>VXAX01002804.1:8657-52193 GCA_013399835.1 Leptocoma aspasia
CTAACAAAGGCAAAAAAAAACCCCGGAAAAAAAAAAAAAGCTTTAACTTTTTTTTTTTTTTTTTTTTTTAAAGCACTGAATATTTGCTTAATCCTGGAAATTAATCCTGAAATCAGACATTGTGTAAAGCAGCCCTAGTTACCTCCTGAAGAACATCCTGTGCCTGGGGTTTATGGGTCTGAAGCAAACACATGAGCTCTGTGTTCTCCTCGAGCTTTGGGCAGACGGTGGAGGTTTGACACGAGTTCAGCACCTGCAAATGACAGCAAATCCTGTGGTTGCACAAGGACAGGAACACTTAAGCCAGGGTAGGGATCCTGCTGGGATCCTCACCTGCAGCTGGGGCTTTGCTCCCATCTGGAGCAGGCAGAGAATTCCCTCCAGGATCTGGGATTTCCGCAGTCGGAGGAGCCTCCCGGTGCCCGTGTCCCTGGCAGTGCTCTGGGATTCTGCCACCAGCACAGTGTGGGCAAGAGCAGCACGGTGCAGGGCTGTTAAACCTGCGTGGAAAAGTCAAATCCAGGGCCTGACCCCCTGCCTGGAGCAAATCTGTGTTTAGAGATTTGGGATCTAAACCAAGCCCTGAGCAGCTCTGCTGTCCCTCTTACCGCAGTGGTCAGGCACATCCACTTCCACACACACCCCGCTGCTCCTGCAGTTTTTCAGGACCTGAAATGAAGAATATCCAGGTGATTCCTGACCTTTGGCGGTGCCAAAATCCCCTTTCCTCCCCCAAATCCCTCTGTAACCACATCAGAGCAGAGCTACATGGAAAACCCCGGGTTATTTTCAACACCAGAACGTGCATTGGTTGCTTTTACTCCACTTTTGCCCCAAATAAGCACCCAATTTACCTCCAGAACTCTCAGATATCCATTCTCTGCACACAGGTGGAGGGGAGTTTTCCCAGAGCTGTCCTGCTCGTTGACATTGGCTCCCAGGGAGATCAGGTCACTCACCATCAGGTGCTGGTTCTTTTCTGCAGCAAGATGTAAAGCAGTCTGAGAAGGGAAGAAGGGCAGAAAGTTGCAGTGAAAGGCAAAAAACAGTTTAAAAACAACAACATTTTTTAGATAATGAAGTGGGGAGTTGGGATTTTGGGGCTCTGTTCCCACTTGCCATTCCCTCCCCATTCCCATTTTCCTTTCTTTTCCAGGACAGCAGAAGGATGCTTGGTGCTTGGCTGGGGTTTGAAAGAGGGCTGTGATAAAAAAACGACCTTTTTTTCCTGGCAAATCAGCCTCCTACCCTTTTCTCTGCATCCTTCTCGTCAATCTTGTTGAGAGATGCAAATCTCTGGGCCAGGGCAAAAGTCAGAGCCCTCCTTCCCTGGGCAACAGCCTTGTGCAGCAGCCTGGAAGAGAACCCAGTTGGGAACAATCAGGAGAGAAAACAGGGCTTAAAACCCCCCAAAGGAGTGCTTAAAACCCCCCAAAGGAGTGCTTAAAACCCCCCAAAGGAACAGGGAGTGTGTATTTTAAAGCATAAAATACTAATGCTGGGAAATACTGAAATCTTGGGGTGCTCAAGGCTTTATTTCTCTCTGCAGTGACAATGCACTTGCTGATTTTGTCTGCCAGGATTTCTTGCTCCTCCCTTCTTGCTTTCATCCCATTCCTCTCCAGGAGCTGCTCCAGGATTCCTTGCTGCCCTCAGTCCCTGTTTGTACAGGGAAAAGGGTGCAAGACCCCAAAAAGCTGAGAGAAGGGAAACACTCGCACTGAAAAGCAAAATTTCCAACCTGGAACTGAGTCCTGTGGAGGAGGAGAGCTCAATTTCCTCCATGTGTTCAGTCTCACTCAAATACTGAAAATAGTATAAGTTTCAAAAATGGAGTACCACTTACAAAATTCAGTTTCTACTGAATTTCATCACAAAAAGGTTTTTTATTTTTTTTTTCCTTGTAAATTTGGGCATGTCTTCCTTTCCTCAGAAAGGAAAAATTAATGCAGGCATTGATTGTACTGATTTATTTGTTCTTCCCTTACCTTGTAGCAAAATATCCTTAAATATGGCTGAACAGCTCTGACATTTCTTCCTGCATTTGGGGTTTTTTGGGGTGGTTTTTTTTGTTTGGTTTAGTCTGGTTTTGGGGGTTTTTTAATGGATTTTTGACCCTATTGTTCACCATTCAGTAGAACTCAGAATTATTTTATTTAATTTGTACTCCTGCCTTTGAATGCAGAATCTTTATAAAAGTAATTTAGGAGTGAGGAAATTTTAACTTGTGAATTATACATTAATACAGCAGTAGAAATCCCTTAATTTCTTAATTGTGATCAATTCATGCATGCATGAGAAATTTTTTGTGTCTAATTTTAAAAACTGCAGGAAATACGTAAATAGCTGGCTTATTTGTTGTTTACTGAGTTACATAATTGCTGCAAAGTGAACTTTGATTTTATTATTGCACAGGAAGTCATTATTCTGACTGGAACGTGGTACTTCAGGGGAGAGGCCAGTGCTGTGCTTGGTTCTCCCTGGGTGGGGTTATCAATATTTTAAATTTGGGACAGGAATTTATGCCTTTCTCCCCAAGACTCAGATAATTCATAAATTATTCCATGCTTTCTGTCAATCTGATTAGAAACCAGCTATCCCAATCTACCTAAACTGCACGGAGCCTAATTAGATATTTTAATTTTTTTTCTTATAAATAGCTATTTTCTCCACAAGCATCCCATTCCAGGGAAATACTGGTTTTTACTGGGATCAGGAAAAGCTTTTTTTTCCTTTCATTTCCAGCAGAACAGCCACTCCCTGTTCTTTGGGAGCCTGTGCTCCAGTTTGTGTTTTTGGGTAATCCTCCCATCCATTTTTGTTAGCAGTTAATAATACAAATAATAATTGTAATTATTAGAGTGAGTGTCTGCAGCATGGAAAAGATCTTTTTTGCATATTTTTTTCTCCCAGTGCTTATTTTGCTTGATTTTAATTTTCTTGTGAACCCCTACACATATCTCTCATCCTTAAATATTTTAACACCCTGAGTTTGTCCTGATATCAGCTGTAGCTCAGGAATATTACTGCAAATACAGAGTATTTCTATTTTTAATAGAAAAAAATTCTAAAATTCTGTGTATTGATTCAAGTTTGAGCTTCCCCTTGAGCAGAGAAGCTTTTGATCAGAGGTCAGAGCAAGGTGATGTCCCCAGGGGACAGAAATCAATGTATTTTGACAGAAAAATCGAGGACCTGTTGCCATTTTCATCAGGAGCCAGCAATTTGTCCTCTGGGATGTTCCTCAGCAGATTTTCCTCCCTGTGCAGCTGGAACTGGAAGAAGGAGAGGGCAGAGAGGTCCTGCTGGGTGAAGGGAACCGGGGTCAGCCTCGAATGTCTCTGCACATCTGGAGAGCCCCTGGGAGCCTCCAGCAGCACCTCTGCTGGCCTGGGGAGTGCAGGCCTGTCCTGGGGTGCAGAATTCCTTGGGAAAGTTTCCTGGGGTGGAGAATTCCTCAGGAAAAGTTCCTGTGATGGAGAATTCCTCAGGAAACCATCCTGGGGTGGAGAATTCCTCAGGAAACCATCCTGGGATGGAGAATTCCTCGGGAAAGTTTCCTGGGATGGAGAATTCCTTGGGAAAGTTTCCTGGGATGGAGAATTCCTTGGGAAAGTTTCCTGTGATGGAGAATTCCTCAGGAAACCATCCTGGGATGCATAACTTCTCGGGAAACCTTCCTGGGAGCTCAGGAGAGCATCCTGCATCCACCAGCTGCTCCCTTTCTGGCCGGTCCTGGAGAACATTCCCGGCAAGCCGGACCTCTGGGCGCTTTCCTGCCCACCAGGGAGGGAAGGCTCTGCCTGTCCCCGGAGGATTGGGTGGAAATCTTTCAAGCAGGGCTCGGGGTGAAGCTCTGCTGGGCTGGGCTGCCTCCCCTGCAGGCCCCCCGCTGCCTCCCTGCTCCCCACGCTTTCCCACCGGCAGCTCTGCAGATCCGTGGGGAATCCCTGCCAAAACCCGCCTGGCACGGGATGCCGAGGCTCCTCCCTGAGCTGGCTCTTGTTCAGATCCTCCTGCAGCACCTCCACCAGGATGTCGAGGTCCTCCAAGCCTTTGGGGGTTTGCCCGGCGCTCTGCTTGCTCTGAAACGGCAGCAGAAGGAAAGGGGAGGGAAGCAGACATGAAGTGTCCTGTTCTCCCTCGGTGAGAGAACAGGAATTCTGCCCCAGGAGCCTGGCACAGCAGGGTTCAAGGTGTTCTGCATACCTGTCTAAGCTGTTTCTCTGTATAAGGGTGAGATCTCCTCTTCTCGGCTGGAAAAAAAAAAAAAAAGGGAGGAAAACATTCAGAGCTGAGGAGAGGCACAGAGAGAGAGAGCAGAGATTCCCATCAGTCCTGCCCCAGATAAGAGCTAGATAACCCAGACAGGCTGGTGGTGCTGGGCTGGCCGGCCTCCTGCAGCTGAAGGGACCCAGCAGGGATCACTGACCATGGGGCAGGAGTGCTCTGGCTCTTGGGGTACCTCACAGTGATGATCCTACTAGAAAAGGAGGCTCTGTTACCAAGTGAGGCGTTTCCAAACCTGTTTTTCCTGAGGATCCTTTGGTTACCATCTTCGCTGCTGAGGCTTCCTGAGGAGACAAAACCACCCAACTTCAATGTCAGATGCTTACACGGAGGAGAAGATGAAACAGTGGCAAATATTGTAACAAGAACAGAGTGAAAATGCCTCCTGTGCTGTGGGTTTTGCTCAGCAGGGGCTGCAGGTGGGGAGATTTCCATGAGTGGGTAATTCATGGCAGCTTTACAAAGATCTTTGCAGCAGCCTGGGGGTTTATCAGCTCCTTGGGCTGTTTTTGCAGACTCTGGAGCAATATTTTTACTGTTTATTGGGCCATTTTTACCTTGATTGAATGGTGTACAGCATCCATGGCATGGATGGATTCCTGCTGTCACTGCCTCGGAACTGCTCTTAGCCCAGCCCTCATTCTGTTTGAAATTGGGTTTATTCTCCACTTTTCCCAAAAGCATTGGTTTGGTGGCTGGAAGAGGCAGCAGCTGCAGGTGTGACCCCTCCAGAACACTCAGTGGGGTGTGGCTGTGTGCACCAGGATGCTGCAGCCCTGGGAGGAACCTTCCCAACCCCAGGGACTTCTCACCTTGCCGGGAGCTGGGTCCAAGCCTTTGGAAAGTCGGATTTTCCTCAGCAATTCCCGCACTGGCATCTTCACTCTCACACCCATGTAGCGCTTCTGAGGGGGATCAGAGCTAAGTTCAGAGTCTGGAAAAGTCACAACATGACGCTGAAAGTAACACAATTGTCTGAGCTGTTGGAGAAGGGTGGGAGGATGAGGTCAGCCTGGGGAACGGGCTCTGATTCCAACGTTCATCATCAGGTGTGGGAAATTTCCACATCTCCCTGCATGTTCCTCGGCTCTGCCCAATAATTCCTTTAATGAATTTCTCCTCAGTTTTCCTGCATGCCACACAGCATGGATTTGCTTTTGTGGAATGTGTCAGCAGTGTTCAGGTCCCTGCCCCTCTTACGCTCTGATTTTCCTGTATTGTGGTAAATCTGCCTTTGCAGTTTCCTGCCCTGTGGTTTGTTAAATTGTTATCAGTGCAACAACAAGGAGCAGGATTTGTACAAAATTAAGATAGGGATGCTCTGTCCAGTGGCTTTGCCCTGTGGTTTTTCAGTGTGTTTGGAAGGTTTTGTGTGATTCAAAGCGAAACAATGATTTTCTGCACTGAAACGAAACAGTTATTTGAGAATATACCTCGCTGTCCAAACAGGCTCCCTCTTTGTCAAAACAAGCTGCTCTGTGATTGTTTGTGTTAGGTCTCCTTGCATCTGGTGCCTGCATCCCCAAACTTGAAAGACTTGCCCAGATTAGGAGCTTAAATCCATTGGCTTTTGAAATACCTTTTATGTAACACTGGCATTCACATCCTTGCTTTGTGCGTCCCTCTACTTGGAACAACCTTTATCTAAAATGCATTCAGCAACAGATACTACCATTAAAAAAAATATCAATTTAATGCATTAGATCAGGGGTTTCCCAATAAAATACACCAAAAGCCAGAGCTCTGGGGAAAGCCTGAGCTTTGGGAAGGAGAGCATGGGATCCTGAGAGCAGGGAGAAGCTTTCTGTCCCCACTGCAGCTCGAGGCAAGAGGAATAAAAACAGCTCTTGTGATCAAACACAGTTCAGGGTTAAACAACACAACAGCCTGAGATGGAAAAGGTGCATTGGGCCAGCAGCTCCCGGTGCTGTTAAATAAAACATGGGGTGCCTGAACCAATATTCCTGACCAAAATCTGGGATCTGGCTGGGCCCTGTGGAGGGGAAGCAGGGGAGCTGAGCAGATGGGAATGCTGCAGCTCCTGGGATGCCTGAGAGGAGGCAATCCTGGCAGGGGAACCAGCCCCACAAGATGTGGTTTCTTGTTGCGTGGTTTTGTTTCCCTTCCCTGCTCCAGGCAACGAGAGCTGACACCCCTCCAGCGGGAGGGAGGCGAGTCCCGAGCAGCAAACGGTGCCTTTGGAATGGAGATGGGGCTGTTGTTTTGTGCTGAGATTTCTGGCACTTCTCAGTGTTTAACCGATGGCTGAATAATCAAAACACTGAGACCTCGAAAAGCAGAGTTTGGTTCTCAGGCTGTTCTAGAAATGATTCCTTTCTTCATAGATTGGTGTTTTGACAATGAGTTATTTACTGTTTGTAGAGGATTTTAAAGGTTTCTTTGAGAAGCTTTATAACGAGCCAGTAAGATTGTTAGTTGGGAAGAGTTTCCAGTGATGGATCAGATACGTCCTAGAAACTGAAGGACTCTGCAAAGGCAATGATTCACCAAACACACTTTCCTGTGACTTTGAAATGTTAATAACTCAGAAGGTCACATCTATTACCTCGCTGTTAGTTCAGAACCAAACTTGCAATTCAGAATGCAAATGAGCAGCAAAACGCTGCAGATGGACAGAAAGGATGGAATATTGGGCATCCTTTGGAAACCAGGGCAATTTCTGACCTCAGCAGCAGAACACAGCAAAATCCAGCCAAGCCTGAGCAGGGGAATGTGCTGGACACCTCTGACATTGCTGAGCTTGGTTTGTGCTGCTCAGAGCCCCGCTGGGCTCCATCAGCTGCTGCAAGAAGCACAGAACAGGAAATGGGAATAAAGATTTTTTTCTCTTACCAGCAGGAGCAGGCATCCCTGGCGGTTTGTGTGGAGGAGGAGGAGGAGGGTGGTAGATCTTGGGACTCGCAACGTTCAGCTCAGTTAATCCAGAATCTGGCAGAGATGGGCTCTGCTGGAAGCAGCTCTTGGGACTGGCAGTTTCTCCAGGCAGTGGAGACCCCTGGCCTGGGCTGTAGCCACAGATTTCATTTTCACTCATGTTTTGGTTGACAAGGAGCTCAGGACTCATGCAGACTGTTTGCAACATCTCCACTGTGTGTGTGTGTGTGTGTGCAGAAAAAGATGAAAGAGGAGAGGAAAAAACTCTGTCGTGTTAAAAAAAAAAAAATTAAAAATCAATCCAGTATCACATGGAGACCATGGCAATGTAATTAATCCTCCAATGTAATTAGCTGAGTCCAGCTTCCCTCTTGTCTTTGGAGCAGCAAGTTCCAGCAGGGGAAGAATAAAACCAGCCTTGGAATCCCAGCAGGCACTGGAAGCAGCTTTTGAGAGTTTCTTGGCTGCAGTTCTGCTTTGCTCTTTATACTCAGGTATGCTTTGGAGGATGGCAGCCTGGGAAGGCTCCACCCTCTTTCCTTACAATCCTGAGCAGCTGATGAGGAAATGAGTTTTCCCAAGAAAAAGCTTAACTGCAAGTTGAAAAAAATACTGGTTTTCCCCCTGCTGTGTGAAACAGAAAAAATTAAATTCTGATTTACTGGGAAGGGAAAAGCAACCTCTGACTTAGGGGTGTGCAAGTGAGCGAAGTAGTAGGAGATCCTTAATTGAATGTTTTGGGAATTCTCAAAAGTGCTTTTCAGCTTTGTTCTCAGTGCTGTGTTTTGGATTCAGCAGGAGAATACTTGTGATACCAAACTGATGCTGCAGTGCTTGCTCAGCTGTGCTTCCCCCAAATCAAGGAATTTTCCCAGGCAAGAGGTGCAGAAGCTGTGAGGGAGCACAGCCAGGACAGCTGGCCATGGCCAAAGGGACATCCCATACTGTAGGATTTAAATACTGTGCCCAATATTTAAATTGGGGGACTGAAGCACCAATTTCAGGGCAGCAGCTGGTGGAGACCTTGTGTTTATTGTTTTAATTGGGTTTATTTATCTCTCTCTCCCCCCTCTCTCACTTCATTCAATTATTTCATTTATTAAACTGTTCTTATCTCAACCATGATTTTTTTACTTTCTCACAGCTCTCTCCCCATCCTGCCAGGGAGAGGGGCTGAGCTGGTGACTGTGGGGTGTTTGGTGCCACAGGGGTTAAACCATGACAAATGGGGACACTTCTTCTAGGAAATCTATTTCCTTGTCACCAGATCTCAGGATCAGATCTAAACTCCATTCCCATGTCCCTGGGAAATGTATTTCCCCTTGTGGGCTGTGCCATTTCAACTGAACAAGCAGATATTTCTCTTAAGTACCTAAACTGAAAAAAGGATTACGATGTTATCAGCTGCACCTTCTCCCCTGGCTGTGTCCTGGAAAGCATTCCAGATTTAATCCCAAATAATAATCATCTTTGACATCAGCCTGGGCAGAGAGCAGCCAGACTTTCTGGGGCAGATTTGAAAGAACAACATCACATTTGTGTTGTGATTTAAACCGAGCAGTGACTCCTCTCCCTGGGCTGAACAATCCCATCTCCTGCTCTCTCTGCACTGGGAGCAGCAACTGCAGGCTCAGGGATGTTGAAAGGATTATTCAGGTATTGATCAAAGGAGATTTGATGCTTGTAGAACAAGCAGGGAATCAGGAGCTGATCTGCATTGCAGTGGCTTGTCACTCTAGCACGCAACACGAAACGCAGAGACACAGCTGAGTGAAGGCAAAGAAGAAGAAGAGTGAACTTTATTTTGGTTTTCACATTATATAGAGTTTAGGGAATGACCATTGATTGGAAGGTGAAGTTACATCTTCTCCAACCACACTGGTTAATGACAAAGTCCATCAAACCTTTCTCCTCCCAGGAGAAAGAATGAAAAACAAAAAGACAGTTAGAAAAACATGTGCATGTTTACAAAAGCAGTGTGAGAAACTCCATCACAAGAATGAAAACATCAGAAGGCTGAAAAATGAGAGTGACAGTGGCTCTCCCCTGGCTCCCTGCCCCACAGATTATTTCTGCCTTTAATTAATGGAGCTGGGAGCACGGATGGATAAGGGAGAGGCATGGCTGGAACCAAGGTTCACCTTCCAAGGGTTATCTGTTATCCCTGTGACATCCCAGAGCTCTGCAGGCCAGGGGTTAAAGCCCCAGTGAGCCAACATCCCAGTTTGTTCCTCAGTTTGTTCAAGGGGAAGGGATTTGTTAGATAACTTTTCACTTTTGCACCGTGCTTTGCCTGTCTGACACAGAGGAGACAGCCACAAAGGGTGCCTGGTTCCTCTAAGGACACTTCTGCTCTCTTTGGGGAAATGTTTTCCTTCCATTTCACCTGCTCCATTGATTGCACGAGTCCAGGACAAGCTGGAGCCAGGATCCAGCCCCTGAGTGCCATCAGTCCCTGTGTCATCCTGTAGATATCCTGTGCAAATCTCCAGGATGAGGCAGCAGTCCAGGAACTCCTCCAGCTCGCAGAGGTGGGAGAATTTGGCCTCCTGCAAACAGGAAATTACTGCAGTGACTCACTGCATTTATTGGCCAGTAAATCACATCAGAGATTCCTCCTCTTTCTATTCTCCTCCATACCCCAGCCCTTATGCTGGGTGGTTTTATCTTCTTGTTTATAACTTGTGATTACATTCACAGTAAAGCAGGAATTGGCCTGGACTTGGTACAGGTATTGACCTATATTGGTAAGGAATTGACCTTTTTGTGCCACAGAAAGGACCAAAATCCAAACTTCAGCCATGAGAAGAGAAGTGGATTTTCAAATCTAGCAACAAAACCCCTTGGAATGTAGACACTACAAGGTCTCCAAGGCTTTGTGTTTGTTTAACTGGGAATTTTGTGGTTCTGCTTCCAACCTCAACAGGCACCTGACATTTTAAAAGAATCCTTTGTTGCTCTAATTTCAAACAGCTCTCATGAGTCTTGCTCTGTAAACAGGCACTGCTGGCTGTGAGCTGTCCACCTCCAGCTCCATCCCTGGCTGTTCAATAGCAATTTTCAATTTGGTCCCTCTAATAATGCTGCATCGAGTCCTCTTTTATCCACCGAGGCAGGGCAGGTTCCAGCTTGCACAGCAAGCAGAGGGAGATCCCAAAAATTACTTTCTAGGATTTGTAGGTGCTGCTTCAGTCGGTGCCTCCTGATTCCCACAGGAAGTTCCCTATGGACAGAACTATTGAATTTATTACCCAGTGAAACCTGGGCTGGGGAAAGTGTTTTTTGCCCAAGAGTGTGGAATATTTTCGTTATCTTCCACAGTTTTAGTGATTTCTGTGTTTTTTAACACACTCTGTGCTTCCATTCTAAGAAAGGGAGAACATTTCAAGTGTTGAAGGTGGAAGAAAAGAGGATATGATTGGGTGAGGGTCTTCAGTGGCAATCTGGGGCAGGGGTGAGGGTCAAGCCACTTTGGGCATAAACAGAGCTGAGCTTTTAGGAAAGACAGGTTTACACTGTAGGAAAAACCACCAGATTTTTTGTGCTGGGGGGATTTTTTTTTCTCCTTTGTACATTTCTGATATCCTGAATAATTCCTGATATCCTGATTAATTCCTGATGTCCTGGTGTAGGAATTCTGATTCCTGCTGTAATATTTTCAGCAGAAATTGCCATCACCCTCTGAAGTTCTTAGTGAAAAAACAAACCTGCAATGAACAGATTTGTGATGGGCAGCTCTGCAAAACCTCTCTCTGTGTGCACGTTCAGGTTGTGCTGCCCATGGGTTGAGCTGCTTTTCTAGGTTTGGATGGAGGGTGAATCCTCTCTCTCTTCCCTCCTCCCTTGTTCCTACATGTTCCCGTGCACACACCCACTTTAACAGCGTTTGCTGGGGTAGGTGTTTGTCTGTCTCTCCCTCTGGGTGCCAGCTCTGAACCCATCTGAGTGAAAACCCTCCGTTGCAAAAGGTTTCCTTTATTAAAATCCCCTTTTGCATATTGGGAGGGGGTGGGTTTGATTTGCGTTGATGGAGAAAGCCAGGAGGAGGCTTCCCAGCGACAAACAAAACATCAGGAGAGATTTTAAAGCTCATCTTTAAAGAGAATTGTGCATATCTAAAGGTGAACATAATCCTGTGTAAATATATCCTGAGCTAAGTGGATGAGGAGTACTTAAAAGGCTGAATCATGAAGTTATTTAAAATTAAGAACTAGAGTGGGATTTGGGTGGATTTTCCCCTCCGAGGCTCTCCCTTGGGAAGCAGAGCGGGGCTGTGGAGGCTCCATTTGCATGGGAAGTGCTGCAATTGAGATGTGACAATTCCGGTGCTGGATGTGGCAGGGGGTTGTGACATCGCTGCTGGGTTTGTCACACGCTGTCGGAGTAAACATCCACCTGGTTAATTCAGTCACCTGGGGTGGCTGGGGACAGTGTCCTGCGCTGGGGACAGTGTCCTGAGCTGGGTGATGCTTCACAAAGAAACAAATCCTTCACTGGGGGAGCTGAAAATCCCTGCTGAAGGCAGGAGGGCACAGTGGGGCACAGCTGGGATGAATCCCAGCATCACCGAGGCTGGAAAAGCTCTCCAAGGTCAGCGACTCCAACCCGTGCCCCATCCCCACCTTGTCACCAGCGCTCAGTGTGGCACTGAGTGCCACCTCCAGCCCTTCCTGGGACACCTCCAGGGATGGGCACTCCAAACCTCCCTGGGCAGCCCCTTCCACGGGCAAATTCCTGCTGATGTCCACCCTGCCCCTCCCCTGGTGTCATTTGGGGCTGCTCCTTCTCCTCCTGTCCCGGTTCCCTGGGATAAGATCCCAAATCCCCCCTCCTGTCAGGAGAGCCCCAAGGTCCCTCCTGAGCCTCCTTTTCTCCAGGCTGAGCCCCTTCCCAGCTCCCTCGGGAGTTCTCCAGCCCCTCCACTGTCACCCTCCAGTGTCACTGTCCCTTCCTGCGTGATCTCCATTGTTTCATTTCCAAGAATTACCTGACTCATCCCTCGTGGTGCTCCATGGTTACCTCCAAATGTTTTCCTTGGATCCAGAGCTCCCTGGCCATGGCAGGGGGGGCATGTTCAGACTATTTTTACCTCCCTGAAATGTTCCACCGTGAGGAAATTCCTCTTGTTCGGGGCTGCTGGGTTGGCTCTGTCCCCCTCAGAGGGGAATCAAGACATTTCCCAGAGTTTTCACCTCTACAGACCAGGACAAGCAAAGCTCTTCTCCCCTGGGACATAATTTCCTAATTTTTATGCAGTGATCACATGCAGTTAATTGTTGATGACTTCTCAGCTGTGTGGTCTTGAATTGCAGGCGATTAAAGGTGAAGAAATTATTTTAATCTGCCCGTTTTTGATGCCTCGAGGCATCTGGGGATGGGATTTGGTTTGCCCTTGGTGCAGCCCTGAGAATCATCAGTCTCCACTGGGGATGATGTGGCTGTGGGCTTGATTTTCTGTGGATTTCTGGAAAGATGAGGGAGGAAAGGAGCCCCGAGCTGCTGTAGGAGGGGTTTGCTGGTGCTCCACATTTAAACTGTGCTGTTAAACCTAAAATTGCCCCGTCTGAGCCGCTCTGTGCAGCAACAGTGACCTCCCCTGGGCAGGAGGAGCTGCTGGGTGCTCCTGTTCCATTGACTGGCAGATCCAGAGTGGAATGATCACCCAATCCCAAATGGAATCGATCACCCAATCCCAAATGGAATGATCACCTCATCCCAAATGGAATTATCACCCAAATCCCAAACAGAATTGATCACCTCATCCCAAATGGAATGATCACCTCATCCCAAATGGAATTATCACCTAGTCCCAAATGGAATTATCACCCCGTCCCAAATGGAATTGATCACCCAAATCCCAAATGGAATTGATCACCTCATCCCAAATGGAATTGATCACCTCATCCCAAACTGAATTGATCACCCCATCCCAAATGGAATTGATCACCCAATCCCAAATGGAATCGATCACCCAAATCCCAAAGGATATGCAGCACTTCCCAGCTTTCTAAATAACTCGGGATCAACCTTTTGATTCATCACTTTTCTGGCAGAGCTTTTCAGCAGCCTATACTGCACAAATATCCAGATAAAAGTTTAAATTTGGAGGCCTAATAGGCATGGAAAGACAAAAGGGATATATTTTATTATTATTGGAACATTTTGATGGCTCTTCCTTTGGGTGCTCCTCACTTCAATCCATTTTTCACTAAGAAAGTTTTTTTTTTTTTCTTTCTTTTTTTCTCCTGATTTCTTTGCCAAAGCAAACCTTCAGGAATCACCTGCTGTGTTTCCAAAGGCAGCCTGTCTGTGCTCCCTCAGCTGATCAGTGCTGGGTTCTCAGCAGAGCACCTAAAACATGGGATGGAGAGGAAAATCCATCCCAGGCTGCTGTTGGATGCAGCTGATGAAGTCAAACCTGCTGGTGGCTGCAGTGAGGACTTTGCTGAGCTCTGAGATGAATAATTCAGGTTTTGTGGCATTGGAGGGGGTACAGAAACAGAAAGTTTGCAGTTTTTACAGAGCAGTTACAGAAATTGCTCTGCATTTGCAGCGTTGTGGATTCGGATTAGAGAACGGTTGGATGTGGTGTTTTCAGTCATCAGGGCATCCTCTTTGATTTTTCTTGAGCTCTTCCTCATTCTCCAGCAGAGTCACCCTGGCTGTAGAGGGGGAGATTTCCTCCTCCCTGCAGAGGCAGGGATGATCATTCCCTGATAAAACTGCCCTTTCTCCAGTGCTGGAAATTGCAGAGTCTGCCTCTCCACACAAGTCCTGTTACCTCACCGCCCCTTGGAAATCAGAATATTTTTATTTTTAGCAACAATTACTTTTAGCAACCAAGGGAGGGAACTGAGTGCTTTAAGATGTTTCATTCTGAGTCCTGGGGCCACGTTCCTGTTAAATTTTAATGGGAATGCTCAGAGTTCCAGCTCCCCAGAACAGAGCTCAGGGATGTTTGTTCTTGGCATTATTTTTCATCCCTTCGTCCTGATGCCTCTAGAAACAAAGTGCATTCAGCTCCTGAGTTCAGACATGAATTGTGATGGAGGAACAATGGTTATTTTCCCTCAGGCTGGACTGGCTGCATGGAGGCAGACAGAAAAAATTGGAATTAAACCCATGGGGCTTCTTGAGATGAAAACCAGACATTTGTGCAGAGGAATTTGCCACATCCATTTGTGTGGGCACTGAAGAGATCTGAAATACATGTTAATATTATATTTGCAAACTCTGAAAGGCACTGATGGTTCATCTTTCAAACAAATAACCTTCAGCTGGGGAGTGCTAGCAACAACTGCAGCTCCAGGGCTCCGGGGTGAAGGGATTTCCAAGCTCAGCACTTTCTATTCCTTCTGAAATGCAGATTTTTTTTAGGCTGCCTGAAGTGTTTTGGGAATTTCTGTGCTGTTGTTTGGGTTGAAGGAGATTGGAGCAGAAAGCACAGGGAAAAATTGCAATAATTAGATTTTGCTTTTGAGACACGTTGTAAAATATTTTTGTCAAAATGAAAAACTGAATTTTAATTTGTGACGAGTGAAAAGCAAAACCAGGTCAAGAAAATCGAGAGGGAGGAAGATAAAATGCTGTCTTTATATCCCGGGTTGTGTCACTAGATGGTGCTGGGAGTCAGACCAAAGGAAACCCTCGGCAGCAAAAAAACCCACAAGAGATTCCAAACAAGCCCAGCAAAAAGGGAAATAGAGCAGAGGGTGTGGAAATTTAATGTTGAAACAAATCTGATGTACGGGGATGATGTGTGAGGGCTTCCCTGTGGTTTAAAACGTGCAGAACACGGCAGAAATGCCATTTTTAATGTTTTTCCCTCCTTGCAAAGTTGATGTCTCAAACATTTGTGTTGGTTTCTGACAGCTCCACTGGGAGCTGGCACAAAAAGGGGGTGGAAGGGCCAGTGCAGAAAATGGAGCTGGTTTTCGCAAAGCTCGGGTGAAATGGTTCATCTCAAAGGACTCACAGAAGCTGGGATTTAAATGAGGGAATTGTAGAACACACCAGGCCCACCTGGCCCAGGAAATATCCCCTTTTTGTGTCCCTGCAGCTCACTGGGTGTGAATTTAATTTAAATCTATCCACACCAAAAACAGCTTTCAGCAAAGCTGAGGCCTACTCCTGGTTCAGCAGAGGATAAACTCAGCTTTAGGATGCTCAGGGTTAATATTTTGGGAGCCAGAGCCACAAAAACACACATTTTTTTGTAGTCTGGGTGCTGGAGTTTCTCTATTTACAGTTGGGTGTTTTTAAGGATCATTTATCTGCTTTGTTGTTGAAATACAATGAGGTGGCTGGCAGCCAGGCCAAACAGGGCTCCTTCCAGCTCTTGCACAATAAATGTCTCCCTCACCTTTTCATTCCTGCCCCTGACAGACTCCAGCACTCGGGATCTGCTCTTCAGGGCCTCAAAGAGCTTTTCTTGCTTAAGTGAGCTTTTGCACGTGGACAAAATGAGGAATTTGGGCCCCAAACTCCCGGATTTTCGCATTATTGTTATTATTTTTTGCCATTCCCTCCCTTCATTCGTGTCCTGCCCAGGTTGGGGTGATTGTACAGCACTTTTTAATCTGTTTTCTGTCCATTTCTGCCCAGTCTCAGAGCTGGTGGTGATGTGGTGGAGAATGTCACGTCAGGACAGGAGGTTCCTCCCTGCCAGGTTTTATCCCGTGGTGTCTCTGGCCTGGCAGGGATTCAGGGAAGCACTTAAATCAGGAATTTTGGGGCTGGCCTGACATTAACCACGAGCTTGTGGAGGCTGAGCTGGGGCCCTCACACCTTTTTGTTCCTGAGAGTCAAATATTCCACTGAATTCCACTTGGTGATTCTCCACTGGATCATCTCTGCCCAGCGAGCAGAGAAAACACCGAAATGCAAATTATTTGTATTAAATATAAGCTCCAAGGTGCCTGGATTAAAGCAGGACTTCCACAGTGAGCTGTGAGGGAAATATTTCATTTATTCACAAATTTATTTCTGTATATTTCAGTTCCTCTGTGCTGAATTTCTTCTTTGAAGGGGATTTGAACCACTTGTAATAATCACTGATGGTATTTGCCAGAAACTTCATGTTTCCACAGCCAAACCCTCAGCAAACCTCTCACCCCAAAGCAAAAACCCATGTAAGCAATGTTCCTAAATACCTGCATGTCAGGGAGTCTGCAGCCTGTTATTCAGCCAGGGCAGCTGAATAAAACCAGAATTAAGACGGGCCAAACTGCAACTGTTCTGTATGAAGCTTGGCAGCATGAAAATTTGCTTATTTGGGGTTAATAATTAAAGCCATACACAAGTGGGGAGAAGAAAATAAAGGCCCTAAATGCATTTTACTCCTCTGAAAGTCACAAACAACAATGGGGTTTAATCTGGGGTCAGGTTTCAGAGCCCTTTTCCCATAGACCCAGATTATGTTTCTCTGCCAGTGGCCTCCATCCAAATTCCTTCAGCATCAGGGAAACAACTCCCACTGAGGTCAGTTAATTCAGCCCTACCATGGCTGCAGAAAAATGGGGAGAAATTATTTTACTGAGGCATAAAACCACTGCTTATTCAGTGTGGGGACAGAAAAAAAGCCACAGAAAATAAGGATTTGTAGATTTGTGCTGCAGGTGGGGAAAAACAAGTGAGGGTTCCCCAGATTTTCTCCTGCAGGGATGGGAAAGGTCAGGATTGTTGTCATTGCTTGGAAAATTATTGCACTTTGCCTGGAAAAGGAGTAAAAATATTGTTATTCTTTATCCTCTACTTCAAGCAGTCACTTGGAATGGACAAATAATTTTGATTTCAAAGAAAAAAATCAAAGAAAAAATCAAAGATTTTCAAAGAAAACCCAAAAAGATTTTCTGTAGAAATGGCATTGAATGGGATTCTGGTTGGTCTGAGAGGATGCAGGGGAAAAAAAAAATCCCTGTTCTTATGGTCAGTATTCAAATTAATGATAGCCAAAATTAACCCTTAATTCTGAAATTTGATCTTTGCTGGTCTCTGCATAATCACTCTGAATAAGAGCAGAACCCTGCAAAACAACTCTGTAAAACATCTGAGCTTGCTGAGCTATTTTATTTGTTAAATGTTGTGTATTTTATTGCCTGTTTGGTTTTCTTTGGTAATTGTGACAGCTGGTATTTACCTCAAAATAAGGAAGTACATCCTGTTAATCAGCAAGGCTGAGAAATGTATTCAGAGGCATTAAATTCCTTTGTAGGGGGATAAATGAATCTCCAAGAGTTGTGTGTGCCCAGGTCTGTTGTGACAGAATTTTAAAAGCCAGGGCTTTGTTTCATTGAGCTGAGGCACAAAATTTAAGGAGAAACATCTCACCAAAGCCAGACTGCTGCTCTTAAAGAGATATATTTTTACAGAAACATGTTTCTTTGCTGCAGGAGGGATTTCCTTGGGATTATTCTTGCTTTCATTTGCTTGAACCATGAACAAATAAATGATTGCTCTGTCAGCTTTTGAGGATCAGCCTCTCTGGCCAAACCAGTCCAACCTGGGCATTGTTTGGGTTGGTTTCTTGCCATGTGTTTGTTTATTATTATTATTATTGTTATTGTTATTATTCTTGTTCTCGAGCACTCAGTTCCCATGGAAGTGCCAACGTCTTCCCCTCCTTGTTGGGAGTTAATATTTCATTAGCATAAATCATTTTGTGTCTTCTGGAGTCTGACCTAATTTCTCCATGGCTACAAACCTGCACCTCATCCTTGCTGGGGAAATTCAGCACCACTTCCTCCTGCTGTGGCTGCTGTCCCTTAAAATTCCTGCCCCTAAAAGACTGAACTCTTTAACATCACAGATTTCACCTTTTTTTTTAGCAAAATCCCTTTACCTGAGGCACAGAAAAATGGGAACACGCTCTCTAAAACTTGAGATTTTTAGGGCCATGCTGGCCAGAGGATGGAAATACCCACAAAAAAAAAGAGTTTAATTCTCATAAAAATGGTTCATAACTCTCACTTCAAACCACAGACTGAGCTGTTAAAATTAAGGAATCACTGATTCCTTTGCTAACTGAGCCAATGCATGGAATGTGTGCTGAACTCCTGCAGGAAGCAGCATCTTGCTCCCAAAAAATGACATTTATCACTCAGCTGCAGTGAAAGATGATGCAATTTTCTAGGACATGCAACTGGCTGAGGGTGAGTTTGTGTAGGGAAATGAGAAAAATGCAAAAATGCAGGTGTTGCTTGGAATTTGCTCCTCTTTATCCAGGGTTAAGAGGCTAATGGAAAACACGGCTCACACAAGGGGGACCTTGGCTTTAAAAAAAAAAAAAAAAAAAAAAAGGGGGAAAGAATTAAATATTTACCCAGTGAGGGAAATGCCAATTGCCAGATTAAATATGCAGGTTCTTTGTTATCATTCCTGTGATTCCAGGACAAAAATCAGAGCTGAAGGAGGAGCAAATACCTGGGACAAGCTCTCCCACCTGTGCAAAGCCAGAAGGGACTTGCCCAGCTGGAGAGCAGTGACCCCCAGGAACACTGGGATTGTTTCCCAGTCCCTTTCCACCCCTTCCCACCCCAATTTTGGCCTGGTCCAGGAACTACAGGTCAAGTTTTACGTGGGGTTTATGACAAAGAGCCACAAAAACCTAAAGGTTTTTTTCCTGTAGTCAACACGAGCTCCAGTGAGTGGTGGATGCTCTGAATTTTGTGCTGAATGGAATTTTCTGGAGGAAAAATTTCAGATCTGTGGCTGCTTTTCAATCTTTGGGTAATTCACAAGCCCTGTTCTCAAACGCTGAAAGGGGCAGAACCAGCGGAGAAGAACCCTCAGATATTTTGGGGTTTTTTTCCTGATTTGTTTTCCCCTAAATCCCCTACTTTTGATGTAGAAATAATAAAAAAATCCACATCTGGTATCCTTTCTCCCCATCAGATCATGGTGTCCTGGTACTGGGAGATGTCACCTGAGGGGGTGACAGCTTTTCATGACTCTGCATTCATGTAAATAATCTTTAGAGAGAAACCGCTACGATGTGGAACCACATTTTAATTTGCATTTCCTCTCCGTAAACAGAAAGGAAATTACTCAGTCAGCAGAACTCACTGAGGGAGCTGTTCCACTGCTCATGACCCAAACCTACCCTGAATTTAAGATTTAAGAGCAGTTTTCCTGTGGCTTCTTTGTGCAGAGGTGGGAGGTTCCATTTCCAGGTATGGTCAGTTCTGACCATCTAACTGTGGTTATTCTCAGTTCTTCTGAAGAGAGAACAGAGATAACTCAGTCTGGGAAAATTAGAGAAAGAATTCTGTGATATCACACACTTCTATTCAAACTACACATTTATAATCCCAGTTCTATAATTTAATTTTGGAACTCTTCTCCACGGCCTCAGGCCAAACGCAGTGTTCTCCTGGGGGTCAGCACAGAAAATTGAAAAATTCCAGCACAGAAAATTCAAAAATTTCAGCACCCAGGGTTCCAGCAGGGAGCTTGGCCAGAGCTGGGGCTGCTGCTGGGGCCTTGCCCAACACCAAAAGTGCCCTGCACACCCCCAGACAAAGAAATGCCCCTGATAGCATCAAAGTGCTCCATTCCAGCCTGCTGCTCCCTGGCCCCTCACCTGCAGCCACCGGGCTGAGTTTGGGCATTCTCTGCATTCCTGGGTGATGCTGTGAAAAATAGTTTACACTTCTTTTTTTAAAAATGTAAAAGTTTAATAGTAGAAAATTTAAGGTTATACAAATTAGGATAATTAGAGTTAGGACAATAAAAGAGACAATGAAAAGCGAAGAATTACGGACGTCGGGGTGTCTCTCTCTCAAAAGGGAAAGGCACACCACACTTTATAAGGGTTACCTCTTAAAAGCAATAGNTTAAAGGATGCACCTTGGGCAGCACAGGAGCCTGGACAAGGCTACACCCAAGATGGAGAATGAATCATGATTTTCACACTTTTATAAGTTCTGGTCCATTTCCACGCTGGGGTTAGTTGTCCAATTCCAGCTCCAGGTGATGCAGTCCCACCTTCCCAGTTTGCTCTCCTCAATTCTCTGTTGTTTGCACTTTTTGGGCCTGGAGCTGCAGCGTGTCCTTGGTTCTGGGGCTGGAAATTGATTGTTGTGTCTGACTGAGCTGTGGGGAGAACTTGCTGACACTTTGTGTGAAGTTCAGAGTTACATACCAGTGGGGCTGGAAATTAAATGTTTTGTCTGACTGAGCTGTGGGGAGAACACTGACACTTCATATGAAGTTCAGAGTTACACACCAATGGGGCTGGAAATTAAATGTTTTGTCTGAGCTGTGGGCAGAACTTGCTGACACTTTATATAAAGTTCAGAATTACTGTTGGAGTCCAGGGCACAGAGAATGTTTCTTTGCCTGTTTTGGGATGATTGTCTTGAGATTAGCAGGATTAAATAGACCTCAGTGGTTTTTTTCATATTTGTAGTCTATTCTTAAATCTCAAACACACTCAAGCTCATGTTTGCAAGTCCTTCCCTGCAGCTGAAGCCCCTGGATTTGCCTTTTTTAAAATTAATTACAGAAATACTCTCACCCACTCGATTGCAGGTGCTGCTTCTTGAAGATAAATGTCAAAAATTTGAAAATAAACCAGAACAGTTGGAAGAGGGGGGGAAGGAGGAAAAAAAAAAAAAAAAAGAAAAATCTTGGCACCTCAGACCTGGCAATGAAGCAGCACAGAGATATTTCAGTTTTTCACCCACTTCTCTCAGAGTTGTTAATTTGCTCCTGGGGCATTAAGCAAATTCTACTTTTCCTGCAGGACGAGTGGTGGATTTTAGGGGGAGTCAAGAGCTGCTCCTGCCTGGAGCCACATCCAAAGGGTCAGAAAAAAGGAATGGTCCCCATAAAACAGGGCCCAGGCAGAAAAATGCCCATAAAACATGTTGTGTCCTGCCTGCCTGAGCCCTGTTAGGCTGAGTTCATTGCCTGCAGGCTCCTCTTCTGTTAACAGGGTGAATGTTTGTGTAAAAACTCTAAAATTGGATTATTTTGTGTGGTCCTGGGAGCTGTGTCAATATTACTGGAGGTTTAATTCACTGTTCTCCCTCAGAAAATGCAGGGAAGAGCCAAAGTCTGCTCTTATTTGGGAGCTGATGCTGGAGAGGAATTCCAGGTAGGGCTTTGAAATGAAGTTTAATTAATAAATTAACTTCCTCCTGGACAGATTCCTAGGGTCCAGCCATGCTTGGCTCTGTCTTTTCCCAAATCTTAGAGAATTTAACTTTTCTCCCAAAGCAGTCAAGGCAGGACATCAACCAGAAATCTCTGTTGGTTGCAGAGGATGGGGGAGCAGGGCTTTGAAGTTTTTTGGAGCTTAATTATAGATATAAATTTTAATATATAATTTATAAAATATAATAATAATTTTAATTAGCTGGTTGCCTAACGAGGAGGAGCTTTGTGCCAGGGGCTGAGAGGTGGCAAAATGTGGCTCAAATCTGAGACTCAAAGCACAGCCTGGAGAGCTCAGCTCACACTCAGCCTTTCATCCCACATTTAACATTTCATCCCACATTTAACATTTCATCCCACCTCACATTTAGCCACGGCCAGGCTTAAAGGAAATGCAAAATAGGATTTGGTGCCTTCATCTTTCACTCTCTCAGCCCCTATAACCAAAAAGCAGCAGCACTGACTCTTCCAGCTGGTGGAGGGCTGCAAGGTGGAATTCGTTGGGTTAAAAAAGCACAAAAAAAAAAACCAGCTCTGACTGAGGTCTCTGTGGACAGGAATCATCTCTGCCACAGGAGCAAACTGATTTTAAAACTTCAGGTGTTTTATTGGATATTGCTGTGAGGTGAGTAAATAATTTCAGTGGCGCCATTTCCTAATGTCTCCTAAGGGACTGGTTTTCACAAAAAAGCAGAATTTTTGCTTCGTAAGTCCGGAGATTTTGGGAGAGATGCTGAAATCTATGGCAGAATTTTGAAAAGATGCAGATATTTAGCAATATAACAAAAACCATTTTCACCAGGGATGGGAACAGCAGGGACCTTTCATCCCTGAACCCTGACCTGGATGCGCTGTGAATTTGGGTTTGGTTGGCTTTATTTGGTTTTTATTGAGTTGTTTTGTTTTGCTTTGTTTTTTGGTTTTTTTTTTTTTAAGACAGAAAAATCAAAAAGCTCATTCATTTTCTGCGCATTCAGTGGTTTAATGGCAGGATGGGATTTATTGCTGTGCTTTGGCTCTTTCTGCCTCACTGAAAAGGCTGAAATGTTCCATTTGCTGTGGCTGCTGAGAAAATCCACCGAGTGTTGGCAAAGCTTGGAAGGGAAACTGAAAACAGCATTTTTCCTTAGATGAAAACATTCAGCACCTCAGCTCGTTTGTGTGTCCGCTCCTGATGTTTCATTTATCAGTTACAAAGCCAGGGGAAACATCAGAATAAATGAGTCACAACATTTTTACAAATCGAGAGGTTTAGCTGGGAAAGTCCATGTTTACCTCGCTTGCAGCAACTGATGCTTGAAACAGCACAACCTGATTTGTTTTGGTTTGTGTTGGGTGGTTTTTTTTCCCCCTCTGATGTTATCAGAACAGAAAACTCCATGCAAATTTTGGAGAGCCTTCAGCAGAATGCAGATATCCGTGCCCTGACCTTCCAGAGGCTGCAGATAAATTAATTATTGCTGAAAACACGCAAGGTTTCTTTTGCTGCCTGTCAGGATTTAGGGAATTTTCCCCTTTTTTCCCATGGCAGGATGTGAGGAAAGGCTGCTCTGCTCCATCCTCTCTGCAGGTGAGCACGAGGTGCTTCTTTTCCCAGGAGTGCAGAGGATGGCAGGAATGGAAATTTGGTGCTCTACAGCCAAGTGTTTCCCATACTTGGCAAATTCTCCCCAAAAAAAAGATTTTTTTTGTCCTGAATTTATTCACCTGGCTGCACTTGTGATGAACTTGGACTCACTGCCTGCAATTGGGAGGGAATAAATTATTTTAACATCCAGAACATCCACAGGGAGCTCTGACCCCATAGGAAAATTCTGCCCTTCTGTAAAGAGAAAAACACCTTAAAATCCTTTTTTTTTTGAAGACACCTGGCTTTGTCTAATAGGAAAAGAAAAATACTCCAAAAAATGGCCAAAATTATGTCTTAATAATTGGGTTTAGGTCTCCCAAAATGTGACATTTGCAGTTACAAGCAGTGCTGGTGTAAAAGTGGACAGGTCACAGCATCATCCAAAGAGAATCTGGATTCCAGGGGGCAGCTGGGATTTTAATTGGATGTTGACACTTTTCAGTGACATCAGGGCATGGAATTACTGGGGAAAAACCCCTCATTTTTAATGCCTGCAGAATTTATTTCCGCTTTTGCCCACGTGCATTGTAATTTCCCCTCATTTTCTGCTGTCCCTGTAAATCTGACATGTTGTAGAGCACAGAAAGACAGAAGGGACATCCTATAATTTGTGGGGTTTTTTTGCTAGAAGTGATGATTTCTAGTGGGGAAAAAAGAGAAATCATTTAAGCCAGATTCGTTCCAGTCTTGTTTTATTGGGTGTTTTACTTATTCAGCATTTTGTGTGAGGGGAAATCCCCAAATCCTCCCTGCAGAACTTGTGTACTCCAAGAAAAAATCCACCTGAGAGTGAAAATGAGCATTTAACTGTGATAGCCACAACACTTGAGGTTTCTATACCTCACACTGAGTGTAATCATTGAATTTAATCCGATTTTTTTGGCGATTTGGGCCAGCCAGGGTTGCAGGACTGGCACTGCAGAGGAGAGCAGGAGCTGAATGAATCCTGGCAGCCCCAGCTCACGTTGCAGGTGAGGATTCCTGAGGCCAGACTCCCTGGCAGGGCAAACTTCCCTCATTAGCCTTTCCCTGGCTCAAAGCACCCTCAGAGGTGAAATTGTGTGGAAAATAAATAACTGCAGAGCGTGCAGAGCTGTTGACAGGTGAACAAAGGGGAGAATTAAATGGAAAATTAAATGCCTTCATTGGTTCTTGCACCAGAATCATCGAGTTCAGTTCTAGCTGGTTTCTTTACCTCGATTAAACACAATTAAAAGTCACCCAGACACTGAGAGTGGGGAATTTTCACAGCTGAGTCCTCCAGAAGGAAAGCCTTTATTTTTTTCCTTTATTTTTATCATTTTTGTGCACCTGGAGTACAAGAAAACACCCTTATCTCTCTCTGCACTGCAAGAGATGAGGGAGATTATCCAAAAATCTGTAGAAATGGTTAGGGAGCAATCAGAATTTTAAATGGGAATGTCTGGTTTGAACATTTTTCTCAAATACATTCTTTGCTGCTGATGTTACTGTCATGATGAGGAAACTTTTAAACATCTGCTGTATTTTATATACCCTTTTTAAAAAAATAAAGTTAATTTGGGTTGAAGAAAAAGTTTGCAGGCAGAACTGGCTAACAGAAGATTCATGTCTGCAAACAGAATTTCTGCTTTATGGGGGGTATTTTATATAATAATTTTATATAACGTGTCATAAATCTGCCTGAGAGTCCTGAACAAAAATCAGAGCAGAATTCTCTGTTTGCCCCAGGATGCTGCTCTTCCGTCACATTTTCCCCGCTGCTGCACTTTCCTTTTTTAAAATCCCGATTTACTGGATGGAACGAGGGGAAAGGAGGCTGTTTCTGATTTTTTTTTTTTTTTTTGAGCATTTCCTCGATTTTATGGCTCAATCCGCAGCAGCAGGGAGGGCACCAGCAGATGGCAGCTTCACCCAACGAATGCACATCTATTAAGATAAAACAAATTTATGTATAAATGCTGACCGCAAAACTTCTGGTTTTAGCTAAATTATAGCTTTTTCTTGTGCTTTATTGTTAATTTGGGTGGCTTCGTGCTGGAGTTTGGGGACAATGACAATGAGGTGGCTCTTGCTGGGGTCACTGGTGATGCTCTGGATCAGTGCTGGGGTGTGGGTTTGGTGTGGCAGGGATTGTTTGTGTTTGTGTCAGAAAATCGAGTTTGTGTCAGAAAATCGAGCAGGACCATTTAAATGCTGTCAAACCCCTCTGAACCCCGGGCTGGGCTGCAGATCACATTTCACCCAGCCCTGAAAGGGAGCTGAGACTTTCCCCTCTGTTGGAACTCAGAGTATGGAGAATGGTTTTTTTTTTTTTGTGTGTGTGCTTTAGAAAGTTCTGATTTTCAGTAGAACGCTGTTTTTAATTTCTGCTTTTAAATTCTGCCAATTCAAAAAATATTTCGCTGTATTATAGGGGGTGAATAATTACGCTGAGTCTGGTGTGTAGATGGCGTACTGAACTTAAAATAAGAAAAAAAATAAACAACAACAAGAAACAGAGAGTCCTGCTCGTTTTTCATCCTTACCAAGAACTCACGAGAAAACCACCCCCAAAAAGCCCAAGTGACAAGTTCCCTCTTGTACCAGAGAACCCCAGAAAAAAACCACACACCCTCAGAGCAGGAGATGTTTTAAAGACAAAAATGCCACTTTGCCTCATGCCACGCCGCCCTTCTCTCCCTGGCTACTCCAGGGCAGAGAAATTAGGTGGCTGAACGTGCTGTGGCTTCTTTTTGATGCCAAGAATTTGCTGTTTTGATCAAATACAGCAAAAAATGAAAGGGAACACACGCGGATGGAGTGAAATACAAAACTTTTCCTATTTCCCCTCTCCCCCAACTTCCTAATGGAGCCTGAATGGAGGCCCAATGGACTAAGCAGAGGATTAATCTGCCAGCAGAGAATTGCAGAGACACAGCAGAGTCACATCGAGAGAAGGCAAGGAAGAAGAAAGTTTTATTTTTATTTTTGCATTATATAGAGTTTAGGGAATGACCATTGATTGGAAGGTGAAGTTACCACCTCTCCAACCACACTGGTCAATGACAAAGTCCATCAAACCTTTCTCCTCCTAGGAGAAAGAATGAAAACCAAAAAGACAGTTAGAAAAACATGTGCATGTTTACAAAAAGCAGTGTGAGAAACTCCATCACAAGAATGAAAACATCAGAAGGCTGAAAACCAGAGCGACAGAGATGAGCTGAGCTCTGGGGTCAGTCCTGCAGGCAGAGCTGCCCAAGCCCTCACTCTCCTCGTGTCCTGGGAAAAGTAAACGTCCCGAGCTTTCAGGAGCAGCTGCACCCTCAGGGGGCTTTCCCAGAGCTTTGGAGGAGACCACAGAAAAGTAAATGAAGCCGGGGAGCTGCTGTGTACACTCAGAGCTCGCTATTGTTCTCTGCAGCTCTCTGCCCTCTCCTCTGCAGGGATTCGGGGCAAGGCAGGCAGGAGATGCTGCCAAAGCTGCTGGGTCCCCTTCCTCCTCGAAACTCTGGCTGCTCAGAGAGTGCTCTCAGCATGATTGTTTTCCAGAAGGTGCCAGACAAAGGGGACTTGACTTTCCTTGTGACTCAGTTTGGGGTTGGAGTTTTGCCTCGGTGGCAGAGTCCAGGTTCGTGTGCTCAATGAATCAGGTGGGAGCAGCTTGATTTTCTGAGCTGGTAGTAGAATATCCAGCACCCCTGGCTTGAAGAAGTGCTGGGTGTTAGGTTCTGGCAAGCCTGGGCCAATATCTGAGTGTGAGAGGAGGTGTTGGAGCCCCTGGATTGCTGTGCTGAGTTGGGCACAGGGCTCGGTGTTGCTAGAACATATGATAAGTTTTTTTGCATGCAGGCCTGCAGAAAAAAACTTCACATGGGAAAGCATCTTTTTACTGTCTTTTACTCTGTATGAGTTTTCTGTAAACAAAATCTCTCTGTTGTTCTTCAAGGACGTTTTAGATTCCTCTGCCTGTCTCCTTGTAGTGGGAGAAGGAGGTGAAGGACTGTTGTCTCTGATATTGTGAGCATTCTGACATTCTTGTACAGGGCAGTGAAGAAGAAGCATCTGAGCTCTGTACCTGGGCACATTATAGCCCAAATCCTTTGATTATGGAGTAATTTTAGTAAATCATATTTAGCCTTCTAAAATTACTGTCAAAAGTCCTTTGTTAACAAACGGACCACAGCAATAGGCTCAGGTGAGTGTGGCTTTTCTGAAATGGTTTGAGCTGGGTTTGAGATTCGGTTTGTGCTGGGTTTGAGATTTGGTTTGAGCTGGGTTTGAGATTTAGTTTGAGATGGGTTTGAGATTCGGTTTGAGCTGGGTTTGAGATTTGGTTTGAGCTGGGTTTGTTCCACGGTGTGAACTGAGCACACAGAGTGTGAGCCCTCAAATGCCCTCCCAGGACCTGCCTTGGTGCACATCCAGTCAGAAGTGCCGTTCTCAGAACCTAAATTCATGTCAGCACTAACAGGAATTTGGAATGAAAGCCTCTTCTGCGAATGGTGAATGTAGGGCGTGAGAAGCAGCCCTGAGCTCACGTTACACACCTTCCCTGCTCTTCAGCTCTGCTCCTGCCAGGAGAAAGAGGCCACTAAAAACCCTTTAAAAACTGCTTTGGCAGACTCGGCAAAGAGGGAGCAAAGGCTTTTGGGCTAAAAAAACTTCTGTGTGTTCAGTGCAGGGCAGGCAAAGTCTGCAGCTCCAGAGGAAGGTGGAACTTTCTGCTGCCTTTATTTCCCACCTGCTGTAACCCCAGACTCCCCTGAGGTTCTGTGCCTGGGTTTTTTTTGGAGGGGGTGAAGCGGTCACATCTTGGAGCTCAGGAATGGAGCAGATCATTTCCTAAGGATAAAAAAT
This sequence comes from Leptocoma aspasia, assembly GCA_013399835.1. NCBI lineage: Eukaryota > Metazoa > Chordata > Aves > Passeriformes > Nectariniidae > Leptocoma > Leptocoma aspasia. Next base: position 36,448 of record VXAX01002804.1, read on the forward strand.
CCTGGGAAAAGCTGTTCCAGTACTTGGTGTGTGTTAAAAACCCCACAAGTCCTTGTTGATGGGAAATTCTCACATCTCTAAGTGCAGAAAAATATGCTTGAGTTGGATTTTTTTTTTAATTTTCTCTTTACCCCAGAACGTTTTACTCCAGAACTCAGAATAACCCCAGGCTCCCCTGAGGAGCCACCCTGGCAGCTCCCAGAGCCTGCGTGGCTCAGTGATACCCTTAATCCTGTTTTCCCTCCGTGAATCACCTGCCACCTGCGTTTGATTTCTGTCAGCGCCGCCTTTGTTTTGGGGGCGGCTCAGCCGGCGTGATTTCCCAACAGATTGTTTGGGATGGCTGCTCTGCACAGGCTCTGGAAGCCAGAAAAGCACCAGGGTGACGCTGCTGTGGGTGGGGAAGTTACAGAGGTGCTGCTGGCCCTTCTCCTTTCAGCCCAGGTGTTTTAGGAGCCCCTCAGGGAATCACAGAATTATTGGGATAAAGCCCTGGGCTGTGTCAGCAGCAGGAAGGGAGAGCTGAGAGGAGGGGGGTGATCACAATGAGCAGTATCATAAATATTTCTATATTCTTAAATATTTGTATGTTCTTAAGTCTTTAAGAAGTGCTGGGCTGGTTCTGTGCCGGTCTGGGTTTTTTGGAGGGGGTGAAGTGGTGGCATCTCAGAGCTCAGATCATTTCCTAAGGATAAAAAATCCTGGGAAAAGCTGTTCCAGTACTTGGTGTGTGTTAAAAACCCCACAAGTCCTTGTTGATGGGAAATTCTCACATCTCTAAGTGCAGAAAAATATGCTTGAGATGGATTTTTTTGATTTTCTCTTTACTCCAGAACTCAGAATTTTCTTGATGTTCAGAAATATCTTCACTCGGGCAGAGTTCTGAAGGGTTTCCCACTTTCCTTTGTGCCTGATGTAAGGGACAATTAATTGTGTGGAAAGATCCATGTAATAACCATTTCTTTATGGTTTATTTATGGTTATTTATGGAGGGGACATGGAATGTGCCAGGATCAGGTCCTGGCTGCCTGAGAGGGCTCTGGTGGTTTATTCTGCCCAAGGACTTCGTCTCCAGTGCTGAGCACACACCAGGGCTGCATCATTTGTTCCTTATCAAAGCTGAGGAATGAATCAGAGCTCGTTTCAGAGGGCGCAGTGGGAGGTGTGAGGCTGACACCGATATTAAAAAACGAAAGAAGAAGAAGAAAAAAACCCAACAAAACCGAGTTTGTTGCACCACGCTCGTTTCAATGTTAATTATGGCACTGAAAAAAAGGGGTGATGCACTTCTTGGGAAGCACGGGGTCAGCAGGGCCTTGCACTGACCTTGGGCTGGCCCCAAAATTTGCCTCTGCTCCTGGCCCCATCACAGATTCCTTCTGTGGCTTTGAGCAAAGCAGTTTTGCTGTCTAATCACCTCATCAGTTCCAGAGTGAGGAGCCTCTTGAGTCCTGCTCTGAGTCCTACCAGGAGAGCTGAGGGTGGTGGGATCTGGGGGGCCCAGGGCTCTGGGTGTGCTCAGGGGATTCGCCAGTGTGGTGTTCCCAAATCAGGGCATGGGATTTACATCAGCTGGCTGGAACACATCCAGGCTCTCTGAGCTCTGGTTCTGGGTGGTTTCCTGCAATATTTTCCCTTTCAGTATCAAGCTACAAAGTAAAGACACAGATGGTAGAATTTGTGATCTGAAATAACAAATCTTTCCCAGTCTTATGTCAGATTTTGTTGCCTTAAATGAGACTCAGCTTTTCATTTCCTCTGTTCTCTCTCTTGGTTGATTAGGAAAGGAGTCTGAGAACCTTTTCTAGGCATGGCTGTCCTCTAAACTCATCCAGGGATGCACGGATTAATTTAGGTTTTGTGCTCTCAAAGGTAAATGTTTGTGTTTGCAGACCACAAAGCTTTCTGAAATATCAAACTACTCCTTATATATTCCTACCTCTCATAAGGATTGAAGTGCTAATATTGACTTGTTTAAAAAAAAAAGGAAAATAAACCTTACAGCCCACAACAACAACAAAACCCAAGACTTCTGTCAACAGCATTAATCCACTTTGGGGAGAAAATCACTGATTCCCTGGAGCTGGGCTGGTGAGACAACACCAAAGAGATCAGGGAGTGAATTAAAGCTCAGGTTCAGATTGATACAAAATCATTGGGATGTTTCTATTTGTCACTCAAAATTCTTGCAGGACCAGACCAGATCGAGCAGGGACAGCAATTGGTTTTAGTTCCCCTTAAGAGCAGCATCAGCTTAGAGTATAAACACGATTTTTGCAGAGAGCCTAGCTGCAAGATCCCCCAAAATCTGCTTTGTCTCCATCACTTCACCCAAAATCTGCTTTGTCTCCATCACTTCACCCCACTCACTGCTCTGCTGTGCTGAGGAGAAGCAGTGGCAGGAGGGATGGGGGGTGGAGAAAGGGTTTGCCATGAAAAAAATAAAAGGGAAGGATGGAGGGTCTGCAACAATTTTGAGGGTCCAGACTTATTTATAGACCTGAAGTTTATAGTTTATAATGTTCACATTCACATTTCTAAACATGAATCATGAGTTAGAGTTTTCAGAGGAAGAGGCAAATATGATGGTTTTGATCTTTCTCTCTACTTTTGTCTCTTCCTTTGCACCTCATAAATAAATGGTCCTTAACTAAATTGCATTCATAAAATGCATTAAATGAGGAAAAACTCATATTTTTATTTTGCTTGGTGTGGGGTGACGTGGCCCTTTCTATCTTAATGTACAATTGAAGTTACTTTTTGGAGAGTGATCTTTTGTTAAGCACATCAAAAGCTAATCTAGAAACCATGTGTAAAATATGGAAATGGATGATTATCAGCCACCAAAACAGTTTTATCTGAGGAAAACATGCCCCTTTTCTGCAACTTCCTCATTTCAGATGTTTATTACAATAAGACTTTATCTGCCTGGCTTCGTATTTTTAAAGTATAGAAGTAAAGACCTCAAAACCGGTTTAGTCCTGAGCTATTTAATGCTACCCACAGCTTTTCTAAGCTCAATTAAAGCAGAGTCAAGGGCAGGATGATAAGCACATATAGATTCTTTTAATATGAGTTTGTATATTTACTTTGGGCTATGAAGCAATCTGCCTTCAGGTGCACTGTGGACCTGCTGTGTACAAATCTCAGCCCGAGCTGCTGCTGCTGCTCTGCAGAGCCCAAATGTGCACAGAGGGTGTTCTCAGGGGGAAAAACCAGCCCAGAGTCCTGCCTGAACTCTTTCAGGATTTCAGGATTTCAGATTTCAGGCTCTGGCCAGCTAGGAGGAGAATAAAGTGATCTGGGAAATAGCAAAAGCAGTAAATAAACCTGCCTGAACCCTTTCATTTTCAGGATTTCAGGATTTCAGATTTCAGATTTCAGGCTCTAGCCAACTAGGAGGAGAATAAAGTGATCTGGGAAATAGCAAAAGCAGTAAATAAACCTGCCTGAACCCTTTCATTTTCAGGATTTCAGGCTCTGGCCGACTAGGAGGAGAATAAAGTGATCTGGGAAATAGCAAAAGCAATAAATAAACCTGTCTGAGAATGAGCAATTCTGTTTGGTCAGGCTTGGTCAGATCCTGCTGACTGATGATTCCATTTTGCTGCCCAGCAGTGAATACTCCAGGAACAGAAAGCTCAAACCCTGTCAGTGAGATTCTTCTCCTGACAACCTCTCCAACAAGTGAGACAGTGAAGCACAAAGGGTTTCACTAAAAGCTTGCAATGCAGCAGAACCAGGAAACAAGAAAAGCAAAAGGAAACAGGGACAGAGATATTCCTGCATCTGTGCTCAGGTTTCCATCCTGAGCTTTGCTCTGTCCCAGTAGCTCTGTGCTGTCAGAATCCAGAGCTTTCCACACGAAAATTTCAGCAGAGAACATTTCAAACCCCTCTCTGGAACTGCTTTTGCAGTTTTACCAGACTGCAGAACTTCTCCCAGTGTTCCCTGGCATTGCCCTGTCCTTCAGGCTCTCAGCAAATCCAGGGCCCTGGCTTTCAGGCTGAGTTTGTCAGGAAGAGATTATGCTGCTGCATTATCTTAATTCTACACATGTAGGAGGTTTCTGAAACGGAGTTTCATTAGGCTGGGGAGAAATACAACATGGAAATCTCACAGATAGGAGAGTCCATGGCTCCTTTGTGCTCTGGAGTGGCTGAAATTCCAGTGAAACCAGTCTCAACGCTTTCCCTGGTTCCATTGGGCCTTGAGCCCCAGCCCACCTGTCTGGTTTTGCAGAATCAGCTGTTACTAAGCACTTCAGCAGCAGGGAGGATGTCCCAGCGTGGGGCTGGTACTCAGCAGTAATTCAGATATGCAAAATGTGGCTGAACAATGCCCTCGTGCCTGAGAACAGAGGAGGTCGGGGCTGTTTTGGAGGGCAGACATGCACATCCCTTGATTCTTTCCACTCCACTTGCTCTGGGGTTTGCTTCTTTTTTTGGTTTTTGGACAAGTCTTTGAAGTAGAGTGAGTACAATTAAGTATTCATCTGATGAATCTCTGTTTCCCCACTAAATGCAGTTTGGTGTGTTGTGGAATGGGTCACAGAATGGAGCTGTTCCCAAGAGGTGCCTGAAACATCTGAAGATATAAAATCCCTTTGGTAGAATTCTGGCCAAAAACCCCACCAGATCCTGCCTTGGACTTTTTATGGGAAGAGAAATCTGGGACAGCAAATTTTTGGGGCAATTCAATGATTAAAAAACTGAACAGCAACATAGGAATGACGAGATCCTCACCACACTGTGCAGCTCCAACAAATATTTCTCTGGGAATGAAGCTCCTAAGTCGGTGTTAATCGTGAAAATTGATCCCAGGGGTCTGATTTTCAGAGGGAAGAGGCTTGTGTTCATGGTGTGGATGGTAATGGTGCTGTCATTAATGTCCCCAGGCTCCCGTGGCCTTCCTCCAGCTTTGCAGGCTCTTTTGGAAGGGCTGCTTCTCCCTGGGTAGGAAGTGTTGTATTTTGATAAAAACAAAACAGAAAAAAAAGGGGTTTCTTTTTTAAATGAAGGACGTCCTGGCTTAATGGGGCTTGAAGTGTTTACAGGTGTTTCCTCACAAGTTCAAATTTAGTGGCCCCAGGGAGTTGAGATTCTCATAAGGCAGGAGCAAACACTCAAATTCTGGGTTTTAGAAGGGTTGCACATTTAAAGGGCCAGGCAGGCAGGGCCTGGGGGCTCCTTTGGCTGTGTGAAGACAGGAGTTGTGCCATCCAGAGCAGCAGAATGTGAGGGAAAAAAAATCATCCTTAGTGCCACAAGAGGTCAAAATCTTCCTAAAACACCCTTTGCTGCTGTCCAGCCTTATGCCCTGGTTTTGCACATTTGTGGTGAAAATCCCAGGAGAGGCAGGTTCCACCTTTGACTGCTCAAACCCATCTTGGTGACACCTTTTTTACACAGAACATCTCCCACGGCTGGCTGCCCTTGGAGGAGCTGCTGAGTGTGGGGAAGGAGAAGGAGGAGAAGGAGAAGGAGAAGGAGAAGGAGAAGGAGAAGGAGAAGGAGAAGGAGAAGAAGGAGGAGGAGAAGAAGGAGAAGAAGAAGAAGAAGAAGAAGAAGAAGAAGAAGAAGAAGAAGAAGGGAAGGAGAAGAAGAAGCAGAGAGCAAAGGGAAAATGTAGAAGTGCTGTGGTTTGAGGGGTGATGATGTCACCAGGCTCAGCGGGAACACGGCGCTTTTAAAAAGCTGAAAGAAACATCCTGACCCTCACTTGTCACATCCCCACCCAGGAGCCACACACACACACAGAGCCCAGTTATCCTCAGCCAAGAAGGGGGAAAAAAGCTCCATCCCACCACAGAATGCACTGGCAAAAATGTAAGTGAGCTCTGATTTGCTTTTCCTACCTCTGGTGGCAGCTGAGGGTTGTGAGGGATAGGTCAGCAGAGAGGGGCAGGGGAGGGGATGCTCAGGAATGGCCAGTGCTGAGGTGTGATGCTCATTTTCCAGCAGGGATATGAGCTCAGGGCTGCTTTCTTGGCTTTCATCACTATGAATCAAGTGGAAGACTATGATTCATAAAAACAATAACAGGATGCAGGTATTATATCAAAGGTTACGGTGGTTACGTAGCAGAAAATTTTCCTTTTGAAAAGTGAAACCTGTGAGAAATTTTATTTCTATGCCTTTTTTTTTTTTTTTCGATATGTACTCGTTTCAGCTAATTAAAAAAGATAAGGAACAAAGCAGTTGAGGGCAATACAGTTATGACTTTACAGGAAATCAGTTTTCTTGTTTTCAAGTTAATTTCACTCCTCTGGGCCCACCTTTGCAGGAGTAGCTTACTGATCCTACTCCAGGTAGGTGTTTGCTTCTTGCAAGGTTTTCATTCTCACTTTTATCACCATCATATCTCATTTGTCATCAGTAGGTGATGCTCATTTTGACAACTGTGCTGCCACCCTTTGCCTCTCTGCCTGCTGTTCCATTAACATAGAATGGTACAGCACACCTGAGGGGAAAAATTAATTTCTTAAACCCTTGCCAGTGGCTTATCTGACATTACTCATCTTTTTATCTCAGCTTGTAGGTTGTTCTACTGCGTGCAGCAAACCAACCATGTGCCTTTGTGAGCTTTGAAATCCATTTCCTCTGGCTTTTTTCCCGCTTTCTTTCTTTTCAGCTGAACATTTTGGAAGCTCAAATGTGTATTTGGGAAGTTTTATTTGTATTTCCCCCTTCACCTTGAGCAGTTTTCAGGAGAAGATGTAGAACAAACTGCAAGATGATTACATCCAAATCCTGATTGTAATCTTCCATCTCAAGTCCCTGAATGGTTTATTTGGGTTGGTTTTTTTATTCCTGCAGTGACAAAGCAATGCTAACAACAATGCTGTGGGTAGGAGGAAACTGGGAGCTGAATTGGTGTTTTTATTTTGCTTTTTTCCTTTGACACTTGCAAGAATTACAACCCAGATTATGTCAGTCATTCCCTGATGATAATTTGTAGACAACTCCTGGCCAGCATCCCCTGAGTTTATTAATCCTTGAATCTCCCTCCTTGTGTAGCTTTGTCAGAATTCCTTTTTCCAACATGGAGCTGTTGGAAATCTGATTAATTCTGCTTTTTTTCCAAGCCATTGCAGCGTGCTGGCTGTGAAGGCAGCCAGGAGGGTGCCCTGTGTGACCCCTGTGTGACCCCCGAGGTCAGGGCAGGTACCCAGGTGCCAGATCTCCAGGTTTCAGTGGAAGCTGGGGTTCCCAGCAGCTCTGAGAGTCCCCGTTTGGTGTCACCTCTGTTTCCTGTCAGTGTGACCAGCTGGGAGCTCACATTTCCTGCACCACCTGCTTCAGGCCACCTGTGGCCCCACGGATGTCCCTGTGGCCCCATGGATGTCCCTGTGGCCCCATGGATGTCCCTGTGGCCCCACGGATGTCCCTGTGACCCCATGGATGTCCCGGTGGCCTCACGGATGTCCCTGTGACCCCATGGATGTCCCTGTGGCCCCACAGATGTCCCTGTGACCCCATGGATGTCCCTGTGGCCCCATGGATGTCCCTGTGGCCCCACGGATGTCCCTGTGGCCCCATGGATGTTCCTGTGGCCCCACAAATGTCCCTGTGGCCCCACGGATGTCCCTGTGACCCCATGGATGTCACTGTGGCCCCACAGATGTCCCTGTGGCCACACGGATGTTCCTGTGGCCCCACAGATGTCCCTGTGGCCACAAGGATGTTCCTGTGGCCCCACAGATGTCCCTGTGGCCACAAGGATGTTCCTGTGGCCCCACAGATGTCCCTGTGGTCACACGGATGTCCCTGTGACCCCATGGATGTCCCTGTGGCCCCACAGAGGTCTCTGTGACCCCATGGATGTCCCTGTAGTCACACGGATGTCCCTGTGGTCCCACAGGACCCGTGGCTTTGCTCTGGAACAGAAATTGATGCAGAGACAGCTCAGGTGACCTGGGAACTTCCCAAAACTGAAACCCTGAGATCATCATGGAGCCACCAAACAGAATAATGGAATCCCCCGAGCTGGAGGGACCCACAAGGATCATCAAGGCCGACTCCTGGCCTTGACAGGACACGCCCAAAACCCCCCTTGGTGCTGACAACCCCAAGATTTTGGGTTCAGTCCCTGTGTGGTCCATTCCCTCCAGACTGGATGATCCTGGTGGGTCCTTCCCAGCTCAGAATATTCTGTGAATCTGCGAAAACCCGAAAGTGATAGAAGAACTCCCTCAAGCAGCAGGTGTGACCTCACCTGAGGGCATCAGGGCACCTCTCAAGGGTGGCTTCCTGCTCCTTCAGGGGACACTTCTATTGCGAACGGCCCGACGCGATGAAACGGAATTCTTTGACTCCATATATCAGAAGGCTTAAATATGATTTTATTAACAATGACTCCAAAGTTCTGAGGCTTGGGCTATGTCGTGCCCACGTACAGAGCTCAGGTGCTTTCTTCTTGCTGCCCTGTACAAGAATCTCAGAATGCTGTGACTCTGCCTGTGGCAGAATCCTTCTCTCCCTCTCTCTCCTGTCCGTGTGATCCTACAAAGTGAGAACTGATAACCAGGACCAGCTTCCTCCCACAGCCAGGCCAGAGGGACAATGTCCTTGGACAGCACACAGCTCAGAGATTGTTTACAGAAACTCTGTGCTGGGAATGTGCTTCTCCCTGGGAAGAAAAGCCTTTGCAGGTTTTTCACCCACAAAATGTCGGTGACACACTTCTGCAGGAGCACAAGGAAAGCTGGGACACCTGAGGCTGCTGCTGTGCAGGGAGCCTGGCCTGGCTGGCCCTGCAGGCTGGGAATGTCACCCAGGTCATGGCACGGTGACTCCTGGGCAGGACTGGGGCCCTGGCCTTCCGCTCACAAACCCCAGGGGTGGCTCAGCCCGAAAGCCTCCCCTCCCACGGCCCAGGAGCAGTGACTGCTCGGGGCTCCCCAGGATTCTGCTGAGCAGGAGCAGCCCCAGCAGCCCCTCAGGGATGGGAAATTCATGGGCAGCACCAGCTATTTCCTCTGGGCTTGTTTTTGGTGTTACCTCCCTCAGGGATGGGAAATTCATGGGCAGCACCAGCTATTTCCTCTGGGCTTGTTTTTGGTGTTACCTCCCTCAGGGATGGGAAATTCATGGGCAGCACCAGCTATTTCCTCTGGGCTTGTTTTTGGTGTTACCTCCCTCAGGGATGGGAAATTCATGGGCAGCACCAGCTATTTCCTCTGGGTTTGTTTTTGGTGTTACCTCCCTCAGGGATGGGAAATTCATGGGCAGCACCAGCTATTTCCTCTGGGCTTGTTTTTGGTGTTACCTCCCTCAGGGATGGGAAATTCATGGGCAGCACCAGCTATTTCCTCTGGGCTTGTTTTTGGTGTCGCCTCCGTCGTGAATTTTTTAAAACCGCCTGAATGTGCCTTCCCTGCAAACAGTTTGTGTTCTGAAAAGCATGGAAGCAGCTTGGGCTGCATGGTCCCAAAGGTATTTTCCGGCCTAATTAATTCTAATTCTGCAGGAATCTCCTATTCAGGTGCTGGTTTTGCCCGTGTCCAAGTTTTTTTTGGGTGCTCAGCTCCTGTTGCAATCACAGGCAGAGACTCAGCTGCTCAGATTCCCTTTACCACCGAGAGATGAGAATTCACACCTCTGCAAATCCCTTCCCAAACGCTTTTTAAGTGAATTAAAAAGCTTTTCTGCCCACAACAGATGTGGGGCTGCACGGAGCCCCCCTGAAAGTATCAGCTAATGAGACTGAGAGGTGAAACTGCAGCACTGTGCACCTTGTGAGTGCTCATTTTGGTCAAACCCCACCGGGAAAGAGGGATAGCACTGAGGCTGAGCCCATCCATGCTTTGCAAAGCAGGTGTCAAACTCTACGAATGACCACAGCAGCAATTAAATGGAAAGCTCGCATTACTAAAATGGAAAGAGTATTATGGGCTGGGAGGAATGAGGGCCTGAGGGTGAGACTTATGGTTAAAGCCACTTTCTGTCTATCTCAGCTTCCCCTTTGCACCAGGGCTCCTCTTATTTTGAAACAGAGAATTTTTAGTGGCCCTCACCACTACATGGCCAAGGCAACCAACTCTCATTTGGCAATTGAAAGCTTTTAGGTTTTTAATTAGAATAATCAGAGCAGCAAGGATTAGCCAGCATTTTGTGTCTCCCCTTGATTTTGGTTTCTATCCAAGTGGGAAAATCAGAAATCCACTCTGTATTTGTCCATCTGCAATGCCTTCCTTGTGTGGGAACAAAATGTTGGCTCTGCACAGTGCTCTCCACTCATGGAGATCCTTTTAGGTGTGAAGGAAATATTTTTTAAAGGACAGTTATCAAAAGCATTCCTCAAGAACGGGCACATGGATTTGCCTGAATCCAAGGCTAGCTTGATTCCTGGAAAATCTTCCAACACCTAAAAATGAAGATTTTGGGCATAAATCTAAATATTCTTTTATCAAATTAATATTTCCCTGACTTTGGTGGTTATAATGCACAGCAGGAGACCTGGCCAAACGTGATTCTGAGGTGTTGGTAGAGCAGGTGAAATATTGAGGCTGTTGAATTTTGCCCAGGACCCTCCTGAATTCATTTCCTTGTGCTGAGCAATCAACCCTCACTCAGCCCTCTTTGCCCCTGCTCTGAGCTGCGTTTGTCCTAACGCAGATTCTCTGCCCAGATGTTTGGTGGGTGCTTTGCATTGGCAAAATCTTCGTTGAATTCCCCACCCAGAGTGCATTGAACAGGATAAATGATCATCCTCTCCAGCCCAAATGTCCTTGTGTTCTCTGTAACGTCAAGGGAAATTTGTGTCAAATGCACACACACACACACAAAACAAAACAAAACAACCAAAACCCACACCCCAAACAAACAAACAAACAAAAAACCCCACAACCCTGCATGTCCAGCCCTTCAAATGGATGTGCAAACCTGGGGCTTTGGGATAATGGAACTCAGATAAACATTTTCTGAGTTGTTTCATGATTTATTTGGCACTGATGAGGTTATTCACCCTCAGGACCAGCCAGAGAATTATCAGGTGTGTATTAATTAATTTAGATCAGGTGTACCAGGGACCTGGTGCTCACCAGCCACCCCAGCCTGTGGCCACCAACACAACAGGTTCAGATGGATCTGGGCAGAAATAATTGGATTTTTGTTTCCAGGGGCTGAAGCTGCAGGTGGGTCGTGTCAGTGTTTCACCTTTAACTGTTGGTTGGATCAATTAAAACACTAATTAAAAGTGGGACACACCCTGAAGCCTGCTGAGGGATAGGGATGGAGCTGAAATGAAGATTTCTGAGTGACTCCCTGTCATGTCACTATCTGGGATTTTGGGCAGTTAAATGCATTTCAGTGCTTTGCTCCCCTGCCCTGCACTGACCACAAAGCAGAGATAAAGATCACCCTGGGTTTTTTTTTGAGGGAAACTCTGTAATTGGCCAGGAAATAAGGACAGGATCACGACCAGTGTTGGGTCCCTCACAATAGGCTGGGATGTAAAAAGATTTGACTCCAGGCATACAATGAAATGAAGCCTCTTTCTTCTTTTCATTAGCCAAAATTCGCTGATAAAAGTGTGATCTGGTCTCCAATATCCAAGCCATTAACTCAGGGGTTTGCTAATTGAAATCAAAATTTTTCTTGTTATTTGCAGTCAGTGATTGCTTTTCAGTGTTACTGCAAACAAGAGAAACAATCAGGTTTCTCTTCAATTATTTATTACCCTGGAGGAGAAAAAAAGGGAAAACTATTTGCAGTGTTAACACAAAAATCTGGGAGAGGGAGCAGTGTGCCCCTTGCTGCTGCAGGCAGGGACCAGCAGGGTATTTCAGACTGAAATCTGCTGTTAGGGTTAGGGCTGGGATTAAGTGTGTGAGATGATGTTTTTTGTTCGGACTTAAATTTTTATTAATTTTTAATATTTCTATTTATATTTATTCATATTATAGTCTCACAAATGGTGAGGTCTACAGTATTTTACTTTAACAAACTAAAAATGGAGTTGTATTTTTTTAATAAGGTTTTTTAAGGATAAATTGTCTAATTAAGAAATGACACTTAAATTGCTTTTAACTTAATAACTAACTACTTGTAGTCTGCAATGTGGACCTTTTTTATTTAATTATACAATATTACTTAAATTTATGAAGAAGAAGGATTACCTTCTATCTTAAAACTTCTATTTTGTTATATACATTACTATATTTTAAAACTTTAAACTCTGCTTTTTTTACTATGTGACATTACATACTTTTTATTTAAACCATCTATTTACAATCTTAGTTCTATTATTTAATTTNAAGCCTCTTTCTTCTTTTCATTAGCCAAAATTCGCTGATAAAAGTGTGATCTGGTCTCCAATATCCAAGCCATTAACTCAGGGGTTTGCTAATTGAAATCAAAATTTTTCTTGTTATTTGCAGTCAGTGATTGCTTTTCAGTGTTACTGCAAACAAGAGAAACAATCAGGTTTCTCTTCAATTATTTATTACCCTGGAGGAGAAAAAAAGGGAAAACTATTTGCAGTGTTAACACAAAAATCTGGGAGAGGGAGCAGTGTGCCCCTTGCTGCTGCAGGCAGGGACCAGCAGGGTATTTCAGACTGAAATCTGCTGTTAGGGTTAGGGCTGGGATTAAGTGTGTGAGATGATGTTTTTTGTTCGGACTTAAATTTTTATTAATTTTTAATATTTCTATTTATATTTATTCATATTATAGTCTCACAAATGGTGAGGTCTACAGTATTTTACTTTAACAAACTAAAAATGGAGTTGTATTTTTTTAATAAGGTTTTTTAAGGATAAATTGTCTAATTAAGAAATGACACTTAAATTGCTTTTAACTTAATAACTAACTACTTGTAGTCTGCAATGTGGACCTTTTTTATTTAATTATACAATATTACTTAAATTTATGAAGAAGAAGGATTACCTTCTATCTTAAAACTTCTATTTTGTTATATACATTACTATATTTTAAAACTTTAAACTCTGCTTTTTTTACTATGTGACATTACATACTTTTTATTTAAACCATCTATTTACAATCTTAGTTCTATTATTTAATTTTGGAAGTTTTTTCTATTTTTAGGTAGAAAAAACTTCCAGGTTTTAGGTTACTACTTTCAGGTTTTAGGTTAAATGTAGCGTTTTCTTGGGGGTTAGTGTCTTTCAGCCCAGAAAATTCAAAATTCTCACCGACTAGGGCTCCAACAATCTGCCTGCTGGGAAATTGCTCTGCCTGGGCTGGGAGGAAGCTGAGCTGCAGTTTGTGTGTGTGAAGGCCAGAGCTGCTGGGTGAATTTAGTGATCTGAAACTCGCCACACTCGGCTGCCTGCGCCCTTCCAGCAGCTGCTTTGCCCCTCTCTTCCCTCCAGTTTCAGCCATGCTCAAACCAAAATGAGCATTACACTAATGTGTAACACGAGTTGTAGAGACAGTGTGTGAGATGATGTTTTTTGTTCGGACTTAAATTTTTATTAATTTTTAATATTTCTATTTATATTTATTCATATTATAGTCTCACAAATGGTGAGGTCTACAGTATTTTANATAGAGTTTTGGGAACGACCGTTGATTGGAAGTAGTAACTCACCACTACATGGCCAAGGCAACCAACTCTCATTTGGCAATTGAAAGCTTTTAGGTTTTTAATTAGAATAATCAGAGCAGCAAGGATTAGCCAGCATTTTGTGTCTCCCCTTGATTTTGGTTTCTATCCAAGTGGGAAAATCAGAAATCCACTCTGTATTTGTCCATCTGCAATGCCTTCCTTGTGTGGGAACAAAATGTTGGCTCTGCACAGTGCTCTCCACTCATGGAGATCCTTTTAGGTGTGAAGGAAATATTTTTTAAAGGCTAAACGACTATTGATTGGAAGTTACCACTTCTCCAACCACACTGGTCAATGACAAAGTCCATCAAACCTTTCTCCTCCCAGGAGAAAGAATGAAAAACAAAAAGGCAGTTAGAAAAACATGTGCATGCCTACAAAAAGCAGCGTGAGAAACTCCATCACAAGAATGAAAACATCAGAAGGCTGAAAATCAGAGCGACAGGGGAGGATAGAGTTTGAAATTTTGATGTGGTTTCTCTGCCTGGCCTTTCACTCAGATCAATATTTTTGAGGATCTGGGGTCTGGAGCTGCAGAAATGGAGGGTGACAGATCCCATGGAAGCTTTTTTGGGCAGTTTGGATGCTGCCAGGCTGAGCTGCAGCGTGGTCTGGTATTGTTGTGGTTTGTACAGTGACAAAGGACTCTTGGTAATAATATTAGAAGGTTAAATATGATTTATTAACATGATTTTATAATTCAAATAATTGAGTTATTATTTGTTCAGTTTAGAGTATCAAAACTACTGCTTCTAGCTCCGTACAAAAAATGCTAAAATAGCTTACACAATTAAAAATAACAACTTTTCACCTCATAAGTTGAAAAGAAGAAAAACTCTTATCTCCTATTATTGGGAGACAGAGTAGAGAAAACCTCTGTCTTTAAAACACAACTTAAAAATTTGTTTATAAAACTTCATATAAAATAAAAAAAAAATACTTTCTCATAAGAAGAGTTTTTCTACAAACTTCCATGTAAAAAAACTTACATTATGTTCACACAACAGTCTGGAATCCAACATCTTCCTGCTGCTGTCACTCGAGGTTTTGAGCCATTTGGGGCCTTTCCAGCAGCTCTGGTGCCCAGCAGCCACTTCTAAAGGTTGCTCTTCAAGGCTTTTGTGGACTTTTAGCAAATACACCAGCTGATAACATTGGTGGAGGCAGCCTGGTTCATTGAAATGAGCCCAAAAGAAAAGTGGGAACCACTGCAAAGCTTCCCAGCGGTTGGGTTTGGATTCCTTCTCTTCTTTCTTGAGGAGTTTCAAACTGCCCCAGACCCCCAGAGCAGGTGCAAATCAAAAATGAGAACAGCACGTGGGTGTTCCATGGGCCTGGAATTGCAGGAGGGAAGCCAGGACACTGCTGCTGTTCTTTAATTTTATCGAGTGGAACTGGGCTCTCATGACACGGAGGGGTCACTGCTTATCGTCGTGGTTTATACATTGAAAAAGGACTTTTGACAATAATTTTAGAAGGTTAAATATGATTTATTAAAATGACTCTATTATCATAAGGTTTCAGGCTATAATCTGCTCAGGTACAGAGCCCAGATGTTTCTTTTCTCACTGCTCTGTACAAGAATGTCTAGAATGTTTACAATATCAGAAAGATAAAGTCTTTCAGCTTCTTCTCCCACTCTCAGGAGGCAGCAGAGCAATTTCAATGTCTTTGAAAAACAGACACGGATATTTTGTTTACAGAAAGCTTATACAGAGTAAAAAACAGCAAAAAAATGTTCTCTTGTGAAAAAATTAATCAGAAAGTTTACACACAGAAAAGCTTATAATATGTTTTAACAACAGACTCTCATGACTAAAATTAAAACAAAATGGAATCTTGCTCCATGATAGTTTGTTAAAACCTTTATATAAGGGTGACTAAATCCAGGTCCTTCCTTTACAAAGATATTTGAGTTGTCATTATTCCTCCAAATGCTGATATTTGTAAATGACCATGTATCTTTAGCTCGATGAGGAATTGCACCCTGAAGCCCCAAATTCATTTTGCTGTGGTCTGTCTGTGATGCTCAGACCCCACACGCCCCTGAGCAGTGGAAAAGCAGCTGTGCTCACATTATTTTTACTTCTGGAGGTCAGCTTGGGGGAACCGAAATACAATCTGCAGACTTTGGTTTTTAAATTTTTTTTTCTCTTTATTTTTTTTCTTTTTTT
>VXAX01002804.1:52234-76328 GCA_013399835.1 Leptocoma aspasia
TTTTGGGTTACTCTGCTTACACCGGAAACTCTGAATAGGTATATTTGTCAGCTTTTACAGTAAATTTCTTCTTTCCCATCCCCCAAACCTGGAGCCAGAAACCACCATCCTTCCCCACCCTGATTCTGCAGGGAGGCTCTTTGACGAGTTGGGGATGAGATACTCCCCAAAATGTTCATTTCTGCCACTCGAGCAGCTCTGGCAGAGCTCAGCTTTGTGGAGTTGATGTTTCCACCCAGCACCAAGAACACCAGAACTCTTTAGTATTTGCACTCAAATAAATTAATGCCAATTAAATTTTAAAAGCAAAACGTGAATTGTATTTAAAGCCTTTGTGGATGCTTGTATGGAGGCTTAAAGAACCTTTATTCTCTTTTAAAATTTCATTTTGAAAGCCACAGGATTCACGGGAATGCAAGAAGGCTGCTTTAAAGAGCCACAAAGGATGTCCCCAGAAAGCAAAGGTAGATCAGGCAAAGGCTGGAAAATCATCTTTGCTTCAACTACTGTTTAAAATTCAAGTATTTCCTTAATGTGCATAACAAAGGCAACAGTTCAGTGCATAAATGGATTTCTGGCTGGTCCTAAAAGGATTTATAGTGGCCAATCAAGATTTAATAATTAAATTATGTACAATGAGTTAATAAAAGAGCCAAGCTGAAGGGAAAAAAGTATTTTTAAAAGAGATTAGAACAGAAACATTTATTCTGTTAAGTAATTTTTGTGGTGAATTTATGATCTCTGTATTTAGAACTCCATTTTTCTCCTCCCAGGAAGGTGCAACAGAAACATCTCAGTGTGCACAGAACTAAATGTAGCTGGGAGAGATGATCTGAGGTGAAACGATTCGTTCCTGTAGGATGTGAATCTAAATAAATGCTCCTGGGGTGAAATAATAGTTTAAAATTCAGATTGGAGCTGGATACCCACCTGTACCTCCAAACCAAAGGCCAATTGCAATCTTTAAAAATGGAAAACTTATCAATTGATGTATTTGCACATCCAAGTGCAGTAAAAGGGGCAGGCAGCCACCTCTGCTATCGGTGGCTTTACAAACACCAGGCTTTGATATCCCCTGGTTTGCTCCTGCTATCAATTCCCTCCAAACACTCCAGGTAAAATATGAGTTGTTAATTCTGGCCCTGGCAGAAACGTGCTTCCCCTGCTTTCACTGCTCACATGCCTTCGGGAGAGGCTTCTGGAGCTGGCTGCAAACTTACTTCTTCAAAATGGAGCAGAATTTATGGGTGAGAGCTGGGAGGTGTTTGGGTGTAAGATTTGTGAGCTGTTGTCCCCTGTTTATCAACCTCCTGGCCAGGCTATGGGCAAAATTTGTTCAGAACTGAAATACAACTCTGGCCTAGCTTGGGACTTCAGCACCTGCCTGATGTCAAAATGAGATATTTAAGTCCAACTAATGATGTTTAAATGGTTTTCCAAGTGAGGATGTTTTCCTGATTTGGGCTGCTTTTATACCTTTTGCCTAAACACTCTATATATTTATTTAAATATTGAATCTCTACTTTTTTATGTCCCTGCCTGGCCAGCAATTCTGGTGTGTCACCTTTTGGGTATATTTGGTCTGATTTTCCTTTTGGGAGTGTGTAAAGCTGCTCTGCAGGTCAGCGGCACTGAGGGACACAAAGGAAAGGAAGAATAAAATAAATGTATTCCTGGTACAGCCACCAGGCTGCCGTGGGGATTTGGGGTCCGTGAAAGGAAAAGAAATGTTACATAAATTTTAAAATTTCTTTTTTTTTTTTTCCTCAGCTTCTGCCCCAGAGCAGCAGCCACAGCCTCGCCCCTACCAAGGTGTCCGAGTGAAGGAGCCAGTGAAGGAGCTGCTGAAGAGGAAAAGAGGGAATGTCCACAACTCCAGTGCAACTGCAGCTACAACGGTAGGGAAAAAACAAAACAGGGGGAAAATTCTCCCTCAGGAGCTCAGTGATTGCCCAGCCCCAGCAATACTGTGCTGATGAAAGAAACCTTTGCACCTCTAAAGCGTTCTGAAGGCCCTGGAGCCTGGTGTTACCTGGCAGTGCCGTTAATATCTCTTTATTATAAAGTGCTTTTAGTGTGCTGAGCACCTTCCATCGCTTCATGGAAAGGGGAAAGTGCTCTGCACGTGGCAGGATCTGATTCCTAGGGACTGAAAGTGGCTTGGAAGGGAGGCAGGAGACTAAAAGAGACCACCCAGAGCCAGCCCTGGCTGTTTGCTGCTCATTTTCAGCCTGCATTTGCCCTCCCAGCAGGCAGCAGCTTGGCTGGCTCCTCTCTGAAGGAGAATTCTCTCTGCTACACGAGATTTACACACACTTGAAGGTCCCCTTGAGCTGAGGGGACATTGTGGGTGTGTGGGGTGGTGTGTCCTGCTGCTATTGAGCTAAGAATAAAGCACACAGCTCCATTCTTCAGAAGGTGAAAAGGGGTTTATTGAGAATAACTCACGCCTTTTATAACACGATGCACTAAGGTAAGACCTGATTGGTCTTATGCAAAATACTCTGACTCCTTTGGTAAATTAGGAATAACACAGTCCAAGGACAACTATCCTAAACACTGGCTGCTGCAAAGAGATAGCAACAGTTGTTTGTAATTCCTTTCCTCAGTTCCCAGACTAAATGATCTCTATTCCTTTCTCTGACTGGCTGAGGATATCCACGTCCTGGCTGCCAGGTTCTGGCCCTTGTGTGGGGTGGGACAGTTCAGACCCTGACATTGATAACAGCTGATAATGCCTGCTATGCTTTGTGCTTCTCTAAGTGACTGAATTTAATGCTGATGGGCTTCACCTCTGATTTTTATTTTTTTTTTTCTCTCTTCCAGGTTGCCTTGCCCCATCAGCCAATCCCTTCCTACTCACCCATGGGTAACGTATCCCTGACTCTCCGTGACTCTCCAGGGAAGACTGTGCTGAGCTGGGCTTTAATCCTGTCCTGTTTTCCAGGCCAGCCTTGCATTGACGTGGACCCTGCTGCCCCTGCTCTGCCTGGCCCAGAGGAAGGAGCTGTGGCCTCTGGGTGGATCCCCCAGCCCTCTCCCAGCTCCCTGCAGCCCCTGGCTCAGTGGAGCCCTTACCCTGACTACGTGTCCCACGAGGCTGGCAGCTGTCCCTACACAGCAGATATGTATGTCCAGCCCATGTGTCCCAGCTACACCCTGGTGGGGCCCTCCTCTGTCCTCACTTACACCTCCCAGCCTCTCATCACCAATTTTGCAGTAAGTCAAAAGCACCAAGCTGGAAATGATGTTAATTCCCACTTTCTAGCAAGAGCCATTGGGTGTGGTTAGGCTAATTTATTTAATTACTGTAGTGTTGTGTGTCTTTGCATCCATGCCATGTAGTTTCCTGGACAGTAATATGGTTTGAGCAGGGCAAAAAGTTGTGGTTGTACTGGAATCAGGCAAAATTCACTGCCTTTTCCCCAGTTCTCTTCACTCTTCCAGACTGAGCAGGGATTTTCACTCTTTATTTCCAAGTTTAAAATTAAAACAAAAAATGTCAGTGGAGTTCCAGGAAACATATTGATCAGGTGAGGCAGGAAGGATGACTTGGCAATAAATTTCTCCGAAGTGGCTGTTAAAGGATAAAAGAGCAAGGTCAAAAGACATAAATATAGCAAAATATTTGGCTTAGGCCAGGCAAAATCTGCTTGGCTGGCACAAGATGATGTGGTGCCATTAGAAAGGATGGGCAGTTCTGTCCCAGTGCACCTCAGGCAGCTGATTTTCCTTTCCCTGGTGCAGTCTGGCTGCCCAGGCAGACCCAGCCAATCCCCCAAAGGCCATTTCTGTGTCCTGGTGTCCCTCGGTGCTGAGGAAGGGCCATGGGCTGGGTTTGGGATGTTCCAGAGGCCACAATGAGCTGCCTTCAGCCTTGGTGGCAGCAAAGTTGGGACTGTCCAGAGGGCAGCTGCCAGCACAGGGTGTGACAGGAGGGTGGGAATGGGGACAGAAAGCTGGAGGGAGCCTGAGGTGAGCCACCACCTTCTGCCTGAAAAGCATCAAATATTTCTGTCTGGAGCAGAATGAAGCCAGGGCTTGGTGTGACTGTGCATGGGGTGGTCTCCTCCTGTTTTTGGGGGTTGGAATTTCCTTCAAGTAGGACCTGGGGGAATGGAAGTGGCTCCAGCCAAAGCCAGGTGAGCAAAGTGACTTGGGCACAGAAGTGTCTCCCTCAGTGCAGAGCTTCACCCAGAGAGGAAGGATGGGGAATATTAGAAGTGGGATGAGCATCCCCAGCCTGTGCTGCATCCTGCCCCTGCCCCAGCAGGCTGATTGTCTCATTTTGCTGTGTTTCTGTCCCCTTCCCCAGCCCCGCAGCAGCACCCCGGCCGTGGTGCCACCGCTGGAGGTGACGGAGCAGCAGCCGCCCCTGCCCTACTTCCCGTGGGCACAGCCCCTGTCTGCCCTGCCAGCCTCCACCCTGCAGTACCCTGCAGCCTCCTCCTCCTTCCCCGGGCCCCAGCTGGTGCCTGTGCCCATCTCCATCCCCGAGCCAGCCCCGCAGGAGCTGGAGGATGCCCGCAGAGCCATCGGCACGCTGCCCATCGAGAAGCTGCTCCTGGAAGATGAAGACAATGATACGTACGTGTTAAGCCATGCTCTCTCTGTTGAAGGGCTTTAGGTTGCACGTCTGGGGCCTGGTCCTCAGCTGCTCAATGCTCCATCCAGCACCTCCGTGGGTTTTGAGTAGGGAGGAGAAGCAGGCAGGGTGGGGTGGGAATTTTAGCACGCAGCGATTTGTGTGTCGAGTGAAATTTGCTTTGTCCTGGCGCCCAGCACAAGGTTCCTCTGCTGTTCCAGCTCCTGCTGCCTCTCCCAGGCATGTTTGGATGCTGCACACTTGTGCTCAGCACCAGCACGAGGTGATTTTCACCCTCATGGCCTCAAAATGACACATTCCAGTGCAGCCAAGGCCAGCTGTAGCATTTGGTGAGGGTACAGTTGCCTCTAAATATTGGCAAACTCGGTTCAATAGGGATGCTGTTGTGTAAATGCCTTGTTTGTGTGTCTTGGACCTGTCCAGGGAGGAACTCACACCAGATTTAGGCCACTAGAAAACGTTGGGGGGGGGGCTTAAATTGACATTTTTCTCTCCTAAATCTTACTATTCCTTTGGAAATCAGGAAAACGTAAAGTGTAGCTTTGTTCTGCTGGTGCAGGTAGGTGCAGTAGTCTGAAAATAAAGCTGAGCTAAATGCCAGAGCAGTCAGAGATTCCTGTTTGCAGAGCAGGGATTCACAATTCACACCAAGGTGTAACTGGAAGCTCTCACCTTGTCTGCCCCTGGAGCCCAGCCCTGCAGGTGTGGAGCAGTGGGTTGGGGTCGTGTTCTTTTGGCTGCAGAGGGGTTTGGGGCTCTGAAATATCCTAATTTGAGGTGTGGGGCTGGTTTAGGGGCTGGCTGGTAGCACTGCCAGTGGACAGACCCTATCCCACTGGAGTCTCCGGGAGTTTTGTCCCAGTCAGGATTGCAATTCATGGGCCTGTATCAGGAGATCATTGAGAAGACAGGGATTTTCCAGAACCTGGACTGCAGCCCAGCAAGGAATCCATGGCATTTCTGTTATTTGGCAATATTTTCGCTTTTCTGTCGCGTTTGAGTGTGATGTGCTGAGCCAGGGAACTTTAGTGACCTCTCCTTGGGAAGTTCCAGGCCCAGAGGTGCACACGATTCCTTTCTGGCTTTCTGATTTCCTCTCCTGGAGAATGAGTAGCTTCACTTTTCCCTCCAATGCAACTGTAAATATTTTGGTCGAGGCTCAGGAGTGCCATGCCACAGGCAAATACATTTCAGGAGACACATCCCCTTCAAACCCTGTTTATTGTTTTCCTGACAAACAAGAGGCTCTTGGCTGGTGAACACAATTTCTCTGGGTTTTTCTGCTTTCTAAAGCCCAGGATTGTTAGATGATTTTATTATTTGCAAGACTGACTGCAAAATAATTTATTGTACTCCTTATTACCTGGAGTCCAGTTGCCACCCAGGCAATATTTCAAGTGGCCTTAACAGCTCATGCTTGGGTGAGGTTTGAAAACCCAGGTTGAAAGTCTTAAAGACTTTCCAAGAGTATTTTTTTTAATTGAATATTGACCAATGTGGAAGACATGAGCACTAGATCATGTAAGTGATCATAAAGCTGTTGGAAAAGAGCAGTAGTTGAGGTTTGCATTGAAATTAGTGGCTTATATTTGCAGAAAAACCCAGCAAAGAAATTAATTCAAAGGAGCTTAATTCACCACTGCTTCCTCCAGTTTTATAAAGTTCAGAGATATTCCCTAGGTAAAACTGGGATAAAGCAGTTGTGAGTCAAGCCTGTGGTTGCTCTGATTGCTTTTCAATTCCTTTCACTCCAATGTATGTAAATTCTGTGTGTGAACATAAAACAAAGATGAAACTGTTTCATCATTTCTTTCTGGGTTGTTCTGGTTAGAAAAAAAGACTATTTTTTTTCAATAAAGATCTACAGTAACTTTGCTATGCCTAGAGTGTTTTATTTCCTATCCACAAGCATTGGTTTAGCAATCAATTAGTTCAATAATATATGTACAGGCTAGAACCAGAGGTTAGCTGTCAGACTTTGTGCTAATTTTACACATTAAGCAGACTAAGAAGGAATTCCATGATCCAGCTGTGGCCTGGAGGCATTTCCTGCAGCAATCCTTGCTCCTGCAGTTCAGCTTCAATCACTATTATCCTCTCCTGGCACCCTTGGGGATGTGTGGGTGTGCAGCCACAGCTAATGCTGAGCTTGACTGAAAATCAGATTAGCCAGAAAATTGCATTTCCACTTCCTGAAATTGCGAGGGGTGGCTCTGGGGTACAAAACTACCTGAGGAGAGAAACAGCTGCCCATCACCTTCTGCCTGAAAAGCATCAAATATTTCTGTCTGGAGCAGAATGAAGCCAGGGCTTGGTGTGACTGTGTGTGGGGTGGTCTCCTCCTGTTTTAGGGGGTTGGAATTTCCTTCAAGTAGGACCTGGGGCAATGGAAGTGGCTCCAGCCAAAGCCAGGTGAGCAAAGTGAAGCAGAGAAGTGTTTGCCCCATCACTAAGGGCCACCAGCCATTCCCATGGGCTGTGACAACTCTTTGTCTTGTGCAAAATGTAAGGACTGGGTCCCTCTCACCAGGAGTTTTGATAAAAAGTAGAGTTTAACAGATAAATATATTACAAATTATATGTTACAAATATATCAATTAGGGAGTTTAACAGGTTGATATATTGCAAATATATCAATTAGGGAGTTTAACGGGCTGATACATTACAAATACATCAATTAGGGAATGGTGTTACCCCAGATGGTGAGGTTTCACCAACACACCCAGAGCTGTATCACCCCAAAAAGTGATTTATACACACAATTCCCCACACTGGGAATGGTGGAGGACTTTGACACCTCCCAGTGGCGAATCTCAGCTGAAAGAAGGAGCTGAAGTGGGAAGGAGGCAGCATGGCAAAGCTCAGCAGTGCTGAGGGCTCTTGGACACTGCAGCTGTTTGAGGTAGGAAGCCCTTTCCTACCTCAGAAACGGGAATTTTTGGGGCTCAAGGCATGGATTTGTGGAACCCTGGGTGTAAAACCCCAAAAGTGGCAGTGCTGCCCTGTAAAACTGTTTGCTCCCAGTGTGCTCCATGGTCCATCAGTGATGGGTGTTTTTATTTACTGTCTTAGAATTCTGCATATTTATGCAGCTAAAGGCCTGAGGGCCCACACGCTGGCAGCTGCAGAGCGCATGAAGGCCCTGAGGAGACTCGATGCCAAGGAACACAGAGGAAAGGTAAAAAGGGGCCACTTTCCCCCTCAGTCAGCAGGGTTTGGGATGGGAACAGGCTTGGTGGGACTGACAGCAAGATACCCCAAAAAATCCAGCTCTGCCCCTCTGCTCCTGCAAGGAAAGCTCGGCACTGACAGGCCTCACTTGGGGGCAGGATTGTAAAATTCAGTGGTATGGTCATAAATCAGGTGGGGTGAGAATGAACCCATTCTTTATTCAGCCCATGATTCATGGAGTGATGTGGGAAAACACTGGTCCAGCAAAATATTTGTGTGTTGGCATCAGTCTCCGAGGCTGAAGGGTTTACAGGCAACTGACTTGTTCTGAAGCAATCAGGGTTTAAAAAATGCTGGGTTTGGGTTGCCATCCAAATTAAAGGCTGAAGAACACCACAGGGAGTCCAGCAAGAGCTGGGAAACATCCCCATCTCATGGTGCCATGTGGGATTCCAAACCATCCTGTGAGCTGTGCTCATTCCTGGCACCACAATCCTTGGGATTTCAGCCACCATTCCTTTTTTTATCCCAGTGGCTGCTGCTGATGCCTTACGACTTTAGCTTTTATATTTTTCATATATTTATAATCCTGCAATTTTTTAGTGTACAACTCCAAAGCTCCATAGCCTGTCAGCTACTGTTCTCCCATTTTATTCAGACAAAACCATTCCTCTGTAGGCCTGGAACTCAAGAACACCTCACTTTCTCAGGCTCCAAAAAGTATAAACAAAAGTGAATTTGGGGGGGAGCAAACTGGGGGTAAATTACTTCATTACCTGAAGCTGTAATTGGAGGATTAACCCATAATATGTAAATGGACAAAACTTAAAATTGTCTGAAAAACTCGTGACCATCTTGGGTGTAGCCTCTGGGAGGCTTTGCCTGCCCAAGGTGTACCTATTAAAGTCCTCTAACAAACACCCACTTTTATTCTCCTAATCTTGCCTAGCCTGTGCTTTAGGTAGCCAGTCCAGGGCATCCCTGCCAGACTCTGGGGTTGGTCTGAGTGACTCACAGCTGTCTGTGCTGCTGTTGCAGACTCCCCTGCTGGTGGCTGTCACTGCCAGGCAGGCAGCCATCGTCCACGACCTGATCCAGGCAGGAGCAGATGTCAACGCCGTGGACAACAAAGGGCAGTCAGCTTTACACCTTGCTGCAACATATGGCTACACCCAAGTCCTCCAGGTAGGAGAAGTGTTATGGTTTTAATTGCTGGCAGTACAAAACCACAATAAAGTGTTGATGTTGGTGTCTTTAAATAAAGGCAAGACCTCAGTGAGAGATGGAGACTGAGTAGAGGCTTGTTGTGTCAGGAATTGGTTTCCCAGTATGGGTTTTATTCCTGGTTTAGGACTGTGCTTGCAGCCTGCTGTTACAGAGGAAAATTCTTTACTGGTTCTGTGGGGGAAAAGAGATTCTTTCTGCAGATCACAGCTCTAAATGTGCTGGTGGCAGTCCCCAGTGTGGTTCAGCATCGGAGGGCGTTCCCCAGCCATGAGTTGTGAGGAGAGGGAGCTCTAAAACCAGGGTGAAACTCCTTCCCTGAGGTCACTGTCCTCCACTCAGGAGCAAAAAATTGTGTCCAGACTCAAGGCAGCAGAGGAGAGATGAGCTGTGACCCTGCAGACAGGGACAGCCCAGGCACAGCCTTCAAAATGAGGCACATTTTTCAGATTTTCCTTCAAAACCTGACTTACATGAGCAAATCTCTGCTTCCCTGTGGCTTCATGGATTTCTCTGCACACAGGGCCTGCACCTAAGCTCTGTGCCAGGCCTGAACAGCAAATTAACACTTTAAAACAGGCCCTGTGGGAATTTTGGGAAGGGATTCCACAGCAGGGATTAGCACCCTGTGAGTCTTAAATGCTTCACTATTGGCCAGAAAATGAAATTAATAAAAAAACCTGCCTTGAGCCATGTCAGGGCTGAGCACAGGCAGAGTTTGGTGGCTCTGCTGAGTTCCCTGAGGGCAGGGGACAGGCTGAGGTGGCAGGGGGTGCCCGTGGTGCTGGCACCACGTCCAGCATTCGTTAGCTGTGCCCTGAGGGGGCAGTTAATGTGTAACACAGCCAGTTCTCTGGAAAACAGGTGTTTCCTTAAGTAGGAAAAAGGGTTTTAATCCAGCTGATGCCAACAAAGCCTTTTTCCTTAAGTAGGAAAAAAGGCTTTAATCCAGCTGATGCCAACGAACCCTGCAATCCAAACCACCAACAACGCCTTGTGTTGGTTTGGATTGCAGGGTTCCTTTGTTTGGTTTTCCTTTTGTGGGTCTCTTTGTTGTTTGGTTTTTTTTTTCCTTTTGCCTTGACATAAAAGGGGAAAACGGGCAGAGACTCGCTCCTCGATGTGGTCAGAGCCATGAAAGGCTTTATGGTTTGTTTGTTTATTTTATTGAGTTTTTTTTTTCTAATGGATTAACTATCTAATCTCTAATAAGCACCTCAGAGCTAGCTGTCAATATTTGATCTGTACATATTTTATTTTTGTTATAAGAAGATAAGTCAAGCCCTAACCGTTCTGGGTGATCTTTCAGTGGAAGGATTCTGTCCTGAGCCTTGTCTGACTTGACACAGATGAGTCACTGCAAAAATTCTCAGCCATTAACATGAACAACTTGTTTTGTTCAATCAAAAGAAATAAATAAGTTCTCTGTAATAATACAGACAAGCAGCTACTTAACTCCATCATGTTAAATCTATAATTTTCTTCTATTAAAGAGTTTTGATTCTCTGCTAAATCCAAGAAATTCTCATCTCCAGATCACAGTCCTGGTGTTTCTGTACCCTTATTGCCACAAGCTGAGGGTTTAACTTCACACACTGCTGCACACTGAAAACAAAAAGCAAATAAATCCAGCCTGAGAATTGTCAGTGTTGGCAAACTTTTAGGCCATAAAGTTTGGCTAAGCCTGTCAAGGAGTGATTTTCATTTGTCTTTGTCAAGGATCACTCAGAATAAACATGTCCTGGTGTTACTGGTGTCTTTGCCTAATCCAGGGTGAAAGTGAGGAGTCTGACACTCCAAAGTGCCAGAGTTTGACTGAATTTTACTATTCTGAACTGAGAATCTAGAAAGATAATTGGGTGGGAGTTAGGAAACCAGGGAATGTGATCATCTTGAATGTCCCTGTTGGGAACATTCACAGCACTGGAATCTAGTGTCAAATAATGGCTTCGTTTGTAGTTAAATTATCATTATCTGATAATGTTTGATTGGTTCTACATTTTGTTAGTTTTGGCTGGTTTTGGCTTGCACAGTGTTCTGCTGAACTGAAATTCTGCATTTCTCTGTTGCTTCCAGGTTATCCTGTCACTGGGTTTCCCTCTGGATTTGGAAATGAAGGATTTTGAAGGTAAAAACCTTTGCACAAGTGGTGTGAAAACCTGTATGGGATATTTCATTGCCTGTTGGTTTTTGGGGGTTTGCTGGGAGGCCAGAGCAGGCTCAGAAAATGCCTGGGAGAGAGAGAGTTGTGTCTGTGCCCTCAAATGCCACAAAACTCAAAGGTGCTGATGGCTCAGGAGGGGTTCAACTGGAACTAAAAACATGCTGGAATGCCCCAAAAAGTGTCCATAGAGCCAGAGAAGAACCCTGAGAAGGGCTTGTGCCTCAACAACACCTGCACAGATTGGATAAATGATTGAATAAATGATTGAATGAATGATTGAATAAATGATTGGATGAATGATTGGATGAATGATTGGAGGAATGATTGGATGAATGCTCTCTGTGCCAGCCCTGCCTCCTCTCTGCACATCAGTATTTTCCTGGCACTGTCCTCACCTCCATCCCATGTTTCTTTTCCAGGCCATACCCCTCTCCACTGTGCTGTCCTGGCCCACAACACCCTGCTGAGGGACCAGGGCAGCCAGGCAGTGCCAGAGGAGCAGCACAGGGAGCTCCAGCAGCAGAGCAGGGAGCTGGAATCCTGCATCCATCTCCTGGTGCAGAGCGGAGCCTCCATCTACAGCCGGGTGAGGGGGGGCTCGGTCATCCCTGGCTTTGCCTGGGAATTCTCCCCCATTTGGTGCTCAAAACACACAATTGGAGAAGGAATGAGCTGCTGGCACAAGAGCCAAGCCTGTTCTCCTTCCAAGGGACTGCTGGCAGGGTTAGGTGCTGCCTTTTGGAGTTCCTGAAGCAGACACTGGTCACTCAGAGGGTCACTAGAGGGAGATGCTCCCCATCAGCTGCACAGCTGGCCTGGGTTTCCTCTGATGGCTTTATGGGATGTCTCCAGCTTGTCCTGCAGAACATTTCTTATTTGGCTTGGGGTTTTTTGTATTCTTTTTCTCTGTTTTTAAATAGGATGTGAAAAGCAACAAGACAGTTCTTCATTACACAGTCCAGGATGGGAACATCTCCCTGCTCAGGTACTTCCTGGAGCTGAACACTTTCAGGTCCAAGGATTTTGTCAACAACAAGGTAATTTTTGTCAACAATAGTTTTTTTTTTTACAGAGGGAAAGGGCAAAAGTTGCAAATCTGAACTTCTGCTCAACCCCAAACTGCATTTTCCTGTAAACAGACAATTCCCCAGGAAAGCAGCACCTGGCTTGAACTCTGTCATGAAAAGCAGGGCCCTCTCCCCGCAGGAGGTGAGAGAATGAGAAGGGGATAGGCAGGGAGGAGGAAGAACATGGGAAGTGGTTGCTTGAGGAGGAACATGAGCTTTGGATTAGACTGAGCATTGAGAAAACAGCCCTGCAGTGATGCAAGGTTTGACAGCAGCATAACACTGAGAGGTGGCACTTCAGGGCAGCCAGGTATTGATTCACCTCTGCTGTCAAATGTGGCATCACAGGAAGGACAAAGTTCCTGTTTCTGTCAAAGGACATGGGGATTCTTTCTGCCTTAGACATTATTTGCAGATTTTCTGGCACAGCCATCGCTAGGTTGGGTAAAGCAAGCTGGAAACCTGCCCAGTGCTGCCCCACAGCTCACCTGGGAGCAGATCCCGAGCAGTGATCATCTCACACAGGCAGCAGCTCCACCCTTCCCCCAGACTAAAACCCTGACATTCCTGGGAGCCTCAGCTGAGCCATCACTGTCCCACCAGCCAGAGCTTTGGCTCTGGACAGGCTGCCCCTCTCAGCAGGGCTTTGAGGTGATTCTGGGTGCTTCCCTGCTCTGCCCTTCTCCTTTGAGGAGGGGGACAAGGCTGGGGGTCCCTGCTTTCATTTCAGCAGCTGCAACCTCAGCCTTGCTTGTGCTCCCCAGAGTTTGTCTCCCTCAGGAAGGAACTGAATTTCTGTCAGCTCCTTTGCTCACCGAGGCAGACAAAGGGCAGCTTCACTTTTTTTACCCCTCCAGATTTCTGTTGGGCTGGAGAAAACATATTTTGGGTTGTGTGTGTGGGTAATGGCCCCCAGCTGGTGTTTTTCTGTCCAGTGAAGGGCTTTTCACTGCATTCTTTCTGTATCTTTAAAGACCCTTCAGGCAGGTGAGAGCCTGTCCATGGGAGCCTCTATTGTCTCCTGATCACAGTCCTGGGAGAGCTTCCTCCTGTGATAGGATCACTTGGAGTCTTCAGTCTTGTTGCTGAGCTGTCTGGGGCAGGGAGAAATCCTGGCTTTTTTAGCTCTTCAAAACATGAAGACAAGGAAACAGACATGTTTAGGTTTCCCTGGCTCACCCACTGCTTGTGCTTGTCTCACTCCAAACCTGTTTCCATGGTGTTTTCACAATGAGAAAAATATTGAAGCCTTGGAGGTGTTTTTCATCATCCAGGAGGATTCCTGGAGCCCACTTTGTCTCAAATAAGACCTGTTAAAGTCAACCTGAGGCTTCAAGGTCAGGCCTTGTCAGATTGGTTCATTATCTTAGCCTATGCCTGGATTTGGAAGCTCTGCAGTGCAGATCTTTCCATTTTAACAAGAAATCCTGTAAAGAGCTTGTAACCGTCCCTTGACTTTGTGGGATAATAAACTTGACAAGGATCTGCTTGTTCAGGGCTTGTAAAACATGCTTTGTCTGAGAAAAACTGTTAAAATTCTGCAATTTTATTTTCTGCCTCAGTTCTTCCTGATGTCTCAGTGGTTAACAGGACCCAAAAATCACATTTTTCACTTAACATTTTAACAACTGGAATATTAATACAGGCTGCAATTTGTGTCCAACCATTCCAAAGTCATGACAAACCTATGATTGTTTCTGAGAGAGAAAAAACCACCAAGCAGCTGCCTCAATGAGACTCTTGCAGACTAAAAATACCTTGCCTTGTGCATTTGTTTGTCATCTTTTTGTCATTTACAACCGTTACCAGTCATACCTGACCAGACAGGGCACAGATTTCTACACGGTCTGGTGGCACCAGAGCTTCTGCAGCACTCTCCATCCATGGCTGGCTTCACTGTCCTTCCTGTGCAAATCCTGTCACTGGAGCCAATCCATGCCTGACCTTGGGAATTTGAATCTTCCTGGCACTTGGAAGTGTTGGAAAAGTGGGGGATGCCTGGAGCACAGATGGGTCTGGTGGTGTGGAGCTTTGTGTGGTGGGCAGCAGCGTGGTGTGTTTGGTGTCTGTAATCCAATTTAATGTTTGCCAGTGAAATATTTCCATGCCTGTTACAGCCTTCTCTTTTCCCAGTAACTCCCCAGGTCTCTGTTTCCATGAGGGTATGATTTTGGTGGGATTTCAGAGCAGTTTTAGGGGGTATTTCAGAGCAATCCTACATGAGGCCATGATTTAGGGGGGATTTCAGCCACCAGGGAATGTTCCTGCTTCAGGGCTATTTATCACCTGCACCCAAAGCATCAAAGCCCCCCCAGTTTGTGATGCTCTAGCAAAGAA
Organism: Leptocoma aspasia; assembly: GCA_013399835.1. Lineage (NCBI taxonomy): Eukaryota > Metazoa > Chordata > Aves > Passeriformes > Nectariniidae > Leptocoma > Leptocoma aspasia. Next base: position 66,804 of record VXAX01002804.1, read on the forward strand.
AAAAAAAATTCTGAATCCACAACCCTCCTGCCTGGGAGAAGCAGAGCAGAGATCTTCCCTCACCTCCTGATGACAAATCCCACGAGGATTCTTCTCTCATTTTGCGTCTCCATTTCTGGGATGATTCTGGGGAGATGGCACAGCTCACCAGGGAGTTTATCTGGGTTTTTTACTCCATTTTTTCCCCTTCCCCCTGCTTTAGGCCCATGGCAACACAGCCCTGCACATGGCAGCTGCTCTGCCTGGGGACAAGAACCAGAAGGAAATCATCCAGCTGCTCCTGGAGCACGGGGCAGACCCGAGCATCAGGAATTTGGACAACGACCAGCCAATCCACATGGCCCCTCCTGGAAAAGCTGGGGATCAGGTATGGGATCCACACTGCTGCTCTCCCCTCACACACCTGCACGCTCCAGGGGTGGCTGGGTTTCATCCTTGCAGGGATAAAAATATTCCTGATGTATTTGGGTGTTTGTTTAGTTGCAAGCGTACAGGTAAATAATTGTGTGTGTGAGTTTTTTGGGTGGCTCAGATGGTGCTTCCTGAAGTTCCATGGTTTTTGGCAGGTCAGGCATTTGCTGAAGAAAGGGAAAGTCACACCTGCATTCAGCTCCTGCCGCAGAAATGCCAGATCCTGAGTTAACTGCAGTTTATGGAACGGCTTCAACTCCAGCTTCTGCCTCCTATAAAAACTGTGAGGGTGGTTCTGCAGCACATCCCTGCTCCTCCAGGCTTAAACCAGGGTGGGGAGAGAGTGTCTCTCAGCCTGTGGCCACAAGCAGCACATCACACAGCAGAAGATGAGCTTTCAAATGGTTGAAAACTCAATTTTGGTATCAGAGAATGCGAATAAACCTCCAGCAAGGAGGTGAGCAAATCAAGTAGCTGCTACATAAATAAGTAAATATTCCAAATGAGTTCAAAGCACAGCCAAGCTTTGATTTGGTAGCAGCTGACACCCTTGGAGGTGGCAGAGCACAAGGTGAGAGTTTGGCTATAAAAGGTTGAGAAGTGCTGCTCTGAGACACCCCCAAACTGTGCCTCTGGCTGGGCCTGTGCAGAGGCACTGCTGGAAATGCTGCAGCTCTGGGATGTGCAGTTCCCCTGACCCTGCTCCCTGGAAATGCAGGATCCTGAGGGGGGAAAGCCTGGATGGAGAACTTGGGTCAGCCCTGGCTGGATTTGACCCGAGGGAATGGACATCCAAACCCAGGAGCCCCAGGGGAGGCTCCTGCAGGCTGAACTCCTCATCCTCAGCACTTTGGGAGGGCTCTGGAGCAGCTCCCCACAGGAACAAGGACATGGGGCAGGTTTGTGTGGCTCCTGAGGGGAGACTTCCAATCCAACCCAACCCAACCCAATCCAACCCAACCCAATCCAATCCAATCCAATCCAATCCAATCCCAGTCTCCAGCTCTGGCAGCCCCTCAGGTGGGGAGCTGAGCCCTCACCTGTGTGGGGACAGAGAATTCCTTTGGGTTTCCAACAGTTTTTAGGGCAGGAAACCCCTGTGGGTGTGTGCCCAGCTGGTCAGGGTGCAGGGGCTGGGTGCTCTCCTGCTCCCATTCCCACCCGAGAGGGCTTTGCCAGATTCTTTTGAGCGTTTCTGTGAAATGATTTGTGAATTGCTGTGCAATCAGTGACTCTGCTGGACGTGGTGCCTGAGGGGAGGCAAGGCCGTGCTCTGGCAGAGGCTGTCCCACCTCAGGGCTCCCTCTGAGCTGGATTTTGTGATTTCTCAGTGTGCACAGGTGCTGCTCTCCAGAAGGATGAGCTGCGAGATGAAGGGCAGAGCTCTTAAATCACTGCTGCCACTTCCTTGAGCACCCACTGGCTGCCCCAGTGGGATTTCCTGAGGCACTCACAGGCCTGGAGTGTTTAAACAACTGACAGGAACAAAAGCTGTTAAGAAATGCAGAGATCTCGATTTTCCATCCCTCCTCTCTGCTGTTGGGCCATTGCCTCTCCTTACACGCATCCACAGTCCTGCTGACAGAGAAGCAGACGTGTATTTGCATGTGTTTGCATAAATTTTCATGTATCTGAGCACAGGCCAGCAAAAGCCAGTGCTGTCTCACTTGGAAGGATGTTACAACTAGGCCTGAATAGAATGAGAACTGTATCAGAGAGTTAATACCATGTGTCAAGGCAAAATGATGGATAAACATAAATTTCTGGAACCTGCCAGCAGCAGAACTGTCAAACTGTGAGCAGCACGTGGCAGGTGGAAATGTAAAAAGCTTTTTGTCACCTAGAAATGTCTGTGAGGTGACTGAAGTCCTTTGGCAGCAAGTAAAAAAAATACAGGAGCTTTCTTTCCTTGGGTGGCTTCTCTCTTTATTATGTCATCTGTTAGTGTTTCATACAAAGCAGTGTCAATGGGAGTCTGGAATCATCACCACCTCCAGAATATGAGGGAAAATATCCTTTTAGGGGAGCAATGTGGCTCCATTAAAGCATCACTCTGGCAGCTGGTGCTGCTGGGAGCTGGATGAGGTTTGCAGTGGGAAGAGCCCACGAGAGCCCCAGGATTCCTTCTCCCAGTGCTCAGCTTCCCAAAGCTCAGCCAGCAGAGACCCGCTCTGAGAGCAGCCACAATCCACAAGCTGCTCCTGTTGGCTTTGGACTGGAGCCACCAGACTGTTGGAAGCTGCTGCTTCCCCCTGTGTGTAAAAAAAATTTCCCTTTCCCAGTTCCTGGTCTGGCTGTGAAGAAAATCACTTTTAAATCTCAAACCTGTCCTGAGTCTCTTCTCTGCTGGGGTGAATTTCACTGATTTAAGCACTTCACTGTTCACCCCTCAATTTTTTATTGCTGTTTCAGGGACAATGTAACTTCCCTAAGCTCAGCCTGGCTGGCAGTGTGTGATATCCCTTTATTTGCACAGTTTATCTCTTCCTACCTGTGGCTTTGGATAAGTTGCTAATAACAAAGGCTCGTTATCACCAAACAAACGTTCTGAAGTGGCACCATAGAAGAGCTGTCAGTCGGCTGGCAAGTGAAACTTTTAGATCAAATTCTCTGGGGGAGAAGCTGAAAATAAGAACCTTTTCTTTTCTCTGTAACTGCGGGTGACTTCTGGAGTTATTCATGGCTTTGTAAGCAGGAGATGATCCTCGGGTTTGTGTTTATAAAGGCACTCAGGGCTTCACCTGGCAGGGACTGACGAAATGCCAGCCTTTCAGCAGAGCCAGCTCTGTTTTAGGTATTTCCTTTAACTCCTTTTTTGTTTTTGGGAGGGATCAAGGAGGGAAATAATACGTTTCTCACAGCCAGAGAACGTACAGTCAACCTTTGAATGGCTCCTCTGTTGCGTTTTTTCCCTTTCTTGTGTCAACAAGGCCTTGTGTCAACAGCCAGCAAGCTTTTACTTGTCCTGAGTGTGTCCCCTAGGGCTGTTGACAGGGAGCTGGGGACAGCATCTCAAACATGTTTCCAGTCTGGCACGGGGGGATTGCAAAACCTCTGGAGAAAGAGCAGCAGGGAAAGGGGAAGAAGCTGCAAGGGATGGAAATGGTGCTGCTTATGTGATGGACGCTGATAAAACCTGGAGATTTTGGGGTGTAGGAACATTTTGCTGGAAATATCTTTGTGTCTGTCTTTGATCTGCTGCAGATCCAGCTCAGAGCTGGGTGATGCACAGCGTTCTCTGGGGAAAGCTGGATTAAATATGGACCTTTTATCTGCTGAAAAGGGTGAGTGAGATCTTTCATGGCACTGAATAGGCTGCTCAAAATCTCATCCTCACCTCTGTGAGAGCAGGGTGAACAGCCTGGATCAGCAGCAGAAGAGAAAAGCACTGACCTGTAGCACATTAAAAATGACCAGGCTTCAGCATTTGCACCAAATGATTTATTTGTATCAAAAAGAGCTGGTTTAATGACAAGTGTTTGATAAGGCAGCTTCAGATTTATTTAAAAAAAACAGCAACAACAACAACAACAAAAAAAAAAAACAGGGAAAAAACCCCACCAGACCAACAACAAAACACCCCTGAGCGTAGATCAATGTAGTGACAGCATCATGTAAAAAATGTGTAAGTAGTGAAGAATAAACAGGACTGTGTTAGGCAGCACAACTTTGCATAGTTCATGGGCAATTTAATCTGACTTGGGTAGAGTGGATGTGTGAAACCACAGTCCCCATTAGCTGTAGCAAATGTCACAGCTCCTGTCCCTCCTGAAGAAGTCCTCGGCCAGGGCCAGGGGTGGCAGGAATTCCGTGCAGTCCGTGCTGGGGCAGGGGAAGCACTGTGGGCCCCTGCTGTCCCTGCTCTGGGAGCCACAGGCTGTGCAGCAGCAGGCAGGGCTGGGGAGGGGACAGGGGGGGTGGCAGGGCCACTCCTCCACGGGGCAGCTGTAGGGTTTGGTGTCCGGAGCTGAGGGCGGGCTGGGGGTCAGCGGGGTGAGGGGAGAGAGCTGAGGGGGAGAGCAGCTGGAGCTCCATGGGCTGGGCAGGTCTGAGCTGGGAGAGCTGGCAGTCTGGAGAGAGAGAGAGAAAAAAAAAAAAAAGGAAGAAAAAGGGAGATTTCAGGGAAATGTGGCCAGCAGCAGAATTCCTGTGCTGTTGCCTTTCTCAAGGGGGTCTGACTGCCCAGGGAGGTCTTGGAGGTTTAAACCCAAAAGCAGTTTCTGTTAGTAGGGACAATCCCTAGCAGGAACTGTGCTGCTATTTGCACAAAATCTCCAGGGCCTCTAGAAGGGACATTCCCCATCCTGCAGCCTCTCCCAGTTTATTTGGGGCTCCCCATGGGAAAGCACTCAGAGCCCATGAGCATCCCAGGCTCCTAGAAGCAGCCAGATTCCCACATTGCTGCTGTTCTGCCCCAGGAGGTGACTCCCTCTCCCCTTGGGGACACCTGTGGCTGCTCCCCTGGGTCCCAGAGCTCACCAGGCCCTGGTTGAAGCAGAGCTGGACTGGCTGGAAGGTGTCTGGGGTGTAGTGTGAGGGTGGCTGGAAGGCACTGAAGGCTGGCTCTGGGGGTGCATCCGCCTGCAGGCAGGAATCTATCAGCTGCTCCAGATATCCAGGGCTTTCCTCACAGGAGAGGCAGCTGGAAAACTGCCAGGACGGGCAGCAGCCGGGCACAGGAGGGATGGCTTCTGCTTCAAAAGGTTCTAGGAGAGAAAGGAAAGCAGCCAGCAGCAAATTAATCAGTGTCTGTCTTCACAAAGGGCAGGTTTCAGTGCTCTGCTGTGCTCAGTAACCCTGTGAATTTAGACATTAAATTAGGCCTTTCAAGGTGAATTTTGTAGGAAAGCAGAAACCACGGGGGAGATGCTCAAAAGCATGTGAATAACTCAGAGAATCCAGCCCCCTCAGCTATAAAGCTCTTTAAATGCTGGAAACTCTTCTGGCCCCAGGCATTTTGGACAGAGATCCAGCTGGAAACTCCCTCACACTCTCGACCCTCTGACCTCCCTTCTGTGCACTGTTTGCAGCCCCAGAAGGTGCCAGGCAGTGATTTGTGCTTCCCAGCCTGCCAGATGTGCCTTTGCCTCATCTCCAGACCCGGGGCAGCTACATCTGCAGGAAAAAGGGGATAACAGGAGAATAATTTGCTTTTTTATCCTCCAAACAGCCAGACAGGAGACAAACTTCTGAGCAGAACAAGTGGAGCAAGCCAGGGATGATGTGGCATTGTGACCACGTAGTGTTACTGGCCAAAGGGTGAGTTCCTGGAAAGCTCACAGCAGATCTGGCTTTTCAGAATTATTATCTTTTCACACCGAGTTCAAACGTGGTTTGAGCCCTGTCCACGTGAAGGGCACAGGTCTGAAATGCACATTGCAGGGTCAAAGGTGGCAGTGTTTAGCTGGCTGTGGGGAGTGAGAAACACCCAAAATACATAAACTGAACCCTTTCCAGCCTGAAAAGGCTTTGGCATGTCAGCTTTGGCGTGTCTCACGTTTCTTTATTAACATAAGCAAATGGATTCCCAGCTATCGATGATTTAACAATTTCCTTGTCCATGCAACGTGTGCACTCACACCTGCCCAGCCTTTCCTCTGTGCTTTGGGGATAATTGAAGGGTCTGCGAGCCCAAAGTGTCCCTCCCCTCACCCCTTCCCCCTTTTCCTTGGATATTCGCAGGCAGGAGGAGGAAACTCTTGGTGGTGGTGAAAATTTCCCTCACTCCTGTGGATGCTGGCAGGAGAGGGAGAACAGAACTCAGCCAGGGGCTCCAGGCCACTCTGACCCTCAGCGGCACCCACAGCCTGGGGAAGGCGATGTTATTCCCTGGGGATGAGCATCCCTTCTCAAAGGGGATGCAATTCCTTGCTGCGGGAAGGACAACCTCAGAAAGGAGAGCAGCTCCCGAGCTCCTCATCTGCATCCCACGGGCTCCCTGCAGGTGCTGATTGGCCGCACCACGGGCGGTGCCGGCCTCAAACAAGGGCTGGGAAGGCTCGGGGCTGTGGGAAAAATTGGGAATGGGGCGGGAAGGGCCGTGTGGATGGGCTTTGTACCAACCTGGGTGAGGCGGAGACACGGGCTCTGCGAACTGGATGCTGCTGCCGCCGTCCCAAGGAACCTGAGCAAAGAGAAGGGAAGGAGAGGAGCTGTGGCACAGAGCAAGGTGAGTCTGGATTTCGGAGTGAATCTTTAAATAAACCTTGCAGCTGTGGCTGGGAAAGCCTCCCCGGCGTTGACAGAACATTGGATTAATGTGCATAACAGGATTTTTCCTGGTGACACCACTGGGAAGCACAGCACCAAGCCGGTGTGAAGCCCCTGAACCAGCTCCGTGCTGAGGGGCTCTTTTTGCTGCATTCCCTTTTTTTACAGAGCTGCCTCTGAAACCAATGTGTGTTAATTTCCAGGAGTGTGAATTCCACGGTGAGGGAATCCCAAGGAATTCGCAGGGATGGATATTACTGGCAATGAGTAATTAACTGAAGAGCACCGCAGGTATCCCATCAGACTGGATTGATGTCGTTTGAGAACTGGCTCTGGCAGTGCTCCTTGAAAAGGGACAGCTTGGTTTTTTAAGGAATGTTGGAAGCTGGAGCAAGACAGATCAATCACTTCTAGGAACCTGACCCGCTGGAAGGAAGAAATCCACCCCAAAAGCAACGGGAGATTTGATACTTGGGGGCCAGGATTTTACTCTGCAAGTTCAAATACTGTTGGGTTTTTTCCCCTCAGTTTTAATTCATACCGCTCTCCACTTCATTTCCTTTATTCAAGATGCTCTCGAGTGAGCAGCTCATTTCCCTGGCAACAACTTCCTAGCACATCCCATGAATTTAATTCCTTTAACAGTGGCTCTTCTGGGCTGAGAGTGCCTTTTCTGCCTGGTGCAGACGTGAGAAGTCAGGCAGAGATGGAGTTCCCAGGCTGAGCTTTTCTCAGCACACAGCCTCGGGGGTTTTGGGGTGGGCCATACCTTGTGCAGGTCACCGAGGTGACTTCCCTCACCGCCACTTTTCACTTTTTCCTGTGTGGGCACCACAGGGGCTGTGGGAAGTGAGAACCGGTTCCAGGCAGCCCTGGGACACCTGGCTGTGATGAAGAGGCTGCTGCTCTTGGGGCTGCAGGGGAGGAGTGACCCAGCGCTCCCAAAACCTGACAGCTCTCTTCACCCAGACCTCCCTGCCCCTGGATCTCAGGCTGATTTTTGTGCAATCAGCTGCAACAAGGCGCAGAAGCTGAAATCTGAAAGGCTTCAAGAGCTGCGATGTCATGAACCAGGAAGAAATAATGATTTGCTAAGCCCTTCATGCAAATCCCCGGAGTGGCTGGAGCTGGAGGAATCCTACAAAGGCTGGAAGGGGGAATGAGAGGGAATGTGCAGTGTGTGTGCACACAGAGCTCCATCCCCTCCTCCAGAAGGGATGGGGCTGCCCAGGTGAGCCTTCCATCCCGGAGGGAGTGACTTTTCTGGAGCTTTTTCCCTGTATTCCTCAGATTCTCACTCCTTTAGGTCACTGCTGCAGCTACTCTGACTGATAGTTCCTTTCCCCCATCCTTACTAGCCTGTTACACTCAGATTTTGGCCCAGAGATTACAGTCTTGGCAAAAAAACCAAACCAAACCAAACCAAAAAAAACCAACACCAAAATAACATTAAAAGAGAAGGTGCAAAGCAAACACCACAATATTTTTACTCACTGCTGAACCAGTGGCTGCTTGTCGTGCTCTCCTCTGCTGCAGCAACTCCTTGACTGTGATCTTCACCCTCACACCTTGGTACACCTTGGGCTTTCCTGGAAGAATTTGTGGGAAAACACTTTGCAAGGAGGGAGAATCTCAGAGCAAACAGCAAATCCAGCAGGTTTTCAGGTGTGCTCTATGTGGAGAACAATTAGACAATGTGCCTAATTATCACACTCACAGCCCTCTTTAACACCTGCTATTCCAGCTTGGGACACTCATGAAAATCTTGCTGTTGATAATATTTAATAACTACATGTTTTATTTTTCTTTATCTCCTTCTTCCCCCTGCCCCCCTTCCAGCTTTCCCAATACCAAGCTCCATCTGGTGCTGCTGCTGGATTCATTTAAATTCCTGACATATTTGCCTCTCTCAGGACTTGGAAATAAATGTGGGAAGCGTTTCATCTGGCAGATGAAGCCCAGGAATAAAACAATGGAAATATGTGGGTGGTTATTCAGAGAGCTCAACAAAACACCAATAAAATGACTGCTTTCTTGCAAAGCCGACATTATCTCTTTATTCTGCTCATGAACAACCCCTGTTTATTTCAAACAAGAATTTAGGGTGTGTTTAATCCAGCCAAAACCAACCAGCAATCACCAGTCACTACCTGATGAGGGATTTTTAGGACAGGAAATGATAAAAGAATTTACTCCTTCTGAAAAACCACTTTCACTTTGTTGTGCTCATGCTAAAGCACTCAGATCCTCTGGCAGTTGTTTCTGTCCTTTCTGCTGGTGTTTTAATCCAAAGCACACAATAAAAGGAAACACACCCAGACTGGTCTCTACACTCAAAAAAATGCCAGAGCAGGGAGCAGACAGCCCTGGAGGAGGCACCAAAAATAAACTCCCAGCAGGAGAGCAGCAGTGCCAGAGCTAAACCCGGCCTTCCAGTGCCACCTCTGGGCATGGAACTCCTTCCCCAAGGCAGCTGCACAGTGCCAGGAGACCCTGGCACAAAACCAGTGCTGGCTTTGCAGGTGCTGCCCACACAGCCAGGGAATCCTGCACTGCAGGCACTGTCCTCTTCTGCTGTGACCTCTGCCAGCCCTCCCAGCGCCCCCGTGGTGCTCTGGGTGAGGACAAGCTGGGACAGGCACCCGGGGCCCTCCAGAGATGCAGCAGGGCTGCCCTTAGGGCAGTTTGCTGAGCTGGGCTCAGCTGGGGATTATTCTTCTCATGTTTTGGTGTTTTGTTTCCGTTCAACAAACTAAAGATGGGGGAAATGAGGGGAGGGAAGGGTGGGCTTTAAGGGGAACAGCCCGGTTAGCAGAGCTCCCTGCAGCCAGGGAGGGCTCTGAGGTGGCAGGGCCAGGGGTGGGATGGTGAGGGTGGGCACAGGGTGGGCACAGGTGGGCAGGG
>VXAX01002804.1:76364-93617 GCA_013399835.1 Leptocoma aspasia
GGAGGGCACACAGGGATGCGGGGAGGGCACACAGAGATGGAGAGAGGGCACCCAGAGATGCAGAAAGGGCACACAAAGATGCAGAAAGGGCACCCAGAGGAGCGGGGTGGGCACACAGGGATGCAGGGAGGGCACCCAGAGATGCAGGGAGGGCACAGAAGTGCGGGGTGGGCACCCAGAGATGCAGAAAGAGCACCCAGAGGTCCCGGGTGTGCACACAGACATGCGGGGTCCCCTGTCACCCCCCGGGCGGGGGTGGCAGCGCAGCCAGCCCGGCAGAAGCCCCGCTGGGTGCCCGGCGGTGCCCGCGGAGCCCCGAGCCGAGCCGGCGGCGCTGGCACCCGGCGGGCAGCAGCCGCTCCTTCCTTCCCTGCCTCCTCCCTCCCTCCTCCCCGCCCTCCCCGCTCCCTCCTGCCTTGGCAGGCAGGATCGCCTCGCTGGCGGAGTGACCCCGGCGAACCCCGAAACGGCCCCAAAAGGGAGTGCGGGGGGCCGGGGGGGGACAGAGCGGGGCTTACCGGACATCCCGAGCCGGAGCGGGCAGCACCTCGCCAGGTGCCCGGTGCAGCAGCAGAGGTGGCCCCGGCCCCGGCCCCACAAGCTGGCCAAGGGGGGAAAGAGGAGTCAGCCTTGAAATTTGGGGGTGAAGGGACCTGCCTGCCTGGTGCTGATGGCAGGTGGATCCCGACAATATTATTGTTTTATCCCTACGGGTATAAGTTTGAGTTTTTCTCTCCTAATGCCAAGTATTTAAAACCTCTAGAAACCAATGATTTGACAATCAATGATTGCGCGATACTTTCAATTTGAATATTCAAAGGCTCCACAAAATGGGCTATCTTTTTGTGAAACCGAGCACATCCCCATCTAGCAGAGGGTCTGGGGGAATAGGATTTGCTGGGGTCACCCTCCCCACCCTTTGCTTTTGGGACATTTGCAGGGTTTTACCCATCTTTCCCTGAATGAAGCAGATGCCTCCACAGCAGCTCAGTGTTTTCCCCTCAGATGCACAGCCGGGGCTCCAGCCCTCTCATATTTCATTTGCTACCTACAGTGAGCACTCTGCAAGGGACCTACTTGCTTTTTGCACTTTTTTTCACGTTTTAAGGCTAAATTCTGAGGGTTTGGGGCCAAAATGGCAGCAGGCAGGTGTGGCCTAACAAAGAGGCTGCCCTGGGCACCCAGGTGGCTGAAGTTACCTGAACCCCACTTCTTCCCACAGCATTCCCTCCCTCTGCCTGGATGCTGGGCTCACATTGGAGTTTATCTGTGTTTTCCCCCACTTCAGGCTGCTTGCCTGTGCTGCACAAATCAGCCTTTTCCTCACAAGGCTCAGTGCTGGCCTGCCCTGGGAGCTGCAGCTGTGGGGCTCAGCGTGTGGCTCAGGCTTTTGGGATGACCGTCCCTTCCCAGCACTGCTGGAACTGGGATTTTAGGCTGCCTTTAAGCTTTTCCCTAAGGACCACAGCCTCTGCCACAGGCAGGGAGTCGAGGCAGAGAGCAGGCCAGGCTGTTAATCATCTACCAGCAGCTCGGGCTGGCTGTTGTCATGGCCAAATCTTTTCTTTTCCTTTAAGCTGAACAAATAACACTTGATTTCTTCGGGGAGTGAGGCCATTCCTGGCTCTGAAATGTGCCCCTGCAGCTCCTGGTAGGCCAAGCTTTGCCTGGGACAGGTTTATAGGGACACATCCCATCAGGAGAGGAGCCCACCTGGCCCGGAGCACAAAGGAATGTGCTGTGCAGGGAGTGAGGGGGGGGGGATCTCACTAAGAAATTTGGGATCTGAAACCCTTCCCTCAGTGGGGCTGCTCCCTCCTGGAGCTGCTGTGGGTGGGTGCAGGCTGCAGGGAGCTGGGATGAGGATTGTTCACCCCTGTAAGCAGGGAGCAGAGCCTGCAGGCTGCCCAGCTCCAGCCCTGGGGAGCTGGATGCCTTCAGGAAACACAGCTGAGTTCTGAGTTCCTGCAGGGCCTGGGCTTCAGAGCATTTCCAGGCTGATGAAAACCCTGCCTTGGTTAGGAGCTGAATGCCTGAGTGGGTCAAACCCTTTCAAGAGAGCTCAAAACCCTGTCCCTGCTTCTCCCTCAGGGCCTGAGGGCAGCACAGCCATGCTGGCTGGTGGCCCTGCTCACAGCAGGCCCTGGCAGAAGGGGCAGCTCAGGTGGTCTCTGGGAGTCAGCCCACAGTGGTGTCAGCTGTGGAGAGGAACAAGGCTCAAGCTGGACTCGGGTTTGGGGGTAGCAGGGCGGGGTGTGGGGCCAGGAGAGCTGCACACACCGTGAGCTGAGGGGGGAACAGCTCTGGCTGGGCAGGGGCCACCCCTGGAGGCTCCACACCTGCCACTCGTGGGACTGCGAAGTGCTGTGAAGGCTTCAAATGGCCCACCAGCCCCAGGATTTAAGGAGAAAAGGCAAGGAGGGATTTAAAGCTTCTCATCCTTACACATTCCCAGGGACTGGAATGGCCCAGAGCCTCTTGTTGCTGCTGCTGTGGGTGCCAGGCTCGGGGGCGAGCTGGGGCAGAGGGGGTGACCTCCTCGCTGGGACAGAGCAGCCGGGATGGTGCCTCTGGGAGGGCTCCACCTCGCTGTGTTCGTGTGTGCAGAGCTACCTCTAGTGGCCACGGGCCCCTGAGTGTCCCCAGGGCTGGCTACCGCTGCCGCTCCCACTGCCAGCCCACCTGGATGGCTCCTGGAGCACAGAATTCACAGAACCACCAGGCTGGGAGAGACCTTCAAGATCATCGAGTCCAAGCCAGCCCCAACACCTCACCCAAACCCTGGCACCCAGTGCCACATCCAGGCTTTGGTTAAACACACCCAGGGATGGTGACTCCAGCACCTCCCCGGGCAGAACATTCCAGAACTTTATCACTTTTTCTGTGAAAAACTTTTTCCTAATATCCAACCTAAATTTCCCCTGACACAGCTTGAGGCTGTGTACTCTGGTTGTGTCAGTGCTGCCTGGAGACAGAGCCCAGCCCCAGCTGAGCACAGGCACCTTTCAGGGGTCACAGAGAGTGCTGAGGTCACCCCTGAGTCTCCTTTTCTCCAGGCTGAGCACCCCCAGCTCCCTCAGTGGTTCCTCACAGGGTTTGTGTTCCCAGCCCCTCACCAGCCTCGTTGCCCCCTCTGGATGTGCTCCAGCCCCTCCCTGTCCTTCCCAAACTGAGGGGACAGAACTGGGCACAGCACTCAGGTGTGCCCTCACCTGTGCCAGCACAGGGGGACAATGACCTCCCTGCTCCTGCTGGCCACACCATTCCTGATCCAGGCAGCCTGCCCCGTGCCCACCAGGTGGGAATGATCTGGTGTGGGCTCATTCCGGGCAAAAGGGGTGTCAGGGAGGGGCATTTGGTGCTCTGCAGGTGGCAGGGGTGGCGAGGCTTCCTGGGGCAGGGTCAGCAGGCAGGGCAGTGCCCACACCCTACAGAACCTCCACACCATTAAGGCTGGAAAAGCCCATCTGAGACGGGATCCTTGTTGGTAGGAAAAACCTGCAGAGCGCAGATGTTTTTCAGGCTGAGTGTTTTACTTGTGGCACAGTGGGGCTGGGAGAAATTCCTTTCAGGAGGCACTGGAAGGCACCACCCTGAGCTAAATGTGCTGTGTCCAATGATTGTATTTCTAACCAGAGCACAAAGCATCACGTTTGAAGGAGCAATTTAGGAAGGAGCGTAAAATTTGCTTCAATAATGGTCTGTTTCTCTTTCCTCCAGCTCTTCTCTCTCCTCAGTAAGTTCTCCTGCCTTCATAAGTTCCCCAGAGGGCACTTCCATCCTCTTTAGCCCAGGCAGAGTGGTCAGGGAGGTGTGGTGGCTCCGAGGGCTGCTCTGGGCACAGGTGGCTCATCCTGGAGGGCTCGTTGGCCCCGGCCATGAACGGGGACAAGCTGTAGGGTGAGGTGGCAGCGTAGCTGGGGGAGTAGTGGACATCCTCAAGGGGGTGCAGAGGGTAGGGCTGGGCTCCAGGGATGGCTGGGGTCCAACCTGAGCCTCGGAATGGGGAAACTCCTCCGGATTCGGGCAGGGAGAGGCAGCTGGAGCTGGCAGGGAGCACCTGCAGAGGGTCTGAGCATGCACTGTCAGCCTGGCTGAGGCTCTCGGGTGAGGTCTGCTCCCAGGGCTCTCTCTGCAGGGAAACAGGGAGAGAAGGCAAGGAAAACCCTTAGGAACAAAAGCCTGTCCTGGGGGTAATGGAATATCTATCCCTGGGAACGCCCAAAGGGTTTCTGTGGCTCTGGAGCAGTGTTTGGGGTTAGAACTGTGAAAGGAAATCTCCATCCTGTCAGTAGTGGGCAGGGCCTGGGATAGGGTCCCAGTAGGACTGACCAGCCCTGATCCTACAGCGCCCAGGAGCTCTGTGGTGGGGCTGTGAGGGGAGCTGGCTCCTGGGAAGAGGCAGGGATAGGGAGCCTGGAGTCACCAAGAGCTGTTTCTAGAAACTCAAGGAGAGGGGGTTTCATAAAATCAGAATCACAGAGTTATCCTGAGTTGGAAGGGACCCACCAGGATCATCAAATCCAGCTCCTGGCCCTGCACAGGACACCCCAGCAATCCCACCCTGCACCTGGGAGCAGTGTCCAGCTCAGAGCAGAAGGGGATGTGTCCAGGGATGTCTCCAACAGGAAGAGGGGATGATTAGATGGAACCAAAGAGAAAATTCTTTCCCGCAGAGCCCTGCCCCACCTGCCATGGCTGCTCCTGTAACAGCCACATCCTCCCCCCACGAGTCCCCTGACTGAACCGCACATCTAAATGGGGTGACCTTGCCCTGGGGGACAGAACCACGGAGCCACTCACGAGCAGGAAGTGCCCCGTGTCGCTGGGGAGGGCTGGCAGCAGAGGGGGCACGGCCGGAGCGTTGAAGAAGGAGCTGGTGCCAGCTGGGAGAGGAGGAGCACGGTGATCCCCAAACTGCTCACTGAGATAGGGCTCCAGGAGGGCTGGGTACCCCTGGGGGGCAGAGGAGTCGCAGGGGAAGGGTTTGGAGCCCAGAGGGGAGGAGTAGACATCACTGACAAACTGCTTGGGGCTGTGGAAATCCAGCTCGGCCGGGAAGGATCTGCGGCTGTAGTAGCCAGTGGTGGGTGAGCCTGGGGGCACAGAAAAAAGAGGGGAAAAGTGTAAAGGAAATTCTAACAGCTGCCACAGAACGACGGACACCTCTGTGGGTGCTAAGCAGTGCTCTTTTCTCTCCAGTATCACCCAGGAATCCACCCAGAGTCACCTGGTGTGGGAGCCCAGAGGTGCTTTTGGTTCCATCTGCTGACCTCCATCTGCAGCAAACCAAAAGTGTTTGGGAAGCTTTAAATAGGAGGGCAGGGAGATCGAGGTCAGCTCAGCCAGGCTGTGCTTCTCCCTTGCTCTGCTACAGCCCCTGGGGAGGAGGTTCCAGCCTCACTCCACTTTCCCTGCCCGAGAGCTCAAGGGATAAAACAGGTCAGCTCCTGCTTTTGTGCTTTCTCTCTCCAGCTCCAGGGAAATGGGAAAACACAGGAGGAAAAGGAGAGATTCTGTATGGCTCCTCTGCTAAAAGAGGTGGGAGCTGCTTTAATTACTCTCTTTGAGGATTTTATACAAGATTATTGCTGTCCTTTCTTTTTTTTTTTTTTTTATTCTTTTAATTACTTTCCTCCTGGGCTCTCTCTGAGGGGTGGCCCCACTCCAGGGCTTGTTCCATATCCTGTGGAGGAGAACAGACAGGGCTGTGCCAACCCTCCCACCTGCATGGAAGGTGTTTGGGAGTGCAGGGAAAACCTCACCTGGCATTTGGCCAAAGAGTGACTGTGCTGTGCTGGTGCTGCCCTGCAAAAGATAAAGAGATGTTTGAAAAAAAAAAGACTTTTCAAAGCAAGGCAGCTCTCAGAGTGGAATTCACATGCATTATTTGAGCCTGGGTGCTGTGAAAGGTTTAACTCCATGATTTCCTTGAGGTATGAACAGATGTAGGCTAAGCAGAGATTGTGAAGATCTTGTGCAGAGCTGATAAGAGGAGGAGTATCAAGATAACTGGCTTCTTCCTCCTGTCCCACAGGGCCCCTCAAAACAGGCAGAATGCTGAGGGATCCTTTGGGTGCTGGCACAAACCAGGCAAGCTGGGATCTGAACCCTTGAGTGGCCAAAATGGGCAGACTCCAGCCCATGTTCCAGCTCAGCTGTGCTGGGTGTGCTGCCCCAGAGCTGCTTTACCTGGCAGCACAAGCAGGCTGGGTAGAAAGAGAGTTCCTAAATCCTATTTGGGCCCTACAGCAATGGTTATGATAATAATAATAATAATAATCATCATCATCATCCTCTTGTCTTGGTCCCCAAGTAAAGGAGAATTACCCCTGGAGTGACCCTGATGCTCCCAGTGCCTAATTCCTCACAAAGCACCTGGCAAAGGGATCTGCTCCTCTGGAATCCCACTGAGTCCTGCTTTTGGGAGCTCCAAGCCCCCGGAGCAGGAACACAGAGCCCCCAGCTGCCCTGCTGTCAGCTCTGCTGTCCCTGGCCGGTGCTGGTGGCACTCTCTGTCCAGTTTGCATAGTGCAAACAGGAGGTTCCTGCTGTAGCAGGCAACCAAATTTAGAGGTTTAGATTTGAATTAAATTTGCCAGCTCTGAGGACTTCCTTCTGCTGCTCAGGGAAGGTTTGCAGCTGCTCCCTGCTCTGCCATGGAAATGAGCTCTGAGCCTGCACAGGCCACACGGGCTGCAGAGGCGGCAGGAGGTGACAGGAGGTGGCAGGAAGGAGCCCCTGGGCTTGTGGACAGAGGAGTGTTCTTGTCACACGGGCAGGGCTTGCTTGCACCTGTCTTGGTCTGAAGCTGAAGGCATCACATGCAAATGCAGGTCCTCTCTCAGCATCCAGGTCACTTCTAGAGGAAAAAGCTGAGCTGGGGAGTTCCAGCTGCACAGATGCTGCCCAGAGGACAAGGGGCTGCAGGGATGGGAGCTGGGATGCTCTGCTGGAGGGACAGGAAGGTCCCTGGGCATAGCTGGCAGCCTCCAGCAGGGATCATTTCCAATTTCCAGAACATTTAATCTTTGATCCTGTCTGTTCAACAGCCACTGGAACTGCCTGGCTGTGTGTACACACCTGTGGTGGAGAGTCCCAGAGCTGCCAGGAGCTACCAGGGCTTGACCTGCCTGAGTCCAAGCACAGGAGCCTCTGCTGCAGCCCATCCTTGGCCTCATCAGAGCAGAGCTCTGCATTTCATTCCCCTCCTTGCTCCTTCTCAGCCTTGACTGAGCCCCATTAGTTAATTTCCTCCCTGTTTCCTTTCCCTGCCATGGGATGGGCAGCCTGGATGTCCTGCAGGTCTGTTCAGCCTCCTGGGGCCCAGAGTGTGTCCAGCTGTTGGGAAGCTGGGGCTCAGCCTGCCCTGCCCATGGCCAGGCACAGATCCTGCCTGGGATTTCTGCAGAGAGCTCTGCTGCTTCACTGCCTCCTAACTGGCCCACAAATCTGCCTAAATGTAAGGACCCAGCTCCAAATAATGACCTGGCCCTGCCCTTTGGCAATACTTTGGCTTCAGGGCATCACCTCTCTGGGCCCAGTCTGTAGTGGAGCAGCTGAAGGAATAAAAATTCTCCATAAAAGCAAAGCTGAGCCTGGGCAGGGCACTGCTGAAGGTGTGTCTGTCCCTGGTGTGGGAGTGCTGCTGGGCACTCAGCAATGAATTCTCTTTGAACCATGATTTCCATTTTTAAAGGAAACCAATTTTAAAGGAAACCATTTTTAATTGATTTCTCTTTAAAGCAAAGATCACCCTCAAAGAAAAGATGCAGCTGAATGACTCTGCATCATCAACAGCCAAAGGGGTGTTCAGTTATCTGCCCCTGGCTTTGATTCTGGGTTGTATTCTGCCAGAGCTGCACTTCCAGCTCCTCTTTTCATGATACATTTCATTGCAGTGCTTCACCTGTGCAGGTATCCACTTCCACACCTCAGAGGAGACAGGAAACCTTTCACCCTGCAGAGGACAACTGCATGTTCACACCTGTGCAAAGGAAAAGGCAGAGCCTCCCTAAGGCCAGGCTGGAGCCCTGCAGCCGGTGCAGAGCCCTGATTTCGTGTGGGTTTCCTCACAGCACACCCTGATTTCCCACCACTCGATGTGTGCAGGGCCTGGCTGCCAGGAAATTGTTGAAAGCTCAGCCCAGAGCTGTGCTCTGCTGAGCACTGACCCTCCCAGCTCAGCACAGCCTCCCCTCCCACCAACAACACCCGAAGGACGGTTTTTTTCCTGGAGCAAAGCTCACCCTCAAAGAAAAGATGCAGCTGAATGAGCCTGCATCACCAACAGGCAAAGGGGGATTCAGTTATCTGCCCTGGCTTTGAATCTGCGTTGTATTCTGCCAGAGCTGCTCTTTTCATGACACATCCGAGCAAACACAGATGTTTGCCCTGCACAATAATTTTTTGTCTCTCGTGGGGAATGAGCAGCAGGGCTGGGTTTGCACCAGGCAGACACACTGCTGCTGGGCTCTGCAGCACAAAGCCAAGGGCAATAAAGCAAGGAGGGTTTTACACTTCCAGGTGGTTTCCATTCACTGTTGGAGCTGCTGCCTCCAGAGAGGGAGCAGGTAAATGGTGATACCATCAACAGGAGCTGTTTTCTCAGCTGCTCCCCAAAGAACCCTTCCTAAATATCTGCCTGCTGGGACTGTGTCTTCCCCAGTGACTCTTTCCCAGTGACTCTCAGGGGACTTCTCCCTTCCTGCAGCAGCTGAAGCCTGTGGGGATGGATTTGTGGCTGGATTTTGCTGTGTTAGGTGATGCTCAATCCTGTTTGGGTTTTTTTTCCTGCCTGTTTTGTCTTACAGAGTTAATGGGCCTGAAAGTCACAGCGAGAAAAACGCTTGCAAGTCCCTGTGAGGCCTCTTCAGCATAAAAAAAAAAAATAAAGCCAGAGGCAAATGGCTTTTGGGGAAAAAAGCAGCAGAATTCCCAATTTCTGTGTTCTGCTGTTCTGCTGCTCAAGGGCTCTGCTCCCTCTCTCTTCTCCCAGGACAGCTCCAGCTCCCCCTGCTCTGCCCAGAGCTCCCAGCCAGCCTGGAAGGCAGCAGCTGCTGCCCAGCAAAGGTGAGTCCCAGGAGCACCCAGGGAAGGGCTCCTCCTGCCACTGGATGCCACCACACCCTGGCATCACAATATTGTGTCCCCTTCTGGGGACAGCCTCGTGTTTCTGGCTGCCAATTGAGGAAAAAAAAAAAACAAACTCAATGTAGTGCAGTAGGACTTGGGTTTCCTGTTGCCATAGAACCACTTTAAGAGGAAATCATCTCTTCCAAGCTGATGCTTGGCCTCTTTCCAGCCCATCACATCCCTGCAGCTCCCCTGGCACTCCGAGGGGAGCTGGAAGGAGCTCAGCATTCGGGGAAGAGCAGCTATTTTTGGGGCACTGACTGGTCCAAGTGGAGCTGGTGGAAAAGGAAGTTGACTCGGGAAGGTGTCACACGTAGGACGTGAAAGGAAAGAGGAATTTAACATCACTGCTGTGCTTGGAAAAGGGGGGAAAAAAAGGGCTTTGAGGCATTTAAGATGTAGAAAAATCAAGGAGCCATCAGTGATGTTTTGGGGCAAGCATTAGGGTTGCAAATATTGCTGTTCTGTTAATACTGGCAGTGCCCCAAACCCTCAGTGAAGCAGAGGATGGGATGACGGGACTTTATGGGGTTAAAAAGGGGGTGGGGGCACGGGACTCACACTGAAGCGGGAGCCGCTGCTCTGCCGGGAGCGCTTTTCAGCCAGGAGATCCTTGACCGTGTGTTTCACTCGCACTCCTTGGTACACCCGTTTGCCAAAATCTGCGGGGACTGAGGGAATGCAGAGTTCAGGGAAAGCACAGAGCAGCTGGAAGAAGCAAATTCATCACCTCTGTGCATCGGGTTGGGAGGGAAAAATAGAAATCTGCAATGATTAGATATAGGATTACAGAATGTAGAAATTATTAGAAATCCATATATAGAAATATATCCAGAGAGAAAATATAGAAAATAAACTTAAAATATCAAAATATTAATATTATTAATAGAATAATATGTGTTAATATTGATAGAGTATTTTATTCGTATATTAAAATATATATTAAATATATAGAAATATAGAAAATCATCCCTTAAGACCCAACAGTGAGAGCAGAGGAAAGACTGATGTGTCCTACCCTCTCCACACAGATCCCCCTCTGCCTGCTGGTTTGGGGCTTTTGTTTCTCCAAAGGGAACCCCACATCTCCCCTTTGGGTCAGCAAATGTTTATTTAGCTGTTGATTTCAGCAGAGGGGCCGTGGCTCAGCCGTGCTGGACCAGCACAGCTCGTGGCCAGCTCTGAGCCCATGGAAATGCTCTGGAGGGATGGAGTGGCTCCCCTGAACCTCAGAAGGAGGAAGGAGCTGCTTGCTCAGCCTGTTTTGTCTCCACAGCAAACACAGGCAGGTGCTTGGGGGCTCTGCTGTGTCGAGGGACCCCCCGCGAGAGCCGGCCAAGAAACGTTAATCACACCGATACGGCTCCATAACGTTCTCCGGTTTATTGCGTAAAATAGTTGCTTATATACATCTCAGAATTGTTTACAGTTTCAAACATCTCTTCATTGGTGTACAGCAGAGAAAAAATGTAAACAAACATTGTTTACGCTTAAAACGGCTACCTTTAGGTAGATTTACCTAAAGGTAGCCTAAACCTTTATTATCTAAACCTTTAGGTTTAGATTTAGGTTCAAACCTAAATCTGTATCTATTACTACACAAGTAAACTACCCTCTCCCTTGCATGCCTTAAGATAATTTCAAACTGTGCCACAAGCTTTGGCCTTGAGCTCACGCTTCAGGCCTCGATCCAGGCCTCACTCAGGCCCGGGTTGGGTTGTTCAGTTGGTTCAGAGGCAGGTCATGTCCCTGCCCTCTGAGAAATTCTGCTACACTGCTGTTATTCAGATTTTTGGGAAGGCACAAAGTGTCCCTGGCCTGGCACCTGAAGGGTCTGGCCCTGTTTTTTTTTTTTTTTTTGCGCCCTGGAACAGAGCACAACCTGAAACAGCTCTGCCACGAGGCACCTGCCCTCTCCCTGTGCCTGCACTGAATTTTGGGGTTTGGAATTCTGTGCTGTACACAGAGGTTCTGGCACAGCTGAGGGACAATGGCAGGGACAGCTCCTTCATCCTGGCCTGAACACCTGTGGAGCCAGGGAGGAGTTTCCATGTGGGCTTTTATTGAATTATNGGGGACTGAGGGAATGCAGAGTTCAGGGAAAGCACAGAGCAGCTGGAAGAAGCAAATTCATCACCTCTGTGCATCGGGTTGGGAGGGAAAAATAGAAATCTGCAATGATTAGATATAGGATTACAGAATGTAGAAATTATTAGAAATCCATATATAGAAATATATCCAGAGAGAAAATATAGAAAATAAACTTAAAATATCAAAATATTAATATTATTAATAGAATAATATGTGTTAATATTGATANATAACGTTCTCCGGTTTATTGCGTAAAATAGTTGCTTATATACATCTCAGAATTGTTTACAGTTTCAAACATCTCTTCATTGGTGTACAGCAGAGAAAAAATGTAAACAAACATTGTTTACGCTTAAAACGGCTACCTTTAGGTAGATTTACCTAAAGGTAGCCTAAACCTTTATTATCTAAACCTTTAGGTTTAGATTTAGGTTCAAACCTAAATCTGTATCTATTACTACACAAGTAAACTACCCTCTCCCTTGCATGCCTTAAGATAATTTCAAACTGTGCCACAAGCTTTGGCCTTGAGCTCAGGCTTCAGGCCTCGATCCAGGCCTCACTCAGGCCCGGGTTGGGTTGTTCAGTTGGTTCAGAGGCAGGTCATGTCCCTGCCCTCTGAGAAATTCTGCTACACTGCTGTTATTCAGATTTTTGGGAAGGCACAAAGTGTCCCTGGCCTGGCACCTGAAGGGTCTGGCCCTGGTTTTTTTTTTTTTTTGCGCCCTGGAACAGAGCACAACCTGAAACAGCTCTGCCACGAGGCACCTGCCCTCTCCCTGTGCCTGCACTGAATTTTGGGGTTTGGAATTCTGTGCTGTACACAGAGGTTCTGGCACAGCTGAGGGACAATGGCAGGGACAGCTCCTTCATCCTGGCCTGAACACCTGTGGAGCCAGGGAGGAGTTTCCATGTGGGCTTTTATTGAATTATCCCGGAAAAAACCTCCCAAGCTTTGAAGCTAATCCCTTGGAAAACACAGAGCCACGCTCTCCTGAGGGAGAGCAAACTGCCAGTGCACAGCTGATGTGTTTGATCTCCAGGATTTATCATTTCTGCTCTTCAGGGTGTGTCCCTTGGCTCCGTTTCTGGTGGCATTGTGGCCCCAGGTGCACACACACACACACACATCAGGGGAGATGAGAGGGTTTAAACAACACACTGCTGCCTTGGCCTTGCCCCAGATGGTTTTTTTTTAATTTTTGGGTCGTAGCAGCTGCGAATTTGGGCAAGTGGAATTTTATTTTGGTGTTTGAGTGCTGAGCAGAGAGCTTCAGCCAAGGCCAGGCACAAAGCAAACACAAAGCAAGGCACAGAATCCCAAAAATGAGGTGAGGATGAGAGTCTCGTACCAAAAAGCAGGAAAAGTGGCCAGAAATGGGCAGCAGCTCTCCCAGGTGGAGGAATTCCAGCAGGTCTGGTGCTCTGCAGGTTTTCCTGACATCTTTGCCGGGCTCTAAAGGCTTTAGAAAAGCATTTGCACACCCCCCTGCTCTTACACTCTGCTCTGTGCTGCTGAAGTCACTTCACTCATATCCTCACTAATTCCTCTGCCCAAATTGTTTTAATTAAGCCACGCTCAGCCCTCTAACCCTGGTCTGAAGCTGTCACACAACTGAACCTGTTGCTTCCAGTGAATTATCCAGAGGCATCTGAGGCTGAGCTGTCAAAACTTCAGATAACTCTGCCACTGGCAGCACTGGGGAAGAAAATGCTAATTCAGGCCTGAGTTTTTATCATTTCCAAGCAAATTGAATCCAATTTCACATCACTTTGATCTAACTGCCTTTTGGAAAAAAGAAAAAAAAATAAAGCATTGCACTGTGAATGAATATAAATTCAGTCTGGAGAAGGCAGAATATGTTAATTGATACTATTAAATTCTTGGGACATTTAAGATGTCACATGTCTATTTTAGACAAATTTTTGTGGGTTTTTTCTTCAATAGGAGCCCAAGGACAGCACAGTTTGTTCCTTCCCTGACTGAAGATGCCTCAACTTGTGAAAATCTGGAACTCACCTGTTTCCATTGCTGGTGCTGCTGACGAGTCCCAGCTCCCAGATCCTGCAGGAATTTGGGGAAGATCTGTCCCTCATGAGCTTCCCCGGGCAGAGTGAAGCCTGTGCTCATAATTCCCTGGGAAAGTTCCAGCTGAGCCTGGAGGAAATGGGTTTTCTAGACTTTAGGGATGTCTCCAGCACCATACCTTGTTTGGAATTTGCTTAAATGCAAATCCCTGGATCTGTTTTCCACTCCACTTTGCATGGTCAGTGCGGGTCCTTCCCCAGGAGCCTCCTTCCTGCCTGAGCTGACATTCCATGGATGAAAACCAGAGGTTTATGGACAGAAAAACCTCGGGGTGAAGTGGAAGGCTGGCAAGCCTTGCAGGGAGGAGCCATTTCCTTACAGCTGAGGGATCTGGCTGGAAAAACAAGCCTTGGGATGAGCATTTACTCCTGGGTGAGTGTGAGATCCCCAGGAGCTGTTGCAGGCCTCCCTTGGGCAGGAATTCTGCCTTTCTGGGAGCCCACAGGAGGCTCTGGGCTTTCCACAACTCCAGCTGTGCCTGGGAACACGGGGGGCTTTGCCTGGAGCCTCAGGGACAGGGACAAGGGCCAGGAGAGGGACAAGGGCCAGGAGGGGGACAGGATCCATGATAGGGACAGGATCCATGAGTGGTACAGGATCCATCAGAGGGACAAGGTCCATAAGGGGGACAGGATCCATGAGAGGGACAGGATGCATCAGAAGGACAAGATCCATCAGAGGGACAAGGCCCATGAAAGGGACAGGATCCATCAGAGGGACAGGATTCAGGATTCATAAGTGGGACAGGATCCAGGAGAGGGACAAGGCCCTTGAGTGGGACAGGATCCATGAGAGGGCCAATGTCCAGGAGAGGGACAAGGTCTATGAAAGGGACAGAATCCATGAGAGGGATAGGATGCATCAGAGGGACAGGATCCATGAGAGGGACAAGGCCCAGGAGAGGGACAGGATCCAGGAGAGGGACAAGGCCCTTGAGGGGGACAAGGTCCATGAGGGGGACAGGATCCATGACAGGGACAAGATCCATCAGAGGGACAAGGCCCAGGAGAGGGACAGGATCCATGAGGGACAGGATCCATGGAAGGGACAGGCAGGAGCAGCCCTGGCTTTGGCTCCCTGCTATCAGCTGAGGGAACAGCAGCCAGGAAAGGAGCTCCTGACCCAGGTTAAAGGTTCTGGTGGCCAGAACTGCCGTGGCCACTCCTCTGTGGGCAGCAAGATTGATTGTGAAATATCCTGATGCCTTTTGGGGCTACCTAAAAACAGAGACCAGACAAAATTAAGAGAATAAAAAGCAGTTTTATTCACTGAAGGGCCTTCAGGTACATTTAGGGCAGACAAAGCTCACCCAGGGGCTACACCCAAAAATGGATAATGAGTTTTCACACTTTTATAAGTTTGGTCCATTTGCACATTGGGGGTTAATCCCCCAATTACAGCTTCAGCTAATGAAGTAATTTACCCCAAGTTTGCTCCCCCAGCTCACTTTTGTTTCCATCTCTCAGGCCTGAGGCAGTGAGGTGTCCTTAATTCCAGGCCTGGAGAGGAATTGTTGTGTCTCCCCAAAATGGGGAAGCAGCAGCTCACACTGTGTGTGGAGCTGGGAGTTACACACTAAAGATTACAAACGTGAAAAATGCAGGTTACAAACAGATGAAAAATACAAGAAACTAAAATCCCAAGGCACCAATCCAAGGAATTAAAGCCTTCAGAACCTTCAGAGCCTTTTTCCCCACTGCAATCCTGCTTTGAGCCATCCCCATAGTTGCAGTTTGCCTTTTCCCTGCAGAGGGGCTGGCACAGAGCATCTCTGCTGGCTGGGCTGGGCTCATCCCCAGGGGCAGGGCCAGCCTGGCATGCTGCTCCCAATTCAATCTCTCTGCTGCTCGAGCCTGCTGCCAGCTTGTGGGGTAAAATCCTGCCCTCCTGCTCCTTCCAGGAGCTCTGCCCAGCGCTGGCTGGAGATTAATTCGCCCTCTCACGTGGTCTTGCCTTCCTGGGGATTTTGTTGTTGTTTTGAGAGGGGGTTTTGGTGGGGTTTTTTTGGTTGTTTTTGGGGTTTTGTTGCTTTTTTTTTTTAAGTGTAATTATTTTTTAAGTGTAATTATATTAATTCGGCCTCTCACGTGGCCTTGCCTTCCTGGGGAAGGATTTTGTTGTTTTGGGGTTTGTTTTTTTTTTGTTTTGTTTTGTTTTGTTTTTTTTTTTGTGTGTGTGTGTGTGGTTTTGTTGTTTTTTTTTTTAAGTGTAATTATTTTTTAAGTGTAATTATTCTTTCCCTTCGGAGGGAATTAAAGACTACCAAGAGCAGCAGGAGCAGCAGCAGCAGCTGGCCAAGGCTGTGTCTGGAACAACATCCCGAGTAACTCCCAATGTTTTTAACCTGGAGAGCCACTCAGGTCCTCTGCCTGCTCAGGACTGGGAGGACACCACACCACGAACACTCCAGCCCCTGTGCAGAATCTTTCCCAGCATTTTGGGTGGATTTTTATATAAAAACACCTCTCCTTTTGGCCCTTCCATGCTTTCCCTGGTGCCCACAGGTGTGTGGGGTTTGGCTGGCAGGTACCAGAGGGGGCAGGAAGCACCAGGTGGAAAGTGGCACAAAAATAATTTGGTTTTGCTCTGTCAGCAGAGGGCTGCGTTTGCCAGCTGCCTCCTGGGCTGGATATTCAGGTTAAATCTGTGAAAAACGTTTTACACTTACTTTTTTTTTTAATTTAAAAGTTTAATAATAAAAATTAAGATAATACAAACTGGGATAATTAGGGTTAGGACAATAAAAGAGACAATAAAAAGCAAAGGATTACGGACATCTGGGTGCTTCTCTCTCAGGAAAAGCACAAAGCACTAATAAGGGTTACCCCTTAAAAGCAATAGCCTGTTGCATATTCGTATTTCTTCATACATGATTCAAACATTCTTCTCAGACAAAAGGTGTCTTCTGTTTAATTTCTGTTTCTCGTTTTATCGTATAAATTAGTTTTTTGGCTCTAACATGTTTACTAAGGTAAAGATAAGGAGGCAATAACTCTTCTCTGGTGTCTTCGTGTTGTTTTCTTTAGGCAAAAAATTTCTTGGTTATCTTATTCATTCTTTGAGTTATTTACAAAAAGTATCTTACATTACATAGTTTGTATTTTAATATTATGCCTTAACAAAAACCTACATTTAAAAGATTAATACAGCACTACAAAAATTAATACAACATAGCTTTCCAACATAACACATGTAGTATTCATTCTAATATTTGCGAAAAGCCAATCATATAATATGCATTTTTCACAAATCCCAGCCCCATTCCCTGCCTGCTCAGTCCAGGTGTTTGCTGTGCTGGCTGCAAAGCAATTCCATTGAAACGACCAAACAGAGAGAAAACAAAAGCTCAGCCGGGCTTCTTTGAGATCAAAACCTCTTACCTGGTGTTTTCTGTTCAAAAATCATCACACCCAGATTTTTGGTGGATTTGGGCACGTGTTTTCCATTCACATGGGGCAGAGCTGGGATTTGCAGAAGCCGTTCTGTGCTGGCACGACACTCTGGGCAGAACTGAACAACCCCTTTTAAAAGGCGTTTAAACCCTTTAAAGGGGTTTTCAAAAAGGCATTTACCTGTGCCAAAGCAAACTTTGGGAATTGTGCCCTCTGCTTTGCGTAACAAAGAGCCTGGGGCAGCAGATGGGACAGTCAATGTGTATTTAATTCAGTCTGTCACTGATGAAGGAGCAGAGAGAATTCGTTGCATTTTCTCACAGCAAAGAGCTGCAGAACTGATGGGGTTTGTGTTCAGTGTTGGGTGAATCGATCCCGGGATGGATTTTCAGTGTGAGGACTTGTTTAAGCAAGGAATTGTTCGGGAAGCACCAAAAATTAATTGGGAATCAGGGAATGGTTTGGGTAGGAATGAACCTCAAAGCTCCTCCCTGCCACGGGCAGGGACACCTCCCGCTATCCCAGGTTGCTCCAAGCGCCTCCCAG
>VXAX01002804.1:94168-104789 GCA_013399835.1 Leptocoma aspasia
ACGCCGGCAGCGAGTTCCCGAGCGGTGATTGGCTGGCGGGCGGGCGGCGGCGGCTGTGATTGGCTGGCGGGCGGGCGCGGTGCGTCGCGTTGCGGGGCCCCCCGCGGGGCGGAGGCGGGCCGGCGGTGGCGGCCCCGCTGTCCCCGGACCCCGGCGGGCTCGGGAGCCCCGGTACAAGCCCGGCCATGCCGCCCGGCCGTGCCGGCGCTAAGTGGGCCGTGGTGCTGCAGTGCGAGTGGCAGCAGTGCTCCTTCGTGGCCTCGGAGATGGAGGAGTTCTGCGGGCACGCGGCGCAGCACCTGCAGCAGCACCTGCAGCAGCACCTGCCCGGCGAGCACCGCCGCGAGATGGACCCTCTGGGTGAGGCGTGGAGAAAAGGAGCCCCTGTGGCTCCGCACAGTTCCTGACAGGCGGGGACAGCCGGAGGGGGTCGGGCTCTGCTGCCAGGGAACAGCGGGACAAGGAAAATATCGCCCCGTTGTGCCGGGGGACGCTCAGCTTGGGCGTGAGGGGGAATTTCCCCATGGGAAGGGTGGTCAGGGCTTGGAAGGGGCTGCCCGAGGTGGGTTGGAGTCCCCGTGCCACCTGGAGGTGGCACTCATAGCTCTGGGCTGGGGACAAGGAGGGCATCGGGCACATCTGGGGCTCCATGGGCTGGGAGGGCTTCTCCAGCCTAAATAATTCCGTGGTTTCTGACCAGAGAAAGCTTCTGGCCTTTTTTCTGCTCTCCCTGAGTAGAGCAGGGCTGGGATGTCAGGAAACACACGTGGAGTTTGTCCAGCTGCTCCAGCCCAGCTTGGCTTGGAGAGAGAAGTGACTTGGAGAGCAGATTTGCTTGGAGAGAGCCTCAGAGCTGTGTTCCTGTGTCGCAGGGGAGCAGCCTGTGCTCCACAGGAATTTTTTGAGCTGCAGGGGAGCAGCCTGAGCTGCAGGGGAGCAGTCTGAGTTGCAGAGCAGTGTTTTTTCTGTGTTCCAGAGGAATAGACAAGGAGCAGCCTGAGCTGCAGGGGAGCTGTTTGTCTGGGTTGCAGGGGAGCAGTCTGAGCTGCAGAACAGTGGTTTTCCTGTGTTCCAGAGGAGCAGTCTGTTGCAGAGGGGCAGTGTGTTCCAGTGTTCCAGAGCAGTGTGTTTCTGTGTTCCTGAGCAGTGTGTCAGTGTGTTTCTGTGTCCCAGAGCAGTGTGTTCCTGTGTTCCTGTGTCCCAGAGCAGTGTGTTCCTGTGTTCCTGTGTCCCAGAGCAGTGTGTTCCTGTGTTTCTGTGTTCCAGAGGAATACACGTGCCTGTGGCAGGACTGTGGCTTCTGCTCCCTGGAGAGCTCGACTGACCTGGTGCGCCACGTCTACTTCCACTGCTACCACACCAAGCTCAAGCAGTGGGGGCTGAGGGCCCTGCAGAGCCAGGAGGAGGTCAGCCACTGCCAGCTGGACTTCCAGACCCGGAATATCATCCCTGAGATCCAGGAGAACTTCCTGTGCCTCTGGGAGTACTGTGAGGTACAGAGAGCGGGGGGCTCCGTGGGAGAGGGGAGGTGCTGCTGTACTGCAGCTCAGCTGCACAGCTGCTGGCTCTGTCTGCAGCTGTGTGGGGACATCTGGGCTTGTTTTGGTCTCTTTCACCCTGTCCTGTGTGTCCCTGTCCCCCTCAGAGGTCGTTTGACAACCCTGAGTGGTTCTACAGGCACGTGGAGGATCACAGCTTCTGCTCCGAGTACAAGGCAGCAGGGAAGGAGAACCACGTGCTGCTCTGTGGCTGGAAAGGTTTGTGGGAGCCTGCAGGGCCTCTCCAGAGAGCTTTGGGCTGCATGGCAGACGTGGTACAGGGGAACAGGTTTCAGAGAGCCCCTTGGCCTTCAAAAATAGCTCTGTGTGTGGTTTTCACTGTGAAATATTCCTGCAGAAGTTCCTGCAGGGAATCCAGTTGAGTGCTTAGTACAGAACTTGGTATTTATATGTAATCAGCACCTTGGAGAAAAGGCTACAGCTGATTTATTCTTTATTTTGATTTTTTCATTAATTTCTCCTGTGTTTGTGCAATTGCCTTAGCTGCTTGTGGGAGGGGAGGGGCACACTGGTTGTACTGTGGTGATCTTATTGCTGTGGTCCATGCAGTGACAAAGGACTCTTAGCAATAATTTCAGAAGGCTAAATATGATTTATTAAAATGACTCCATAATACAAATAATTCATAAAAGATTTGGGCTATTATCTGTCCAGTCTAGAGCATCGAAGCTGCTGCTCCCAGCTCTGTACAAGGAATGCCAGAATAGCTTACACACTCAGAGATAACAACTTTTCACCTCATAGGCTGAAAAGAAGAAAAAAACCCCATCTCCTATTATCAGGAGACAGGCAGAGAAACCTCTGTCCTTGAAACACAGCTCAGAGATTTCTTTATAAACTTCTACAGAGTTAAAAGACCTTTCCCATGGGAAGAACTTTTCAGCAGGCCTGCATGCAGGGACACTTATAATATGTTCACACAACATGATCTCACCGTGCTCTGTGGGGATTTTGGAGCCTTGCTGGCCAGAACAGGACGAGGGAGCTTCTGTTCAGCGAGGCTGAGTCCCATGGGAGGGCTCTGAGCTGTGCTGTCCCTCCCCAGACTGCAACTGCAGCTTCAAGGGCCGCTGCAAGCTGCGGGAGCACCTGCGCAGCCACACGCAGGAGAAGGTGGTGGCCTGTCCCACCTGTGGGGGGATGTTTGCCAACAACACCAAGTTCCTGGACCACATCCGCCGCCAGACCGCCCTGGAGCGTAAGCCCCGGGGCAGGGAGGGGCTGGGGAGGGCTGGGGTGGGATATTTGGGTGGTTGGAGCTCTTCTGTACCCTGGGAGCCAAGGGCAGGGTGTGCTTGGAACAGCCTGGTTTCTCTGCTGAGGGATGGGAGCCACAATTCCAGAATCATTTCGATTGGGAAAGATCTCTGAGGTTGAGTGCAGCCTGTGGTTGATGCTCACCTTTTCAGCCAGCCACGTCCTGAGCAGGGGTAGGGACTCTCCCACCTCCCTGGGATCTGATCACCCTTTCCATGAAGAAATTCCTCCTGGTGTCCCACCTGAACCTCCCCTGGCCCAGCTCGAGGCCGTGTCCTCCAGGAGGTGTCTCCTGGCAGAGGCAGGATGGAGGCTGTTCCTCCTGTGGGGACCCAGGGTTTCCAGCCCCCTGGCACACCTCTCCTCAGTGCTCTCTGTGCTCTTGTCCCTGCCCTGATCTCTCCTGCGCCCTCCCTGCTGCAGAGCAGAGGTTCCAGTGCTCCCACTGCTCCAAGAGGTTTGCCACGGAGAGGCTGCTCCGCGACCACATGAGGAACCACGGTGAGTGGAGGGCCCTGCTCCCAGCTCAGCCTCTGTGGGCTGTGTGCTCTGCCCTGCCCTGGGGTGACGTTTCTGCCCATTTTTGGCCCAGTGAACCACTACAAGTGTCCCCTGTGTGACATGACCTGCCCGCTGCCCTCCTCGCTGCGCAACCACATCCGCTTCCGGCACAGCGAGGAGCGCCCCTTCAAGTGTGAATACTGTGACTACAGGTGAGGGCCAGGGCTGGCCCTGTCCCCAAACCTCCCAGAGGTCTGTGTGTGTGTGTGTGCTGCAGCTGTGCTCCCTCACATTGTGCTTCCAGCTGCAAGAACCTCATTGACCTGCGGAAGCACCTGGACACGCACAGCAAGGAGCCGGCGTATCGCTGCGAGTTCGAGGCCTGCAGCTTCTCTGCACGGTCCCTGTGCTCCATCAAACTGCACTACAGGAAAGTCCACGAGGTGGGAAGGCAGCAGAGCTTGCATTGCTCTTGATACCCCATGTCAGTTTTCTCAGAGAGCTTTGTACCTCCTTCCCTGCTCGTGGGGTGCTGATGTGGCTCTCTGTCCCTCAGGGTGACTCCGAGCCCCGGTACAAGTGCCACGTGTGTGACAAGTGCTTCACACGGGGGAACAACCTCACTGTCCACCTCAGGAAGAAGCACCAGTTCAAATGGCCCTCGGGACATCCTCGCTTCAGGTACTGCTCACCTTTAGCTGCTCAGTAGCTCCTCACAGCTGGAGCTGCACCCTGCGTTGTGCTGGCAGTGCTTGGGCTCTGATGTTTGTAAATGTGTGCAACACCCTTTGCCCAGTGGCTGGGAGTGGCCAACATCCAGTGGGATCTGAGCAGTGCTGGGTGGCAGCTCCAGGGCACTGGTGCCATCACTGCTGCCTCTGCTGGGACACCTCTGAGCTTGGCAGGGGCCAGTGTCCCCCTCTAGAGAGATCAATCTTGGGACAGAAGGCTCTGCTGCACCCTCTCTAGGAAACTCCAGAGGGTTTCCAGAGCCTGAAAGCTGGGAGGGGAAGAGGATGGACTTGTTTCACCCAGTGAAACAGAGGTGGAAGGAGATGGGCTGGGGAGGTGACTGAGCCTGGCACAAAGCTCACAAGCTGCCACATGGGTGTGCCTTAGGGAGTAGAGGCTGAAACACCACCTGTGCAGCACGGGGATTGAAACCTTGGATGTTGTGCCCTTTCCTTGGCTGTTCCCCTTCTCCTGGGAAGGGGAGTGTGCCTGGCTGACCCCTCCTGTCTGTGCCCAGGTACAGGGAGCACGAGGATGGCTACATGAGGCTGCAGCTGGTGCGCTACGAGAGCGTGGAGCTCACAGAGCAGCTGCTCAAGGACAGGGAGAGACGTGGGGAGGCTCTGCATGGCCCCAGCGAGTGCCTGGTGCTGCCTGAGGGCGAGGGCAACCTGCAGGGCATCCTTCTGGAGCCACCAGCAAGCCCTGCCCCAGCAGAGAACAGCACATCTGAGCTGCCTGTG
The DNA here is from genome assembly GCA_013399835.1 of Leptocoma aspasia. Classification (NCBI taxonomy): domain Eukaryota; kingdom Metazoa; phylum Chordata; class Aves; order Passeriformes; family Nectariniidae; genus Leptocoma; species Leptocoma aspasia. Next base: position 98,961 of record VXAX01002804.1, read on the forward strand.
CCCCCAGCCCTGTGCTCTGCTCCCAGCCCTGAGCCAGCACGGCCAAGCCCCTTCCCAGGAGCTGCCTCCTCCTCCTCCTCCTCCTCAGAGCAAGGAGCCAGCAGCACCAGCAACCCCATCATCCGTGTGGTGAACAGGACCAACGAGCAGGGCCAGAGTGAGACTGTCTATTATGTGCTGGCCAGCACGGCCTCAGAGCAGCAGGGCACAGCAGCCCAGGCCCTGGAGCTGGAGGAGAACGCCATGGACAGGCTGCAGAAAACAGCTGAGGAGCTGGGCATCCGGATCCTGTGAGGGGCTGGGCATCCGGATCCTGTGAGGGGCTGGGCATCCAGATCCTGTGAGGGGCTGGGCATCCAGGGCCTGTGGGGGGCTGGGCATCCCAGGGCTGTGNCATCCAGGGCCTGTGAGGGGCTGGGCATCCAGGGCCTGTGAGGGGCTGGGCATCCAGATCCTGTGAGGGGCTGGGCATCCAGGGCCTGTGAGGAGCTGCCTCTGTGCAGGAGGAGAGCTTCGGCCTCCTGGGGATGTGCTGCTGCAGGAGGGCTTGGGGAGAGCGCTGGGCTTGTCTTCAGCCCAGCCTGGCTGGCTGCTGGTTCTGGTCAGCATGGGGAGAGGGGAGGGACAGATCTCCCAGGTGTGAATCAAGTGATCTGAGCTGGAAAGAGCTGTCTGCCTCCTCCTTTTGGGGATTAGGGCTTATCAAGCTTCTCCTACCCATCTGGGAGGTTTGGCCTAGGCCTGGCAGGGTGGAGTGGTCACCAGCTGTGCCCTTCTGAGCCTGTTCCCCAGGGAGGATGGTGTGTGGAGCACACACTGGTGCTGAAGCCTCTTCCCTGAGAACGTGTGTGGCCCTTGGCAGGCCTGTCCTGCCCCATCCATGCCTTCTCCAGGGGGTATCATGCCTTCATCAGCACTTCCTGCACACATTTCTTGTCTCACCTGCTGCTGGTGGTGGTGTTTGCCTCCCTGACCCCACAAGCAGCACTGGTCTCTGGGAGGACAGTGCTGGAGGTGCTGTCCCTTGCAGGCCAGTGCAGCACTGGGACATTGGGAGCTTCTTGCTGCTTTTGGCATCCCCTGGGTGTCCTCCCCACATTGGGGTTTGGGCTCCTGGTTGGGCAAAGTGTACTTTGGCAAGACAAATAAACATCAAGCTGCCAGGCCCAGCAGTGTCTGGTGTGTTTTCCTGCTCAGCCCTACCCCTGCCAGCCGTGCTGTGCTGGGAGGATGGCACTGGGACAGCTGCAGCCTGCACTGTGGGAGGTGGGCACTGAGGGGCTGCCAGGCTCTCCTGGCACTGTGCAGCTGGCACTGGAGTGTGCTGCTCCCCAGAGGTGGCACTGGAAGGCCAGGTTTAGCCCTGGCACTCGTGTTCCTGCTGTGGGGCTGAGCTTTGCTGCCTCCCCCAGGGCTGGCTGCTGCCTCCCCCAGGGCTGGCTGCTGCCTGCTCAGCCTTGTTTGAATACAGGAGTACCTGGGCTTGTGAGCAGAGCCAGCTCGTCCTTTGTGGAGTGATTGCACAAGGACAGTGTCAGTTTGGGGTCCCTGCAGTGCCATTTAGGCCCTCCCTGCCCTGTGTGTGGAGGTGATGTGCCCAGGGGGACGCAAGACCTTGCTGGTCTTGGCTGGCCACTGACTTATCCCCATTGCTCCTTTCTCAAGCAGCTGAGCAAAAGCTGTTGGAATTCCGGGTTGCTGGGGAACCCCTCGATCCCAGCCCCTCGGGAGCTGTCCCTGACAGCACACACTGCTGCAGGATGCTCCTTGCTCCGGGCAGGGCATCCCTGCCCTGGGCACTCGCCTTGCCCAGCCTTCCTGTCCCTCCCTGGCCTTGGCAGAGCTGGGCTGAGCGTGCCTGGAGAGCAGGGCCCTGTGCCAGGTTTGCATTCGCAGCTCTCCCAGCCCGGCCCTTTCCAGCCTGCTCCAAAGTACGGCTGTGCCTGCCTCTGCTGGATTTGGGGCTGCCTGCTGGGAGTGTCCCTTTAAACTCCGGCTCCAGGCAGGGTAATCTGCCAGAGATTATCTGCTGGGGAGAGGATTGGCATTACAGGGAGTGTCTCCTCCCTTCCCCCGTGTCCTGCAGCATCCCCTGGCCTGGCTCTGTGTGTGGAAAGCAAGTTCACTTTCCCCTGGGCGAGCAGAGAGGGCTCTGTGCTTGGAGGGGTGAGGGGAGGAGGGCAAATGATGGCACTGGGCCTCCTCTTCCTCGCCGTGCTGGCCACGCTCATCTCCTGCCAGGAGCCAGAAGGTAACAGGGGGCTTGGGGGATGAGGGGGTTTATGGGGTGCCCCAGAGCTGCTGGCCCCAGTCCTGCCCAGTAAAGAGCAAGACCAAGGCTTGGCACAGGGGACGTGGGAGCTGAGGTCTGAGTGGCTGCGCTCACCACAGCAAGGGTTGGGGAGGGCTGGGATGGGCTTCTGTGGGCTCCAACACCTCCCTGCGGGGCTCTGAGGGCTGGGCGAGCGCTGGGAATGGTGTCCTCGCCCCCTCGGTGGCCCCAGGAGACCTGGACACCTACTGGTCTGGCACGGCGCCCATCTGCGTGGGGGGCTGCAGGGGCCGGCACAAGGAGCTGAAGAGGAGCCAGTGCGGGAACGGCAGCTGCTGCTGGCTGGGCTACAAGTCCTTCTGCAGAGGTAAAGCCCGGGGCAAGGACGGGGCATCCCCGGAGACGCTGCAGGGCTTTGTGCCACACTCACCTGTGAGTGTCCCCAGCAGCCTGGGCCAGCCCGGGGCACCCACAGCCTGGGCTGGGTGACCCTTGGGGGTGTCCCCGTGGCCAGCAGGCCACCCAGACTGCCAGCCCCGGTTGCATCCCTGTCGGCAGTGAACTGCGGGCGGCCCGAGGCGGATTTTAACTCGGTGGTGCACGGGAACGACTGGTGGGTGGGCTCGGTGGTGCGCTACAGCTGCCGGCCCGGCTTCCTGCTGCTGGGGGACCCTGCCAGCGCCTGCCAGTCCGATGGCCGCTGGACCCCCAAGCCCTCCTGCCTCCGTGAGTAGCCCGGGTGTCGCGCTGAGCCCCTGGCAGCACGTCCCCAAAGGCCTCCTTGCCCCGGAGGGCTCCGGGCGAGCCCCCCGTGATGGGCTCTGCCCCTGCAGGGATCTGCCTGCGGGGCCGCATCGAGATCAGCGAGCGGGACCTCACCGGCAAGTGCTCCTCGTCCTGCGGTAGCCATGTGCACCTGGGAGCCCCCCTCAACCGCGGCTGCATCAAGATCTCAGCCTGTGTCACCAAGCTCTCGGGCTGGCCCCGCTGGTTGCGGCGCTGTGACATCTGCGAGTGCGACTGCCACGTGCCCTGCGGTGGGTCCTGGCGGTGGCACTGCCCAGCCGCGGCTCGCTGCTCTGTGGGGAAGGCTGGCACTGGGAGATGGGAGCTGCAAACAGCTCAAAATCCGCTGGTTTTGCTCTCCTCAGGTTCTTCCAGGTAGAGCTGGGCCACCCGGGGCTGTGGCCGCTGGCCCCGTGCTGAGGGAGGCTTCCACCCTGGGTTCTGCTTCCCTTCGGCAGTGTCTGCATTGCTGTGCTCCTTCCACAAGCTCTGTCTGTCCCGAGGCTGTCATCTGAGAGGGGGAGAGATGTTCTGGACTCGCTCCTGCAGGGCTGGCTCGTCCCAGGACCCTGCAGGGGCAGGGGACGCTCTGGGAGCAGCAGGTGCTGGCACCTGTGTGTGTGTCCTGCAGCTGGACTTGGGGACAGTGGTGTCAGCACCCCTTTGCCTGGCTGTTGCCCAGAGGAGGCTCAGAGCCCCTTTTAGGGGGGAGGCAGCACCTGTACCTGTGCCTGGTGCAGAATACCTGTCCTTCAGTGGTGCAGGCTGGGATTTCTCCGTGCCAGGTAATTCCAGGCCCTGAGCTGAGAGGTGGAGCTGCCCTCTGAGCTTGCTGAGGCCTGCAGGAGTGTGGCATCTGCCTCCTGTCCCCATGCCACAGACAGAGCAGCCTGGCCAGGGCTGCAGCCCCCACTGCTGAGGGATCAAACTGCCCTGCAGCCTCCCTGGGAGTGCAGGGTGGGGAAAGGTCTCATCTCCCCGGTGGAAAACCTTTCCTACAGGCTGCTCCACGCACTGGCTGCTGGTCCTGCTCCTTCCAGGGGGTCTGTGGTCCTGCCCTGAGAGCCCCTTTCCCCAGGGGCTTCTCCTCCCAGCAGCTTGGGGCCACAAGGGAGAGATTCGGCTCCAGCCAGGAACAGCTTTGTGCCCCTTGAGGACATCTCTGAATCCACATCTTATTAAGCAGCCATGGAAGCAGTTTTATTCCCCCAGGGAAGGAGAGGGTGGTCTGGAGCACATGTGATGGCATTGCTGAGGGCACTGGGACCAGGTCATTAAAAATAGATTTGCAGGGAATCACACAGGTTTTCCTGTCATGCAAAGAGGTTCTGCTGCCTGCTCTGTCCCTGCAGCCCTGAGCACAGGTGACAGAACCAGGACAGGCTCCCTCTGCCACTGTCCTGAGCAAGTGAGCCACCATGGGGACACAGCTATGGACAAGGCCACTTTAGGAAGGTCCCAGCTGGGGATTAGAGGGGTGTGAATGTCCCCATGGCACTGGGCTCTCTCCCTGCTTCCTTCCACCTTGAAATGACTCCCCAGCAGCTGCTGGTTGCTTCATGGCCACCAGCTTGGGCCCAGCTGAGCAGAAAGGGGTTTAGCATGGATGAGGTCACTCCCAGGCCATTCCCTGCAGGGAAGAAGGGCTGTGGCACTGCACAGAGCAGGCCTGGGCTGGGACCTGCTAACGGGGAGTGGCCCAGGGCTGGGAGGCAGCTGAGTGCAGAGAGAACTGGGTGAGTCCCACGTGCCTTTTGCTCCATGACAAGATGACATAAGACCTCCACGAGGAGCTTGGCTCCATGGATAACTCCCCGTGCCCTCCCCTGGCCCAGCCCCCTGGTCTGCTCTGCCTGGATGCTGCCCTGAGATCTGTCCCAGCCCTAAGCTGGCGAGGGGTGGGGAAAGCTCTCCTTGGCTCAACAGATGGTTTTTTAATTAATACTCTTGCTGGTGTCACTCATTTCCATATGTCTTCCATGTTTAAGCGCTCTGGTGGGTGAGAGGTGTGAGTAACAGCGAGGAGGGAGCCAGGCGTGGTGCTGGGGAGGTGCAGGGAGATCCAGGTCCTGCAGGATGAGCTGCACCAGGGGGGGTGTGCTGGGGGTAACAGCCTGAAGGGACACTCCTCTGCCATGACCCTTTGTGACCAGCTGTCACCCCACTGGCTGTCCCAAGCCATTGCAGCCCTGCTTGCACACCGTGCCCGTGTTGGGGTGTCTGCACAGGGCTCTGTGCAGGGCTGAGCGGGGCAGGAGTGGGTTTGGGGTGTGTTGGGCTCACTCAGGGGGGGTTGGGGTGTGAAGGATTCACTCAGGGGAGTTTAGGGCGTGTAGGGCTCACCCAGGGGGGTTTGGGGTGTGTTGGGCTCACTCAGGGGGGGTTGGGGTGTGAAGGATTCACTCAGGGGAGTTTAGGGCGTGTAGGGCTCACCCAGGGGGGTTTGGGGTGTGTTGGGCTCACTCAGGGGGGGTTGGGGTGTGAAGGATTCACTCAGGGGAGTTTAGGGCGTGTAGGGCTCACCCAGGGGGGTTTGGGGTGTGTTGGGCTCACTCAGGGGGGGTTGGGGTGTGAAGGATTCACTCAGGGGAGTTTAGGGCGTGTAGGGCTCACCCAGGGGGGTTTGGGGTGTGTTGGGCTCANCGGCCACAGGGCTGGCAGAGAGGGGCGCCCCCGAGCAGCCCGGCTCGGGGGGCTGCTGGTCACTGCGGGGCTGCTGCTAGCCACTGCGGGGCTGGGGCCGGAGCGCCCCCCGCCCGCCCTGCCCCCCC
>VXAX01002804.1:104979-179932 GCA_013399835.1 Leptocoma aspasia
CGCTGAGCACCGCAGCCGAGCCGAACCGAGCCAAACCGAGCCGAACCGAGCCAAACCGAGCCTCCCCCCGCCCGGCCGGGCTCCCCGGGCATCGCCCCTTTGTCTGCGGAGGAGGGGAGGCGAGGGCGCTGCGGGAGCGGAGCCGCCGCCCCGCACCCTGCCAGGTGAGCCTGCGGGAGAGCCGAGACCCTCCCCGGGGCCGGGGGGGCTGGGGATGGAGGGAGAGCATCCTCGGGCAAAGCCTTCCCGTCCCCACCCCGCGCCTCGGGGCTGGGCTAAGCCGCGGAGAGCCGCTTGCGGGATTTAGCGCTCCGTGAACGCCCAGCCGGAGGAGTCAAGGTGAGCCCGAGGGCGCTTCCAGCCCGCTGCCCCCCACCAGCACGCCCGAGCCCCCCGTTCCTGCACCCCGCGGATGCTGGGAGGGGACCCGCGGGCCACCCCTCCTTCCCACCCTTCCTTCCCCGGGGCTGGGCTGGCTTTCTTCCAGCCCTGAGCGGGGTCTGCCTGCAGCAGGGGGTGGGCTGGGGGATCTCCCGCAGCTGCCGGGGCTGTGTGTGCGCTCTGCAGCCGCAGCGAGCCAAGCCCGCAGCCCGGCTGAATGTGGGTTAGCGAGGCGCTGGGACCCCAGGCTGGGAGGCGAGATGGGTGCAGGGCACTGCCCGCTCAGGCACAGCCCGAGCTCCTTTTCCTGCTGCCGGGGGGATCCCCGACCCCTCCCAGCCTCTGGGAGCCGGTGCTCCCCGCCCCGCTGGGCTCAGCATCCCCCCGGCACCGCAGAGTCCCCGAGCCCCGCGGAGACACGCGGAGCTCGCCGTGCTGCAGCCGGCTGTGGAGCACTGCAGGCAGGGGAGGGCTGGGGCAGCTGTATCGGCGTCATGGCCCCGCTTCAGTGCTGGCCTGGCCTCCGAGGCTGTGCTGGAAGCGCCCGGAAGGTGAAATGATGAGCCAAGGAAGGCAGAGAAGGAATGGCAGCAGCAGGGCCCCTTCCCTGCTGTGTTAAAGCTCTCCCAGCAAGCCCAGGGGGACCCCAGGCACCCTCTGAGGGTTTGATGTGTCCAGGACTGCTCTGCCCCAGGAGCACGGCGTGCTTTGTCCAACAAACCAGCTGGGATCAGCTGCTTGTTTAGGATTTCATGCCTGTGTTCCCCAAGGCCAGGGCAGGGCTGGTTCCTGGTGAGTCCTTGGGGACATCCAGGCACAGGGCAGGACATCAGCTCTCCCACTCCCATCCTGCACCCACCGGGACAGATGGGACCGGGGCAGGGAGCCCCGGGACTGGGGGAGCTGAGCAGCCCCGGCAGCAGGGCTGGACCGAGCTGCAGGAGGTGCAGGAATTATTGAGTGTGGAGCTGAACAAAATCCTGCTGCTCCTCACCCCGAGCCCCTCAGCGCAGGCCCGGGGCTGGCTCCATCCCTTCCAGCCAGATGTGGGTGCTGGCCCCAGCTGGGCGGAGGGGACAGCGGGCCCTGCGGCCAGCAGGAGAAGGAGAGACAGGACTCGCTGTGGGCTGGTCCCTGCAGTGCCGGGAAGAGGGAGCCCGCTGCGAGCCGAGCCCTGTGCGCTCCCCACAGAGCGGCAGGATGGCGGAGAAGGGCATGGATCCCGCCTGCGTCTCCATCGCCCTGGAGGACACGGTGTGCCACGCCGGCCCGCCGGACGCCCCGCTGCTCACCACCCACTTGAAGAAGGTGGAGAACCACATCACGGAGGCCCAGAGGTTTTCCCACCTCCCGAAGCGCTCGGCGGTCAACATCGAGTTCATCGACCTGTCCTACTCCGTGCGGGAGGGATCCTGGTGGAGGAAGAGAGGTAGGAGCTGGCGGGTGGGGAAGGGCAGGGAGGGGAGGGGACCTGCAGGGCTCTCACACCCCGCTGCCCTTCTGCGTGCCATGGTCTCAGCCTGGTCTGTCCGAGTGCCAGGGGCTCTCTGTGCCTGGTTGTTTGCTCTGGGTGCCCGTGGGAGGAGGAGGCGAGGCTCGTGTCCCGCAGCAGTTGCTGCGTGCCCGCGCTGTGCAATGCCCGGGGAAGGCAGAGCGCGTTCCAGGGAAACCTCCGGCCGGGACAGATGGCCTGGGCCAGCCGGGAGGGATGGGATGGGTTTCCCCAGCACTGCTGTTTGGGGTGTGGTGGCTGTGTGGGATGCAGCAGGAGGCCCCGGGGGTGCCCCAGCTCAGAGCCTGGCAAGGAGAAGGTGTGGTTTGGGGGGTTTCCTCTCCCCGTGCAGCCGAGGCCGTGGCTCCCTTCCCTGGGTGCGACTCTGGCAGAGAGCTCAGGGAGGGGAGAGGGGAGGCAGATGGCGGCTGGTGGGTGGTAGTCTGCTTTAATTAGCGCTCTCATTTAATGGGATGCCAATCAGGCAGGCCGATAAGATGGAGGGTGAGCTGATCTGCAGAAGCTGAAGGCAGGCGGGGACGAGCGGGACCGAGGTCACAGGGCTGCTGGGTGAGGGGCCCTGCCAGCCAGGAGTGCCGGATGGGGCTCTGTCCCCGTCCCCGGGCTGTGCAGCTCGGTGGGAGCAGCCCTGACACCTGCCGGGATGACGCCTCCCGGGTTCTCCGGGATGCTGGGGAAGCATCCCAGGAGGATCCGTGGCACAACCGCGGGTTCGCCAGGGCGGATTGTGCTGGAGCACCCAGGAGGGAACCGGCTGCTTGCCAGCGGGCCAGTTCCCTGCAGGGCGGGAGGGGGAAAGGCTCGGGCACCGGACCAGGTCGGAGCAAGCCGAGGGGTCGCGGGGTCCCTGCGATGGCGGTGGGAGGGGCGCTTTTCTCGCCCCCGCTCAGGCAGAGCTGGCGGGGGGTGGCGGTGGCTTTGGCCACAGCCCCCAGCCCCGGCTGGCCCGCCGTGCCGAGGCAGGGGTTACTGGCAGTCAATGAACGTGAGTAACCGCTGCGCAAGCTGCAGTGGCGCCGACGTGAGCAGCATGCGCGGTGCGGAGCCGTGCGCGCTGCCGGGGGGGCTGCCGGCCCTGCTCGCCACTGGCCACCCTGCGCAGCCCCCCGCCCTCTCCTGGGCGCCCCTCTGCCCGCGGGACCCCCTCCTGCTGCGGGGCTCCTGAGCCCGAGCGGCGCAGAGGAGGAACGGGGCGCTCGCGGTGCTGGATGTCCTTCCCCGGGGATGGACAAGGCACAGGGCTCCCCCGGTGAGGTGGGACTGTGAGTGGGCTGTCCCTGGGGCTGCCACAGCTTGGGTTTGCTGCCCTTGCCCCACAGCGGCTGTCCCCGTGGGGCACAGAGGGGACACAATTCCACGAGGGCGATGCTCAGGCTGGCCCGTGGTGTTTTCACCCCCTATCCCGTTGCTGTCCAGCCAGGGCTCCATTTCTCCATTCCAGGGGCAGCTCCTGAGAGCCTGAGGCTGTGCTTGTTCCTTACTCCCGACACATCATGTTCCTTCTGCCAGAAAATGCTAATCAGCCGCGTTTAAAGCAGAGATAATTCCAGGTCTGATTAGCAGTGGCTGCTGCCGGGTGCCACAGCGTGAATGCCAATGAAGGCAACAGCCGATTGGGAATTCTGCCCGCCCCCGGAGCCCTGTTCCGCGCTGTCCCTCCCCGCTGGCCTTAGGGATCAGCATCTGAAGACATGCCCAGGACCAGTGTCACAGCCTGGTAATCTCCCTTAGCAGCTCTGTGACCTGACCCGGGGATTTCCCTGGTCTTTGCTGTGATCCAGGTCAGGAGCTTCTTCAGCACTGGGAATCAGCGGGATCAGCCAAGGACCGGGGGCAGGGATCGTGCTGGAGGTGACAGCTGCTGTGGCCATAGCCCTGGGGATGCTGATGGAGACACCTCCGGGCACACACAGCCCCTGGCGTGGCACATGGAGCTCCTGAGGTGCCCCAGGTGCTGGGATAGCACCGCTGCCCTGGGGAGCCAAACCCCTGCTGCTCTCTCCCTGCAGGGTACAAGACTCTCCTCAAATGCCTGTCAGGGAAGTTCTGCCAGCGGGAGCTCATTGGGATCATGGGCCCCTCGGGAGCTGGGAAATCCACACTGATGAACATCCTGGCTGGCTACAGGTGAGGCTGGGGGCAGCCAGGGGGGCTGGGGGTGCAGGGCTGCGCTGCATCCCCCACACCTCCTTCCTGCAGGGAGACCGGGATGAAGGGGCAGATCCTGGTGAACGGGCGGCCGCGGGACCTGCGCACCTTCCGCAAGATGTCCTGCTACATCATGCAGGATGACATGCTGCTGCCACACCTCACCGTGCTCGAGGCCATGATGGTGAGCTCTGGGGGACATCCCGTGGGCTGTCTCCTCGTGGGCACTGAGCCCACACTGACATCAGGCATTTCCAAGGGCTCTGGGACGTGGGAACAAAATCCTGCTGTCCGTGCTCACTTCATGCTGAGCAGACAGGGGTGGAAGCATTGTGCAGCCAGTTCTGTTCCCTACATCTGACAGTCGTGTCTCCCTGGCCGTCCCCTCCCTGCAGGTCTCTGCTAACCTGAAGCTGAGCGAGAAGCAGGAGGTGAAGAAGGAACTGGTAAGTGCTGAGGAGGGTGGGCCCAGACCCCCTCATCTCTCCCCAAGATGGGGACAAGGGGAGCAGGGGATGGCAAGGGTGAAGGGAGGTGGCAGGGATGGGATGAAAGTCTGTGAAAACCCTCGGCTGTCTGACAGGTGAACGAGATCCTGACGGCCCTGGGGCTGCTGGAGTGCTCGTACACCCGCACCAGCTGCCTGTCGGGGGGGCAGCGCAAGCGCCTGGCCATCGCCCTGGAGCTGGTCAACAACCCCCCTGTCATGTTCTTCGATGAGCCCACCAGGTGAGGCCACAGGGGCTCCCAGCACTGCCTGCCCAGCTGGGCTGCCCCTGCTGGCGTGGCCAGTACCCTCTGGTGCCCACCTGAGCGTGGAACGGGACTGTGCCCCTGGGGCTGGTGCTCTCCTGCGCTGATCTGAGGGGAGGTGTCACTCTATCGAGCGACACGAAATGTAGAAACAAACGCAGCCACACCTGAGAGAAAGCAAAGAAGAGAGGGACTTTATTTTGGTTTTCACATTATATAGAGTTTTAGAAACGACCATTGATTGGAAGGTGAAGTTACCACTGCTCCAACCACACTGGTCAATGACAAAGTCTATCAAACCTTTCTCCTCCCAGGAGAAAGAATGAAAAACAAAAAAACAGTTAAAAAAACATATGTGCATGTTTACAAAAACAGCGTGAGAAACTATCACAAGAATAAAAACATCAGAAGGCTGAAAAATAAGAGTAACAGGGAGGCTGCCCACAAGGGGAGGCAAGTGGGGACATCTTTAGGATGTTCTTCTCCCCCTCTCAACTCTGTCCTTCTGTCTCTGCTGTCTCTTTTTCCTTCACCCCATCCTGCGTGGCCACAGCGGTCTGGACAGTGCCTCCTGCTTCCAGGTGGTGTCCCTGATGCGGTCCCTGGCTCAGGGTGGCCGCACCATCATCTGCACCATCCACCAGCCCAGCGCCAAGCTCTTCGAGATGTTTGACAAGGTTTGGCCTGGGACAGGGTCCCTCTGGCCCCAAGATCCAGGAGAGAGGCCATGGGAGGGGTGGGCTGCAGCCATTTCACCTGGGGCTTGTGTGGCCGGGGTCTGGCAAGGGTGGCCTGTGTCACCCTGGGCCAGGGAGGTGGGCAGGAGCGGGTGACAATGCCCTGGCTGGCCTGTACCTGCCACATCCTGGCTTTCTCTTGCAGCTCTACATCCTGAGCCAGGGCCAGTGCATCTTCAAGGGCGTTGTGACCAACCTCATCCCCTACCTGAAGGGCCTTGGCCTCCACTGCCCCACGTACCACAACCCTGCTGACTTCAGTGAGTGTCCCCACCCCAGCAGAGGGTGGCGAGCTCCAAACCCAGTGCCCAAGCCCTGGGGCCTGCCCAGGCTGCCCCCAGGTTGCCCAGTGGAGATGCCTGTGCCCTTCCTGTTAGGTGCTGGTTGGCTCAGCACCTCTCAGGGGTCCTGTCCTCCTCCACAGTCATCGAGGTGGCCTCAGGAGAGTACGGGGACCTCAACCCCGTCCTGTTCCGCGCTGTCCAGAACGGGATGTGCACCATGGCTGAGAAGAAGACCAGCCCTGAGAAGGCAGATTCATCGTGCCCAACGTGTGGGACGGTGAGTGGGGCGTCAGAGGAGCCTCCTGTGCCAGCAGGGGCCCCGTGGTGTGAACCTGACCCACGTCCCTGTGGTCCTGCAGGATGTGGATCACATCGAGAGCCACACGTTTGCCACCAGCACCTCAACTCAGTTCTGCATCCTCTTCAAGAGAACCTTCATGTGCATCCTGAGGGACACGGTGAGGGCAGGGGAGGCTGGGCCAGGGCTCGGGGTTGGGCTCTTTGGGGGCTGGCAGTGACAGGGAGTTACATGGGCTGTCTGCTGCTCCCTTGCTGTGGGAGTTGCTGCCCTCGGAGGCAGGAATTGACTCCATCTCAGAAGGTCTTTGATTCAGAAGGCTTTATTAAAGAATGACTCCAATAATATCAGAAGGCTCATAGCTTAGCTTATTGCTTAGCTTATTCTTAGCTATCCGAGGCTTAACATTAATTCAGAAGGCTTACAGCTATACAAGTGCAACACTTGTTGTTATACTAAATTGATTGGCTGGTAACCCAGACCAGCTCGCTCTTACCGTTGGTTTAAGAGAGAGAAAACTGTCTCTCCATGTTTGTGGGAGCAGAACAGAGAAACACCACCTGTGGCCTTGAGCAGGACACAGCTCAGAGATACATTTATAAAATATCTCTTTGAGAAAATGAAGTTCCCCTTGGGAAGAAAAACCTAGCAAGCTCGCAGTATGAAATTGAGGAGTTATCAAGACGACACCTTGGGGTGTTTTTGGGGTGCAGCCCTGCCTTGCTGAGCCCCCCCTGTGCCTGCAGGTGCTGACCCACCTGAGGTTCATGTCCCACATCTGCATCGGGGTGCTCATCGGGCTGCTCTACCTGCACATCGGCAACGACGCGGGCAAGGTCTTCAACAACACCGGCTTCCTCTTCTTCTCCATGCTCTTCCTCATGTTTGCTGCCCTCATGCCCACCATCCTCACCTGTAAGGAGCTCCCTGCCCCAAAATCCCCTCGCTGCTCCCAGCTGTTGGGGTGCTCCAGCTGCGTGGCAGTGTGTGTGTGTGCTGGGCAGGGTTGGGGAGCCAGAGGGATCGGGCAAAAGGGGGAAATAAGAGAGAGGAGAAAAAAAATTAAATAGGGGAAAACCTTCTGTTTGCCTGTATTGCAGTTTTGCCCTTTATTTGGCTATAATCTGGCTGTTTGACCCTTGTTGGCTCAAAGCAGAATGCTGGAAATTTCATATTTTATTTTTTCTAATCTGAGAAAATGTGTGTAAATGTGTATTTTCTGCTTCCCTTCTTTGCTTAAAAAGCCCCACCCAAGCTGACTTTTTCACGTGGAAATTTCCCATATCAGTGACTGACTTTTTTTTCCCCAACGAAGGTCTGAGCACCCTCTCATGATGCAGGCAGGGGGTTACCTGGTGCATCCCACCTGCCTGCACCAGGGCAGGTGGGAGAGGGCCTGGAGCACCCCAGGGCAGGGAATTGCTGGCTGCTCACTCCTTGTTCCCCTGCAGTCCCCCAGGAGATGACTGTATTCCTGAGGGAGCACTTGAACTACTGGTACAGCCTCAAAGCCTATTACCTGGCAAAGACCATGGCAGATGTGCCCTTCCAGGTGAGCTTCCCGTGGATCTGCTCACCACCCTGCTGCTGATGTGCCATCCTTGGCACAGCCAATTCCTACCCAGTGGCCCAGGCTGGCCGTGGAGGGTCCCTCCTTCCCCAGGGAGCTCAGTGGGGTGGGGGTGGCCGTGGGGCCCAGCAGGGTGGTGTCTGTGTCCCAGGCTGGCTGTGGAGGGTCCCTCCTCCCCCAGGGAGCTCAGTGGGGTGGGGGTGGCCATGGGGCCCAGCAGGGTGGTGTCTGTGTCCCAGGCTGGCCATGGAGGGTCCCTCCTCCCCCAGGGAGCTCAGTGGGGTGGCCATGGGGCCCAGCAGGGTGGTGTCTGTGTCCCCATGCAGGTGATCTGCCCCATCGCCTACTGCAGCATCGTGTACTGGATGACGGGCCAGCCCCCCGAGGCCACGCGCTTCCTGCTCTTCTCCGCCCTGGCCACCGCCACCGCCCTGGTGGCCCAGTCCCTCGGGCTTCTCATCGGAGCTGCTTCCACTTCCCTGCAGGTCTGACGGGGCTTTGCCTCTTCTGTGGAGAGTTGCAAGGGGCCCCATGACAATATGAGGTGAAGTGCTGCCCATGCTGGGCAGGAACGTGACCCTCAGTGGCCTCTGCTCCCCAGGTGGCCACCTTTGTGGGACCTGTCACTGCCATCCCCGTGCTGCTCTTCTCGGGCTTCTTCGTCAGCTTCAAGACCATCCCCACCTACCTGCAGTGGAGCTCCTACGTTTCCTATGTCAGGTGGGCCCCCAGCTCTGGCCAGAGCTCCCTGTCCTGGGCTCCCCTGGGGCCCCTGGTGACCCTGGGGGTGTGCTGTGCCCTAGGTATGGCTTCGAGGGGGTCATCCTCACCATCTACGCCATGGAGCGCGAGGACCTGGAGTGCCTCGAGGACTTCTGCCCTTTCCAAAAACCCATCAAGATCCTGCAGGAGCTGGACGTGGAGGAGGCCAAGCTCTACCTGGACTTCCTCATCCTGGGCATCTTCTTCGTCATCCTGCGGCTCCTGGCTTACCTGGTCCTCAGGTACAAGGTGAAATCTGAGAGATAAAGGGGCCGTGGGGCCCCGGTGCCGTTCCCGGGCCTGGCCTGCTGTGAGAGATGTTCTGCAGATGGACACGGTGCTCCTGCAGGTCCCAGACCGTGGTGGAGGCACTGGGAGGTGCCAGCCAGGCCTGGCTCAGTCGAGAAGGGTTTTGAGACATCTCGGAACTGTTTTAACCTTTCCACACACTCTTCATTGCAAAACGTTTTGTACAGCCCTGGCATGTGCCACCCTCCCCCCCAGGACCGATGAGCCCCACAGAGCTTGGGTCCCCTCTTGTTGTCCCTGCCTGGCGCCGCCCTGGGGACACCAGGGACAGCCCTGCCCAGGTGGTTTGTGCCGAGCACGGCTGGGAGGAGCCTGCTCCGTGCAGGGGGAGCAGCGGGCTGGGGCTGGGCTGGGAGGAGAGAGCTGCAGAGTTGGAAGTGCAGCTCCTGGCCCCGTTCCTCGTCCTGGCCAGCAGCGTGTGAGTCAGGGCTGAGAAGAGCCCAAAGATGCCATAGGTGAAGTTGCACAAGGCTTGAGAGTTTCCTGTCGCTGTAGCCACCGAGATTGCTGCATCCCCCTTTCCTTTTCTGTGCAAATCTTCCTTCTTTTTTTTCCTTTTTTCTTTATTTTTTTCCCCCTACAAACTCCACTGCATCCCAGTCCTCATGGAGGGGAAAGGGAGGCAGCAGGCAGAGAAGGACTTGGGGCTCTGTCTCAGGCTCTGCTGGGACACCATCCTCAGAGATGGGATCTTCAAACCAGGGCCTGTGGCAGCAGGACAGAGTTCTCAGGCCCTAGGGAGTCTCACATTCAGTCCCTGTTGTCTGAGACAAGAGGGTCTGAACCAAATCAACCAACACGGAGAGAAGTGACTGGTCCCTCGCATGGAGCAAGGAGGATTTAGGTTCCCACACTCTGCCTGTGCCAGGAGGCTGAAAAACAGGGCTGGGCTCAGCTGTGTCATCACTGGAGGCCCTGCTGCAGGAACAGAGCTGGCCCTGAGCCCTTCCCCTGTAACCTCTGTCCCCCAGCACCCCTGGGGCTGTCTCAGCAGGACAGGGCGGACGAGCCTCGCTCAGCACCGACTGTGCAAGGAGGGGATGCCAAGGACACCCGGCCTGTCACAGTGCCAACCCCCAGGGTGACACTGTGCAGAAGGGGGTCCCAGCAGTGCCTGAACTGGAAACCAGGTGAGATGCCAGAGTGGTTTGTTTGCAGCAGGTGGGCTGGCCTTTGCACTCAGTGACTGGTACCAGGACAAGATCCCTTTTGGCACGTGAACCTGGTGGCTGCTTGCTCCAAAGGCACACACCTTGCAGAGGGATGGCAATTCAGCACCTTGCTGGCTCTCCAGAGGAACTGAGCTGAGCCCAGAGCTGGTGGGGCATCTGCACAGGCTGCTGTGCTGGGAACACAGCAGCCTGCTTACCTGCACAGCGCAGGCTCCGTGGGTGTGCTGGCACTGGTGGCACGTGTCACCCGCAGACGTGGGAACCCGCAGGTTTCTGGTGAGCACGGACGTGGGGGAGGCAGCCCTGCCCCACCCTGGCAGGCTGGCCCTGGTTCAGGTCAGCCTGGGGGATCCTGCTCCTGGCACTCTGAGCAGCCAGGGACTGCAGGGCAAATGCCAGATTCCAGCAGAATCCTGGAGACTGACCGTTGGTTTTGCTGGCTTGGGTTGGGGCTGCACAGCAGGGTCTGGCTGGCCTGACACTGATGCTGGGCACTCAGCAAAGCTGAGTTTCCCCTGCCTGGAGAGCATGGAGGAATGTTTGGCCATGGGGCTCTCCTGCACAGAGGGTCTGGAAACAGGACACACCCTGCTGCCCTTTCCATGCTGAGCATCGGGCTTTTCCCCAGGGGCTGTTGTCTGATTTTTCACTGTCCCTCACAAAATTCCCCTCTGCTCCTGGATCTTCCTTCAGTGCCGTGCTCTGCAGTGGAGCTGTGCCAGCTGGAGGGCTGCACTGCTGCCAGCCACAGCCCCAGGGGCACAGAGGAGTGGGGGACAGTCCCTGTGCCTGCTCTGGCACGAGGTGCATGGAAGGGCAGGGAGCTGGGGGATGTGGGGCTGTCACCCTTCTCCATCTCCTTGTCCCTGCAGCTGATGGGACTGATGCCCTGTTTCTGTCCTGCTCTTGTGCTGGGACTAGTTAAGCCTGGCCCAGCACAGAGCGTGCTCTGCTGGGCTGAGGCTTTTCCCTGGATGGATCCTGAGATGCAGGAGGTGTCAGTGGAGCAGCTTTGCACAGCTCCTGCTTCCCCCCTGGCATTTGGGGCTCTCGTGGTGGGCCCTGTCTTCTGCACCCTGGAGGTGCTGCCCTCCCCAGCGCACCTGGACACCCCTGTGCCATCACAGCCAGGGCCACCACTGCTCCCAGAAGGACCAGGACAGGATGGACTAGTGTGTGGAGCAAAGGGGCTACCAGCAGGCACCAGTGACTGCCACTGCCCGTGTCCCCCATGCACAGGGAAGGCTTTGTGGATGAGGCTCTGCTGCTTGTAGAGAAACCCCATGGAACAGGGGTTCCCAGGGCAGGTGGCTCCCACTGCTGGGCCCAGCCTGCCTGGGATGGGGCAGCTGGCACCACCCTGGGATGTCCAGGAGGGCTCAGCACAGCCTGTGCCTCCCGTGTCCATGAGTTGCAGTGTCCCAGCTGACCAGGTATGTGGCCACTGCGGGCCAGAGGGCCAGGACAAACCCTGGAGCTGCAGGATGGCTGTCCCTGAGCTGGGGAAGGGCTCTGGAGAGTGGGGATGATGGGGCAGGACACAAGTGAATGTGTTGGTGTGAAGGGGCTGATGGGTGAGGGATGGGCACAGGGCAAAGGCACCCTCGGTGCTGCCTGAGAAACGGAGCCAAGGTGCCACTGTCCTTTCCCTCTCTTCAAGGACAGTCCCAGAGGTGGTGGAAGGTGCAGGGAAATGCAAGGAGGAGAAGCACATTTGCACTGAGCCCCCAGGCTGGCGTGGCTGGGCTGAGCACCCTGGGGTTTATTGCCTGGGTGGTCCCTGGCCTGCAGGAGCAGGGCAGGAGGGGTTTTCTCTGCCCAGGCATGGCAGAGGGATGGGATGCAGCCATCCTGCTCCAGGGGGCCCTTAGGGAAGCAGCAAGGATGCACTTTATCAGAGCAGGGAAGCAGAGCCGTGGGGGCTTCTGGCTGCAGGAATGCCACGAGAGAACGCGTCTGGATAATCACGAGGAGTGTGATGGAGGAGAGCAGGCTTCTTCCCCCACACCTCCTCCCCTGCCCCTGCCTTCCCTTGTGATGCACTTTGAGGGGATGAAGGTGGGGTTCAAACTGTGGCTCTGGCTCCCTGGGAACACCGGTTGAGCCTCAACCCACCAAAAACTGCTTCAGCCCCTTTGGCCCATGGCTGTATCAGGTTCTGCCTCTCACGGGTGCTGGGATGGCAGGCAGGCAGGGGTATGGCCACTCACCTCCATGCATGTCCAGGCCACCTTTGTCACACGCACAAGAAGAGCAAATGCTTCATCCCTGGCTGGGGTTTGCTGGAGGGGAGACTGGGCTAGAACAGGGAGGGGATGGGGCTTCTCCCAGGGTGTCACCCCTCTCCCAAATCAGGCAATAAAACAGTGTTTCCTTCTCACTCTGTGTGGACACCGTTTGTCCTGTCCCTCTGCCACGGGCAGCCTGTGGCTGCCTGGGGTCTCTGTGTGTGTCCCTGGCACGCTGGACCCTGTGGTTTTCCAGCCTTTGCCATGTCCCACGTGCAGAGGAGGCTGGGCAGTGCAGTGGGGCACGTGTGATCCGGGCAGGCACCACGCAGAGAAGTGCAGGCATTGAAACTCACCTTTCCACAAGACCCCAGGTGTGAGCTGCTTTCCCCCTGGGACAGCTTGCCAAAATAAGATGCAGGTAACAGCTCCGAGGCCGAGGGAGTCTGCTGGCACAGCTCTGTTGTGGCATCTGCCCTGGGTGGCATTGGCCCACGTCTTTCTGCCTTGCTGGGAGGAGGCTGAGAACCAGGAGCAGGGCACTGCTGCAGCCTGGCAGGAACCAGGCAGGGTGGAGGTGAGGCCCTGGGCTCTCTAGGCTGGCCTGCACACGCAGGTAAGTGCCCCGCAGGGCCGGGGTGCCAGGTGCCAGCTTGCTGCTCACCAGTGCCCAGAGGGTCCTGGGGGCTGTTGGGCAGGAGGAGATGTTGCAGTTTGTGTCGGTGTTTCCGAGATGCCAGCTGTACTTGTTGGATTTCACACATCAATAAAACTTATATTTATAGTGTACTGCCTGTCTCCCTTTCCTGAGAGCCTCGAGGCCACACATGTGATGGGGAGGTGTCGAATTTGGGGTGCAAATAGGGCCTGGCAGCCTTACCCAGGTGTGACCCCTCAATCCCAGCACCCCTGTGTGGGCTGGCACTTCCCGGGACACCATCCAGGGACTGAGAAGAGTGCGTGTGGCCCCAGTGACACAGCTGTCCCTTGCTGGGTGGCCAGAGCGGACCTGCCAGCAGCGAGAGGTCAGGTACAGGTGTGCGTGTTTGTGTGCGCGTCACGTGTGTTAAAGAGGCACGGCACAGGCTCCCCAGCTCCTTCTCGCCGTGGGGAGGGATTCTGCGCGGGGCAGAACGCGTCCTGGCAGGCTCCGCTTGCACAGCCGGGCAGCAGCTGGGGATGCAGAGCCGCCAGATGTGTCCGGAGCACATCCGCGCCTCGCAGCACATCTGGTAACGCCGCAGCACATCTGGTAACGCCGCAGCTCCCCCCTGCGCGTGTTTGGGAGGGCGTGGGGGTGCCGGGGTGTCCCTGCCAGCCTCCAGCCGCTCTCCCATGCCGCTCGGGGAGCTGGCAGGCGCCGGGCAGGGGCGGGACAGGGCAGGATGGCGTTGCAGGAAGTTCTGCCTGCGAAGCAGCCGCCTCCGCAGCGGAGCCGTGCCCGGGACAGGCACGGCAGGAGGCGGATGGGCAGCTCCGGGCTCTGCTCCGGCAGCTCGGCCACAGGCAGCTCGGCCACAGGCAGCTCGGCTTTCCCGGCTGGAATCCTGCTGGATGAGGTAACCCCGCCGCTCCCGGCGCCGCTGTCGCCTCGCTCGGTGCCAGCTGCGCCGCTGTCCCCGCAGCGCCACGGCCTCGCCATGGAGCGGGGAGCTGGGAGGGCACGGGGAGCGGGGACGCGTCTGCCACGGGTGCCACGGGGGTGCCGAGAGGGGTCCCTGGGAGGGTTCGACAGCGCAGGGCCCGCGGCTCAGCAGAAGGGCTGGGAAGGGGCTGGAAGCTGGCCATGGGACACCGTGGGGTTTGTTTCCTGCGAAGGCACCGAGGTCGGGACACCTGTGTTCAAGGTCAGCGCCTCTGCCCCCGTCCCCGTGCCTCAGTTTCTCCATCTGGATCGCGTAAAAAGGGGCTGTAAACAGCGTGGCTTGTGGGAGGTGTGAGTGAGCGGGCGAGCGAGCTGTCGCCCTGCTCGTCCCTTCCTCTCTGGGGCTGGGGTTTGTGTATATCTTTCTCCCCCCCGTGCCTCAGTTTCCCAGGATGTTGGGGGCTGTGAGCACCGCCCGGGCTCCTGAAGGATCACCCTGCTGAGCCGGGCCGGGAGCCTGAGTCAGCGCCAGCCCAGCCGGTTCTGCCGGGCTGGACCAGGCTGGGGCAGGTAAGGCTGGGCAGGGCAGCACATCCCCACTGCCCCCGTGCTCTGCTGGGCACCGCGGAGCCCCTCACCCACCCCCCCTCTCTTCCAGGTGGAGGATGTCCCGGGCCATGCAGTGCCATTGCTGCGTGCCCTGGGCCAGCTGGGCACAGCTGCCGCGGGCCCTGGCAGGGGGCAGGGGGACCCGCAGCATGTCCGTGTGTGCTGCTGCCGTGCCAGGTGAGCTGGGCTCTGTGCCTCTGGCACTCAGCCCTGTCCCCAGGGAAGCCTGTCCCTGTGGGACATCCCTCCCCAGCTGGGCAGGGGTGTGGGGCACCCTAGCAAGGTGTGGAGCCAGTGGGCTGGGTGGGGTTAGCCCTGCTGGGCTGGAGAGGGCCATCCCTGACCGCGTGCATTCTTCCTCCCCACCAGGTCGTGCAGGCAGGTGTTTCCTCAGGAAGATCCCTCGCACAAGCAGCATCTCCCTGCCCAGGTACAGTCAGTGTCACACAGCTGGAGCTCTTTGCCACAGCACCTGGGTGGCTGAGCTGCCTGCCTTGGCACCAGGGACACTGCTTTGCTTCCCCCTAGAAAAACACCCAGATCCACCTCCCTGCCTGCTCTGACTCCAGCCCACCTCCTCTGCCTCTCCATGGGTTTTCTGGGAATGCACAGCCCGTGGCTTGCTGACCTGCCTTCACCTCCCAGCCGTGCCCCCAACCCTGGCCCTGCGCTCTCCTGTGGTGTGGGGGAAGGAAGGGGTGAGCTGGCTCCTCTCAGCACTTCCCACAGCCTCGCTTGTGATCTGCCCACCCTGCCCCAGGCAGGGTTTGGAGCTGCTCCCTATGACACTCTCCCTCCTCCTGCAGGGGCTGTGTTGGCTACCAGGGAGACTCCCAGGGGAGCTCTGCCCAGCCTGGCTCCTCTCGCCATGGTCAGTCCCAGCTGAGGAACGTGGCCTCTTCTGGTGAGTTCGCAGCTCTGGTCTGGAGGGAGGGTCCTACACAGTGGGTTGGGGGCAGCTGCTGTCCTGGGCAGTGTGACGGTTCCCAGCATAACGTGCTGTCCCCTCTCTGCAGTGGCTTGGGGCAGGCAACTTCCCCAGTCCCCTGCCAGTGAACAGCCCTTGTCATGTCCAACATCTTCCTCCTTCCAGGTGCCATCAAGAAGCACCAGAAGAGCCTGTCTGCGTGGTTCAGCCACCAGCCCAATGAGGAGAGGCAGTTTGGCCCTTCCTTCTCGCTGGATGCCGTCCACGTGGACCCAGTGATCCGGGAGAGCTCCCTGGAGGAGATTCTGAAGCCCTCCCCTGATTTAACCATCCAGAACCAGCTCCAGCAGCCCTGTAGGAAGGTTATCAGCCTCCACAACCTCTTTGACGTGGACGCCTGTGGGCGGCAGGTGAAGAACGTGGTGCTCTACGGCACCGTGGGCACAGGCAAGAGCACCCTCATCAAGAAGATGGTGGTGGACTGGTGCCACGGCCGCCTGCCCCGCTTCGAGCTGGTCATCCCCTTCTCCTGCGAGGACCTGTCCCACAGCCACGCCCACGTGTCCCTGCGGCGCCTCATCACCAAGAAGTACCAGCACCTCCGGGACGTGGTGCCGGTGCTGGAAGCTTCCAACCTCAGGGTGCTCTTCATCCTCAACGGGCTGGAGCGCCTCAACCTGGACTTCCGCCTGGCTGGCACGGAGCTGTGCTGTGACCCCAACGAGCCCGTGCCACCCTCTGCCATCGTGGTCAACCTGCTGCGGAAATACCTCCTGCCCGAGGTCGGTGTTGGCCTCCTTTGTGCTGGGTAAAGGTTGGGGGTGAGCCCTGAGGCGTCACAGGGCTCTTGTGATAATTATTTGCAGTCCAGCTTGGCTGGGAGCAAGCAGGCAGCCTCTGTTCCTGGAGGGACTTGCCAAGGTGACCTTGTGTCACTGGTGGGATCTTTGGGGAGGCCTGGTAAGGAAATGAAGGCTGTGATCTTCCAGACTTTATTTATGTCTAGGAGGCCTGGTTAGGTAATGGAGGCTGTGGTCTTCCAGGCTTCATTTATGTCTAGGAGGGAATGGGGAAAGTTCTTCTGTCCCCTCTGCCTGGTCCAGGTTTGACCCAGCGCCCTTCGTGCAGCAACTTTGTGAGCCCCAACCTGTGGAGGGGGTGATTCTTGTGCACCTCTCAGTGGGTTATGCCCTGCTGAGCAGCCCCAAACTCATTCATCCCTGTGTCCCCAGGCCAGCATCATCGTCACCACGCGCCCGTCGGCCGTGCGCCGCATCCCCGGCAAGTACGTGGGACGCTACGCCGAGATCTGCGGCTTCTCCGACACCAACCTGCAGAAACTCTACTTCCAGATGCGTCTCAGCCAGCCTGGCTGCTCTGGAGAGGACAGCCAGGATCGCAGCTCAGCAGAGCAGGAGAACCTGGTGGAGATGTTGTCGAGGAACTTGGAGCGCCACAACCAAATAACGGCTGCCTGCTTCTTGCCCTCCTACTGCTGGCTGGTGTGCACCACCTTGCACTTCCTCTACTTCACCAGGACGGTTCCTCCCAGCCAGACCCTGACTGGCATCTACACCAGCTTCCTGAGGCTCAACTTCAGCGGGGAGGTGCTGGACAGCACCGACCCCACCCACATCTCCATGATGAAGTACGTGGCCAAGACAGTGGGCAAGCTGGCCTACGAGGGGGTGATGTCCCGCAAGACCTGCTTCTCAGAGGAAGACCTGCGGCACTGCTTCGAAGTGGAGATGAAGACTGAAAGCGAGCTCAACCTCCTGGAGGTTTTCCGCAGCGACGTCTTCCGCTTCTTCCTCAGCCCGTGCGTGCAGCCGGGCAAGGAGCACACCTTTGTCTTCACCATCCCCGCCATGCAGGAGTACCTGGCAGCCCTGTACGTGGTGCTGGGCGAGAAGAAGACCCTGGCCCAGAGAGTGGGGAAGGAGCTGTCGGAGGTCATCGGGAAGGTGAGCGAAGATGTGGCTGTGGTTGTGAACATCATCTCCAAGGTGCTGCCCCTGCGCTTCCTCCCCGTGCTCTTCAACCTGCTCAAGATCTTCCCTCGCTACTTCTCCCGGGTGGGCGGCAAGGACAGGGATGCCATTGCCCACACCATGGCAGAGGAGCTGTTCAAAGAGGAGGACTACTACAACGATGATGTCTTGGACCAGATCAACTCCAGCATCCTGGGCGTGGAGGGCCCCATGCGCCACCCCGATGAGGCCCCGGATGATGAGGTCTTCGAGCTCTTCCCCATTTTCATGGGTGGGATCCTGTCCCGCCGCAACCGCGCCATCCTGGAGCAGCTGGGCTGCTCCATCAAGAACCTGGCAGCCTTCGAGATCGCCAAGGCCATGAAGAAGACGGTGATCAGGAAGGGCCGCAGGGGCCTGCCCCCCTCCGAGCTCATGGACTACCTGTTCTTCCTGCACGAGTTCCAGAACGAGCGCTTCACGGCCGAGGCCATCCGCTCCCTCCGCGCTGTCAACCTCTCCTCCGTCAAGATGACCCCTCTCAAGTGCTCTGTGCTGGCATCTGTCATGAGCACCACGTGTCACGAGGTGGAGGAGCTGAACCTGACCTCCTGCAACTTGGACAGCAGCAGCTTGAGGACCCTCTTCCCTGTCCTGCTGCGATGCAAAGCTCTCCAGTGAGTACCACCTCCTCCTGCCCTTGGGCACTGCTGAAAAATTGGGTTCTTTCTCACCTCTGCCCATCACAAGGATGCTTTAGGAGCCCAAGTATGGAAAACTTAGGAAAGGGCATGTTTATCCTCTGTGCAGACCTAGGGAACTACAGCTTCCAACATGCAACACTCCTTGAGCAGCCTTTCTAGGGCACTGCATGCTGGGATTTGCAGTCCCAGCTCACCCTCCCGCAGGAATTTTTGGGAAGTTCCCTGCAGCTGGTACAGGCTGAGCAGGCTGCCAGCTGTCCCGGCAGACCCGAGTCCCTATGGGAAGTTACCCAGCACTTCGTGTCGTTAGCTCTGTGAGGAGTTTGCTGTCCCAAAGGTGGGAGTCTGGGCTGTGCAGATGTTCCCACAAACGTTCCAGAACATTTGTGGAGCTGCAGGTCTTCCTGCCGCCCAGGTGGTGGCGAGACGTGCTCAGCACAGATGGATCGGGCTGTGCAGCTGGGCTGTGCCGCACTTCCTTCCTCCAGATGCTCAGGAGGGCTTGATGGAGCCCTGATTCCTCCTCTGACCTTCACCCACCTCCTGAAGACTCCGCCATCCCCTTCCCCTTGCCCTGCTCCTGCTGGCACTGGCTCTGCTGGCTCATGCTGCGGTGCGGTGTCACTGTGCTCCCTTTGGGAGAGGAAACCTGGAGTGGCCTAGTTTGGGGAGCTCAGGGAGGATGGTGATGGGCAAAATGGAGCGGGCAGGGCTGCCAGGCTCACAGGTAACAGCCATTTTGTTCCTGTCACCCCCGTGTCTTGCTCTGCACCAGTCTGCAGCTCAACAGCCTGGGCTCCGACGCCTGCAAGGAAATCCGTGACCTGCTCCTGCATGACAAGTGTGTGGTGAGCAGCCTGCGGTGAGTACGGCCCCCGCCCCTGCATGACACTGCCACTGCTGCCACCACGTGCCTGGGCAGTCCCTGAGCTCCCGTGTCCACAGGCTGGCCAATAACCCCGTGGGCAAGCAGGGCGCTCGGTACCTGGCCGAGGCGCTGGCCGGCAACCGCTCGCTGAGCCAGCTGTCCCTGCTGCACACCGCGCTGGGGGACCCCGGCGCCGAGGCCATCGCCCAGCACCTGGCCCAGAACCAGCACCTGCAGGAGCTCAACCTGGGCTACAACTCCCTGACGGACACGGCGGCCCTGCGCGTGGTGGAGGTGGCCAAAAGGCACGAGACGCTGGACAAAGTGCAGTGAGTCCACTCTGCCACTTCCCTGCCCTTTTGCCCACACGGCGTCCCTGTCCTGTCTGCCTCTGTCCTTCCCCTCAGCCCTCACCAGTGTCTCCTGCTGCTTTCCCAGTCTCTACTTCAATGACATCAGTGAGGATGGCAAGAGGGCGCTTGACAGCCTGCGCATGGACCGGGACGGCGTCAGGGCTCTGGTTTTCCTCACGGCGGGCACCGACGTCTCCGATTACTGGTCCCACATCCTGAACGTGGTGCAGAGGAACCTGCCCTTCTGGGATCGTGAGCGGGTCCGGCAGCACCTGGCCCTCCTCCTGCAGGACCTGGAGAGCAGCCGCAGCCAGACTGCCAATCCCTGGAGGAAAGCCAAATTCCTGCGAGTCGAGAGCGAGGTCAAGAAAATGCTGGGGAAACTGCAGGATGGGAGCCTCTAACCTGCTGCCCATCCACCAGCCAGGGCTGGGGCAGTGGAGTGTGCCCAGCAGCACATTCCCTGAGCCCTCCCCCACCTGGAGATGCTGGGTGGATGGTGCTGTCAAAGGTGCTGGGTGTGTGGGTCTCAGCCTCATCTGCAGGCGAGGCTGAAGTGTGGGAATGAGATAGAAACCAGGCCAGGAGCAAATGGGACTTGTTCTTCTGGGCTTGTGGAAAGCCAGCCCCTGCACCCTGGCCAGAGCAGTGGCAGGGAGCAGGATTGGGGCTCGTCTGTGAATCTTTCGGGAGCATTAAAGTGCACCTCTTTATTTCCACTGAAGCACACTAGTACCAAGACTTGATCTCCTCTTTGGGCCCTTCCTGGGGAGGGATGTGGAGCCACCCCTCCAGCAGCTGGAGTGGAGGGTTCTGCCTTTCCCCATCTCACAGCACTGGCGTGGAGCAGCCCACCTCTGCTCCAGTGCTGAACCAGTCATTCTCCCCTCAGTGTGTCCCCCTGGAAGCCACCAGGGACTGTCCCCAAGCTGGGTGTCCCGGGGTGGTGGTCCCTGCTCCCAGCTCCGACTGGCAGTGCCCTGGGGCTGGGAGGGCAGGGGAGACTCGGGGCTGTTTAACCATTAAACCTGGGGTGTCTTGGGAGAGGCGGGGACACTTCCCTGCCACTTCACCCTGTACCTTGCTCCCTCTGGCAATCCCTGCAGCCATGAAGCAAACAAAAGGTATGTGCCGGGGAATCCTCTGGAGACCCTTCCCCACACACACAGGCCCTGCTGCCAGGTGGAGCAAGACAATGTCAGAGCCCAGGCAGCCTGTGGAAAGGAGCCAGAGGCATGCAGGAAAATGTCTCCTTGTGGGGATGCTGGGGAGGAATCCCCTCTCCCTGGGCTTGGGGTTCCTTGTGCCCAAAGAGGTGTGGAGGGGTTTTATGGGGAGGTGTGTCCCAGGGAAGGTCTCTGTTTCCTTCTCCTGGCTCCCGCAGCTCTCTGGGGTCCTGGTGAGCCTTCTCACCCCTCACTGAAGAGCCCTGTAAACCCCCAGGACTGAGCCCCATCTGCTTGGCCCTGCTTTGCCCCCGCGGTGAGTGCCCATGAGCAGCAGGTCCTGCTGTTGGGAATGCAGGAGGACAGTGGTGACAGGGCCAAGGAACAACCTGTGCTGAGAGACAGAGGGGCTTGGGGGCTGTGTGGGCTTGGCAAACCCCCTCACCTGGCATGGCAGGCTCAGCCTGTGGGTGGACAAGCCCTGAGTGCTCGAGAGCGTGGGGTCTGCTCCCAGCCCACCACCTCCTGTGCTGACCTCTCCTCTCCCTCTGCAGGGCTCGAGAGAGACAAGATGTCCATCATGTAAGTGCTGATCTCTCCTTGACCAAGGGGCTTTCTGGGGCTCGGGAGAGATGTGGGGAATGGTCCAAGAGGGAAATCCCGTCTGTCTTTCCCCA
Source organism: Leptocoma aspasia (assembly GCA_013399835.1). NCBI lineage: Eukaryota > Metazoa > Chordata > Aves > Passeriformes > Nectariniidae > Leptocoma > Leptocoma aspasia. The sequence continues at coordinate 125,995 of VXAX01002804.1, forward strand.
AGGAAAAGGAGGCACAGGCCCCAGTTGGCCGTTTCTGGGAGGAACAAGCTCCCCAAGGCTGGGGGAGGCAGGGACAAGCTTGTCCTGCACTAACGTGGCCTCTCCTGCCCTTTATCATTCCAGAAAATTTGAATTTAACCCCAAAGTTGGGATCGACAACCCTGCCTTGACACTGACTGAGGACATGGGTAAATACACACTCTCATCTCCCAGGGTGTCCTTGTGTCTGCATGGGGCTGTGGCACCTGGGTGTCCATGTGTCTGCACGGGGCTGTGGCACCTGGGCACTGCTGGGGTCCTGAGCTCTCTCACACTGGGGACCCGTGGGAGGTGAACACAGAAGGGATGAGCAGATGGGGTGGAGAACTTGTGTGAGGGTCCGTGCAGGGCCCTGCTCACGGGCTGTGCCCCCGCACAGATGGTGAGGGTGTGGGGGAGCCCCGCTTCTACCTCCTGACCAAGGAGAACACAGAGACCTTCGGCTTCTGCCTGCACGAGGAGCTGGGCTGCCAGGGCCACGTCATCCGGCAGATTGAGCGGGGGGGGGTGGCCCAGCGCAGGGGGCTGCAGGACGGGGACCGGCTGCTCCAGGTCAATGGCCACTTTGTGGACCACATGGACCACCTCAGGGTAAGCTGGGAGCATCCCATGGGAACATCCCTTGGGTCCTCCCCAGCCAGGGGCACAGAGGATGCATGACCCCTGCTGACCCAGGGACCCTGGTCCCACCCCATCAGAGGGGTGCTTGCCCAGGGTTCACAGCCTGGCTCCTTCCAGGTGGTGCAGAAGATCAAGGCCAGCGGGAACCAGGTCCTGCTGGCAGTGCTGGACGGTGACTCCTACGAAGCAGCCAAATCCCTGGGCAGAGACCTGTCCCAGATGCTGCCAGATGACATCCGCCCGCGCCTCTGCCACGTCACGAGGGACAAAAGCGGCTTTGGCTTCAGTGTGTCATGTCCAGAAGGTAAAGCAGGATGCTGCCACCACGAGCCTCCCCATTGTAGCACCTCACTCACCCCAAAGTGTCCCTTCTGCTCCTCCTGCAGGCACCAAGGGCACCTTCCAGCTGTCGGTGCTGCAGGACGGGCCAGCGGACAGAGCAGGGGTGCCACCAGGCTGCTGGCTGCTGGAGCTGAACGGGGACAGCGTGAAGAGCTACTCCTACATACAGCTCACCAAAAAGGTGCCTGCTCCTGGCATGGGGGGCGAGGGATGGGGCTGAGAATGTCACTGAGCACCCCGTGCTTCCCATCCAGCTTAAGCAGAGTGGCAACAAGGTGACACTGCTGGTGGCATCCAGCGCCGTGGAGGAGTTTTATCGCCTGCGGGGCCTGCGGGTCACGGCTGCCTTGGCAGACACCTCCAGGCTCCCCTTCAGGGTCCGGGAGCTGCACCTGGTGAAGGGTCCTGCTGGCTACGGGTTCCTGCTCAAGGAGGATGACTGCAGCTCTGGAGGAGTAGGTGAGGGGGCTGAGAGGGGCGGTTTGTACCTGAGCAAGGCATTTCTGAGGGCTGGGAAGAGCTGACGGCTGTGTGCCTGTAACGGGACCCTGCGCCCAGCTGCACACGGGAGTCAGCAGAGCCAGCTCCCCTCTGCGAGCCTCTCCCCCTCCCTGTGCCCTGCTGTGGCAGGCCAGTTCCTGTGGGACGTGGATGTGGGGCTGCCAGCCGAGCAGGCAGGGATGAAGGAAGGGGACCGTGTGCTGGCGGTGAACGGGGAGAGCATCGAGGGGCTGGACCACGAGCAGACCGTGCACAGGATCCGCGCCCGGGAGGATCAGGTGACGCTGCTGGTCATCGACCCCGCTGGTGATGAGTTCTACCACTCGGTAGGTTTTGGGGCTGGGGAGCCCTGGGGTGCTGTGAGGCTGCACGGTGGGACGGGTGTCCTCCACACGGGCTGTGCGTCCATCCCTCTTCTGCTCTTCCAGATCGGGCTGTCCCCTCTGCAGTTCTTTGAGGACAGTGACCCCGCCTCAGGCTCCTGCACGCCCTCCCTGCCCTCTCCCAGTGGCTCCCCTGCACTCTGTGACCTGGAGGTGGGACCCAAGGGACCTGTGTCCTGGCTGATGGCTGCTGCCAACAGTCTAGAGATCATACAGGTAACTCCTCAGGGCAGGGCTCACAGCCTAGCAGTGCCCTGAGTGCTGTCACCCTCCTATTCTGCCCATCCTAACATTTCCCTGGCACCTGTGGTGCTGCCAGGAGAAGGCTGTGTGGTCGCCTGGCCACAGGGGCCAGGCAGAAAGACCCCTCCAACCTGTGTCCCTGCAGAGCCAGCGCCAGGAGGAACACACAAAGCTGTGCCAGGCATTCTAACAGCCCAGGAGCCTCTGGACAGGTTCTCCCACACAGCACCTCCACCCAGGCCACGTCCAGCCCCTCGGGCCTCAGCACTGCTCAGCATGGACCCTGCACACACAGCTCCTGTGTCTCCATGCCTGGCTCACAGCATGACACTCCCAGGGACTCGTCTCTGCTCACCGAGGCTGGCTCAGAGCTTTTATCAACCACAGTGGCAGCTCCTTGTAACTTGACCACAGACCTGTGTCTTTGCCTGCCCAGCTACCTCCAGGGATTTCTCAGGACATTGCACTGAAGCCCTTGCCCAGCTCCAGGCTCTGCGAGTTTCCACAAGAGCTGAGGCACTGCCCTCTGCACCGTGACCTGGGGGACTTGAGGGTTGGCTCAGATCTGCATGTGCATGGACATCTCTCCTGTGCTTCTCCTCTCATCCTCTCCCTGAACCTGTGGGCAGTGAGTGTCCACCACCCTGTTCCTGCACCACCCTTTTGAGGGGTGATTAAAGGACAAATCCACACTGCTGTTTGTGTGGGTGACGTTATGGACAGCACTGCGACTTGGCAGCACATCCCAGGGCCAGATCCATCTTCTCTTCCCAAGCCTGGAGCTGGGCAGTGGATGTAGGAAGCTCTTCAGGTGTGCTGCTGGGAGGGAAGGGGCTGAGAGCCACCCTGAGAGCCCCTGGGCACTGTACCTCCAGGAATTTGAGAGCCAGCTCCTGCAGGCATCCCTTGTGCTCCATGGCAAGGGTTGTTCCTGAGGGTTTCCCTTGCAGGTGACACATCAGGAGCATCCGTTCATGCCCCGCCAGGGCTGTGACAATGCTGGGGGAGGGGGACAGGGGGGGATCCCAGTGGGGGAAGTTTCACCTCTCTGCCGAGCGTGGGAGAGTGAAAACGAGCACGGAGTTTTGCATGTGGCCAAGAACCACAAACCTCTGGCTGAGGTTTTACCTCGGCCCCTTCTCGAGCGCGAACGGAAATGCGACACTGGAGCACGGCCCCAACAGGCAGGGCAGGCTCTGCCCCCGTGTCCTCTGAGCTCACTGCAGGCAGCTGGGGTGCAACAAGTCCTTGTCCAGAGCCTTTGGGAGCTGACAGCTCAGGAGGGAGCAGCTGCAGGCTGGTTTGGGGGTGAACAGTCAAGGGAGAGGTGGGAAAAGCCCCCAGCACCAGCAGTGTGGGGTGCCTGCATCTGTCCCAATAGTCCCAAGTGAAACCCTCCCAAGAGTCCCAAGTGGGACAGTCACAACAGTCCCAAGCAAAAGCAACCTTTGCTTGAAGTCTCACACGTAGCTACGGCCCCGGTGTGGAGTGAATCATGCCCAGAGAAGCAGATAGTCAGGAATGCAATTACTCAAGCGTGTTCCCTGATCTCTTTGGATCACAGCCATGGTGATTTTTGTACTTGGCTCTCACAAAGCCAGTGTTGCCCTCCCCAGTTCTCTCCCCAGGTACTTGTGGTAGCGTGGAGCTGGCCAGGGCACCCGCTGGTGGTCAATCCGGCTTGACTATTAGCCAGAATCCATTAGCACCTAATGGGAAAAGCCTCAGGAACACGGCCTCAATAAACGTTGACATATTTGAGGTCAATATAATCCTTAGGAAAATTTGCCCAGGTAATTAAAGCCAGACAAGGAGTTGCCTGTCCCAGAAATATTTACCAAGCTTTACCAAAGGCAATAAAATGAAGGCAGGGAGTTTTATAACCAATCCATGCCGGGCTCCCTTGCTGTGTTTAGTGCTGCTTCCTGCTGTGCTGTCCATTTGGCTCCTCAGCAAGTGGCTGCCACAGGGGAAGCAAAGCTCCCTCCAGGAGGTTGGATCCAGAGCTTGAGGCTGTCAGGCCTCCAGGCCCGATTTTGGGGTGCTCGTGTTCCCCAAACTGATGTGGCCAAACTGCAGCACCCACAGTTTTCCTTGGCCTGGTTTCCCATCACAGCCCCTGTGGTGAGGCTGACGCTGTGTGGTACCAGCCACAGCTGGTTTTTGCAAAAGGATGTGTCCTTCTGCCTGGGGAGGAGACGAAAAGAGGATCTGAAGGCAACAAAGAAACAGAACTCAACTGACTTTCAAGCCCGTGTTGTAATTTTTTTAAAGTTTAGCGGTGTCAGCTCTGACAAACTCAATCCTTGGTTCCCTTTAGATTCCCTGGTCCCTTTTCTCCCCCTGGTCCCTTTTCACTCCCTGGTTCTCTTTTTCTCTCCTTTGTCTCCTTTTGACCCCCTGGTTCTCTTTCCTCCCCCTGGTCCCTTTTCTTTCCCTGATCTCCTTTCCTCCCCCTGGCCCCCTTTTCATTCCCTGGTCCCTTTTCACTGCCCGGTCCCCTTTTCACTGCCCGGTCCCCTTTTCTCTCCCGGTCCCCTTTTCTCACCCTGTTGCTCTCACTGCCCTGCTCCTGCTCCTTCTCCCGTTGGAGCCGGGATGCCGGGAACAGGGACTCGGCCCCGGCGGGCTCTGCCTCCCCGTGCCTTTGCGGGGGATGCTTCAGGTACCTGCCCGGTGCACTGGATGCTCTCCCGTTCCCATCCCCTCCCCGCCATGGGGATGCCGGTGCTGCTGCTGCCGCCTCGGGCACATCCCTCTGTGGGAGAGGGGGGTGCACCGCCGCTTCCCGGCGTCCGGGCCGTTCTTAGAAAAAGGAACGCGTCTTCAGGAAAGGGGAAGCGATGCCGTTTCGCAAGCCCGGCGAGGGGCACGGGAAGGGCGGTGAAGGCCGCGGGTCCCTCCCGGCGGCGGCGGGGCCAGCGCGGCCCCCGCGTTCCCATGGCGACCGCGCCCCGCCCCGCCCCNGGCTGGCCTGGGGGGTTTGGGACTCTGGGATCAGAGGGGGTCTGGCACTGTGGGGTTGGCTATGGGGAGAGACGGGGCTGTGGCTCGAGGGGAAATATTTGGGGGGCTGAGAGGTGTGGGGGCGCAGAATGGGGTGCAGCGTTTTGGGGGAAGGATGTGGTGAGCATGGAGTGACAGGAGCTGCGCGCTGATGGAAGGCAGGGTTAGGTGGGATATGGGGGAGAAACCTTTCCCTGGGAGGGTGGTGAGCCCCAGAGCAGCTGTGGCTGCCCCTGGAAGTGTCCAAGGCCAGGTTGGACAGGGCTTGGAGCAAGCTGGGGTAGTGGAAGATATCCCTGCCAGACACTGGGATAAGATGGGCTTGAAGGTCCTGCCAGCCCCAGGCGTTCTGTGATTCCATGTGGAATCTCGTGGAGAGGTGAGCGATGGAGGAGAGGCCAGAGCCAGGACGGGAATGGGATGCCAGGATGGGAAGGTATGAAGGGAGATCAGCAGCTCTGCAAAGAACAGGGCGGAGGAAGAGGGGACAATTTGGAATGGAGGATTTAGAACTGCCTGAGAGGATCTGGGATGCTTCCCCAGGGCAGTGGTCACAGCCCTAAGGCTGCCAGAGCTCAGCATTTGGACAACACTCTCAGGCACAGGGTGGGATTGTTGGGGTGTCCTGTGCAAGGCCAGGAGTTGCACTGGATGATCCTTGTGGGTCCCTTCCCAGCCAGGATATTCTGTGATATCTGTATTAATCATAGACATGTATGGATAATGCTAATCCTCTGGGTGCTGGGGTGGGCATGGTGGTGCTGGGGATGGGTTGGGGCTGGTGGGGAGCTGCAGGTGGTGACAGCAGCAGGACAAGGGAGAATTCTAGGATTTGCTCCTTGGAAGGTGTGCCTTGGCCTGTGATAGAGCCTGGTGTGTGGGTAGTGGATGGTGAAGCTTTGTGCCAGGTCAGGTTATTCCTTTTGGAATGAACAGGAACGTGTTGCTGCACTCGGGACAAAACCTTTTCCTTAAAACCGGGAACTGAGGAAAAACTGTAAAAGCCCGAATAAACCCTTTTGCAACAAGTACATGTAGTTACAGAAAGATAAAGTATCAAGTGATGTTAAACAAGAAAAACTTGTGGCGTGGGAGCTGGAAAGTCCCACACCTTTAGGAGGGGCACGGCTCTCTGGGGTCATTAAAGACTCTCCACTCCTCCTCCTTTTAAAATGCCAGGAAATGGCTCTTGCCGGGGGCAGGACACCAGATCTTTTGGCCTGTTGGTGTGATGGGCTATTTGATTTACTGGCCTGGCTAGGTGTGCTAGTCAGCCCAGTGTTTTCAGAAGTCCTGGGGAGCTGTCAGGGAATGATCAAGCGAGTGAGCGCAGGCACACGGAAATAGGCACAAAATAAAAATCTAACATTTCTGTGGAATTTTCATTGATAATTACTGCTCAACCCCAAAATCAGGGCTAGGCTTGACATGTTGCAGTCTGAAATGTGCAGTGCATTTTATGACACTGAGTTCAGGGCCCTAAAAGTAGTGTGGAGTAAGAGCATCACCCAAGTTGCCCCCAGGCCTTGGGGACTGTCACCTGGCCATTTCCTTCCCCTCTGGCAGCAGAGCAGACAGGATTTTGGGCATCCCTCATCCAGCTGCCCCTCAGGCTTCTGCATTTTCCTTCTCTTTCCCCTGCTCTGTTTATCCATGCAGTGTCTGAACCTCCTGCAGTAAGTACTAAAAGCAGGCAGAGCAAATGACTTCTTTAAAGGCGTGTTAAATTATATTCCTGCCAAGAAATCACTCTGCGTTGGCTGGCTCAACAAAAAACATGGTTTCTAGTTGTGCCTTGCTGTGCCTGTGATGAGCTTTGATCACCTACAGCGAGACTGGGGCAGAGAAAATAAACCTTTTGAGAAGTGCCATTGGCTCTGTCACAGACACTGAGGGCCAAGCACGAGTGCTGATGTAGGAAAGGCAGTTTGGGCATGGAAACGGGACCCTAAATAAGTGTAACCTGTAAGGATGCACATCTTCATCTATAGAATATGTAGATACAGATGGCAACTTGTGTTTGACCTCATAACCTGCTCTGCTCGAAGGAAAAAACTAGCCTGCAAAAAAAGCTGATTATTGTGGCATTTTAAAATGCAGTGGGATTTTTTTTGGGGGGAAATTTCACAGCTTTAGGTCTTTATAGCAGGTTGGATGTGTTCTCTCTCCACTGACAGAAAAGCCAAGGCTGCTGCTGTGTTTGTCACAAGTTACATCAACCTCTTGTGACTCCAGGTTTACTCACAGGCAGCATCCAGAAACTCTCAGGCTTGAAGTCTTGTTGAGTCTGATTTGTACAAAAGGAGAGATCTGGCTCTGAAAAGCCTTTCAGATTTCTGTTAGATTTCAGCTGTACTTATGCACACTCAAGAGAACACATCTGAATTAAAATCTTTTTCGTGGTGTAGCAAAAACCCAGAGAAGCTGATGTTGAGAAGGGCTAAATGAATGGAAGGTGTTGAAATGAGTTAGATTTCTGGGCCAAGAACATGAAATTCCAGGTGCAGATGATACACCTGCCTGTGTGCATGTTTAATAGATGATGTTTTTGCCTCTCAGAGCTGCGTGCTGTGTCTGTGTGGGTACACTACACTCACGACCTCGTTTGTTAGGCTGCATAATTAGCTGCTGTTGTCAAAGCATTCGTGCATCTCTGCTTTCAGATGTGACTGATGAATTTCCTATGCAAGTTGATTCTTGTCCAAATATTTTCCCTGTAATGCTTTCCATAAGCTGCCTGACATATTTATGTCTTTCAGATACTTTCATTTGAAGCCTTAATTTTTTTGTCAGTACCATTCCTCCCACAGCTACACGTGGTCACACAGAGCATGGACATAAAATAGCCCTTTCCATCCCTGTTGGATGTTCCCCTTCAGCTGAATGAGGTGATATTTCTGCATTTCTCTGCAGAACAGAGATGAAATGCAGCCCCCTGGAGTTCACTGCTGTGGGTGGTATTTGAGGAATAGGTGGGTTAGTCATGAGCTGCTTGGGATGGAGCAGAGTGGAATAAATGTGGGAAAGCACGGAGGAGGAAGAGGAGCTTTGAGATAAAGCTTCTCTAAAGGGTTTCCTGATCCCCTTCAGTTCCTAGAACTGATATAGAGAAGTGCCACTGAAGGTCACCTTCATTGTGAGCAGAAGAAAGGCCAAGAGCTAGAGATAAGAGATGTTTGAGTAGGTTTTGTTTTGCTGCTGGCTTACACTGGAATGAGGTGTGATCTCAGTACAGTTAGCTGTTCAGCTGCTAAAGGAAGGAAAAAAAGAGTTTTCAGAAGTGCCCTGGAAGGGAGAATCTTACCTGGGCATAGCCTCTGGATGCTCATCAGGCCTGGGGTTCTTAAATCCAGAATTAGTCAAGGCAAGCTGCAGATTGTTGAGGGGAAAGATTCAATTACAGGCCTCGAAGATCTAGATGGGATTATTTTTCCTAGAATGAGTAGATAACAGATTCTTTCTTCAAAACTCAGTTGGGGAAACTGGTTTTTGACTTGCATTTGGAAATGGAAATGAGTGAAGTCAATTTTCAGCTTCTTCACAGGCCCATCTCTCTTCATGTGGAGCTTTACTGGTGTGTCTAAAAACCCAAAAACGACTCCCTGAAAGGTTTGTTCCTCAGAGAACACAACATAAGCCAGGCAGACTTTTGCATGATAATTTAAAACCACGGATTGCTTCTGTTCGTTGCCATCACACCTAAACAAAAAAATATTTTTCTGCTTTTTGCTCAATTTCCTTGCACGTTGCTGGTCCCTGTGGAAGGCTGCTGAGGGGCAGCTGTTCCCAGGGCTGGGAACATTCCTTTGGATGTTGTCATGATGCTGCAAGTGCACATGTAGAGAAACAAGGAAAATGGGAAAATGCCACTGCTTTTGTTGCTGCTGAGTTATAAAATCACCAAGTTTGCTCAGGAGGCAGCAGTTCCTAGTTATGCAGTTTTGTTTAACTGCTCATCTTAGCTAATTTTGGTCTGCTTGGTAAATAAAGAAGCTGATCTGATAATAAAATACCAGCAGTTTTGACCTTTCTGTTAACTGTTTGAGGTATCTGCTTCTTGGGCAACATTTTTACAGGGGCTCTGAGAATGAGCAGTTGCAGGAGTCTCTGCTGCTGTGGGGGAATTGTTTTAATTGATATCAAAGTCTGAAATGCAGCAGGTCTGCTGCTCCCATAGCTGGGTATTTTCAAAGGGTAACAGCCAAATTGTTCTCTATTTCCAGCTGGCTGAGGGAAGTGCAGACTCTGCTTGCTTGATGTGGCTTCCTCCTCAGAGCTGACTGTGTCTGTTAAGGTTTTAAACCCACTGGATAATAAACAATTTCTGCTGAAGAAAACATTTTACTGCCCAGAGCACAGCTCAGCTGGGTCTGAGGAGAATATTTAGGACTTATTCATGCTCATAGTGAAACTATTTTTTTTTCAGGGAACAAATGTGTTGACTCAATTTGTTGATATGGTTCATTGTACAATGTTCACAGGCTCCAAGGAAGCAGCAGTTGAGGCATCAGCATCAATTGACTAAATCAGCTGTCTGGCCATCCATCTCTTCATCTTAAGACCTTGGCAGCCTCCTCAAAATGGAGGGAAAGTTTTGGTAGTTTTTTTTTGTTTTTCCCATGTATTCTTGCAGAGGCATTTTTAGGTGGGTTTTTTTTTTTTTTACCAGCAGTCTGACTTTTCTGGTTTGAGTTTTGATACACTGTGTGCCTTTCTCTTGGCTGAAATTGAACCTTTCTCAGGTCAGCTCTTGGTACAGGCACTGCTGTAGGTCAGGTAAAATTAGAGGTGTCACTTCACAAGGTTGCTTTTTGCACATACCCTAAATGGCAAAGTGAAATGCTAAAGCACTGTTTCAGAAGGAATGACTCTGTTTACCATCTATATTTAAAGGAAGTAGGTATTTAAGCCTGCACTGTGGGGAACTGCTCAATTCCTCTTGAAAGTTTCACAAGGTTTTGTGGAAATGAGGTACTGCAAAAGGATGTTACATTGTTCTTTTGCTTTTTCTTATCCACTTCACTTAAGTTTTGCATTCTGCACTGTTTTATATCTGTAATTCCCTCATACCTGGCAGTGTCATGAATTTAGACCTCATTTATATGCTGGGTGTTAAGCAGCCAGATAATATTACAGGGAAGTTATTTCCTAATATTCGTATTAGGAAAGCGTAGCTACATTTTGTGCTCAAGTTTGCTGGAAATCACAGAATATAGAAGTGTTAGACTTCTGTTTGTTACCTTGTAAACTTGATCCAAAACTGACCTCACAACTCTAATTCCAGCCCTTTCTAGAACTGAAAGTTCACTACTTAATTTTTCAAATGTCTCCTTTGCCATCAACTCTCCCTTTAATTCTCTCAGTTTAGATAATGGAAAAATTTGGCTATGGCAGATAGTGAAGTGGCTTCCTTTCCCCTCCCCTGTCACATAAATTTATTATCATGAGTTTCATCAGTCCACATGCACTTCAACCCACAAATTGCATTCTTTTATGGTGGCTGGGCTCAGTAGCTGAAGAGAAGGAGGCTCAGGGGAGACCTTATCATTCCAAAACTCCCTGAAAGAAAGTTACAATGAGCTGGGGGTTGGGCTCAGTGGCAGGACAAGAGGAAAGGACCTCAAGCTGCACCAGGGAAGGTTCAGGTGGGGCATCAGGAGGAATTTCTCCATGGAAAGGATGGTTGGGCTTTGGAAGGGGCTGTCCAGGGAGGTGTCCAAGGAATGTCTGGATGTGGCACTCAGTGCTCTGGTCTGATTGGTGAGATGGGGACCAGGTTGGACTCAGTCTCAGAAGTCTTTTCCAGCCTCAGTGATTCTGGGATTCTGTGGTTCCATCTGGACTTGCCCAACAAACGGGATCCATCGCAGCAAACATTTCCGAGCGTCGCTTTTGCGACAATGAACTGTGTTTAACCCCTGGTGGTGCTCCTCTCCTGGAGCTTTCACAGAGCTGCTTTCTCCATTACCCACAGGTGGTACGGCTGTGCCAAAACCCCAAACTGGCCCTGAAGAACAGCCCTCCCTACATCCTGGACCTGCTGCCTGACACCTACCAGCACCTGCGCACCATCCTGTCCCGCTACGAGGGCAAGATGGAGACCCTGGGCGAGAACGAGTATTTCCGAGTCTTCATGGAGAACCTGATGAAAAAAACCAAGCAGACCATCAGCCTCTTCAAGGAAGGGAAGGAACGGATGTATGAGGAGAACTCCCAGCCTAGGTAACGGAGAGAAATGGTTTCAGGTGTTTGTTGTAGGAATTAAACGTGTTGGAAGGTTTGTGTTTACGGTAGATCAGTTGTCGGCTCGTCTTTCATTTTGTACAAAGGCATAGCTGAGGTCAAGGGGCATCTTCAAGGTGAACAGCACTTAAAAAAAAGGATAGGTGGAGGTAGAAACTGCACTTGCTGAATATAAGGCTCTCTTGAACAAAATAGCATGAATTTAATGTACCTGAGAAGGTGTTTCTTCATCCAGCTTTAAGAAGAGGAAAGACCAAGGTGAATTAAGAGTAAAGCTCTAAGATGAGTCTTACACAATTGTGCAGGGTCTAACAGGCAGAGATATACAAGGCATACATTTGTAACACTAAACTCATTTCGGGTTTTTGAAGTAGATGTTGAATTTAAAAAAAAAAAAAAANCATTCTCAATTCTTTAATTTGTCACCAAAAAGGACAAGATTAGAGCAGGCAGTGCATGTGTTTTGTGTACCAGTTCAAGAGATACCTGCACAAAGAATGAGGATTTTGGTTTTGGGGAGTCTGTTAAATGCTGCACTGCCAGTGCCAGATTCCATGGTTGTGGGAGCTCTTGGAACCTAATTACTTCAATGCTATTTGTTGATTAAATTAAATGAATTTCTGCTGTAAATGCACCTATAGATATAAAATATGTATACTAATCTTAGGTGAAGAAACTGAAATTTTCTCACCTTGCTAGGAGCTGAAGAAAAATACTAATATTTTTTAGTAAGAATTAATAAATTAATAATAATTTATGAATACATTAATAAATTTAAATACTCCAAGTGTGGGAGAAGGTTTCTGGAAGGTGGTCAGCAATCTGAAAAGCAAACAAATAGAACCTGAGTCAGGTAGTCACTGGGAATGTACTCATGGTAGTGTGTGTATATATATATCTATATCTATATATAGATATATAAAAAATCTAGTTTGCTCTTGATCTAGTGCAGGTTTGTGGCAGTGTTTGTCTGCAGTGTTTTGAGAACAGGACTTTAAAATTTTAATAAATGTGTTGTTTTGACTTTTCTGACTTTTTTGTCCCTGTTGTTCTTGAAGCTTTTTTCTTCCTCTCTTCCAGACTTCACATTCATTTTGCTTCCTGTTGTGTATGACCTCATTTTCTCCCCCAAATGGCTCCTGGTGTAGAGCAAAAAGCACAATTTTGACATTTGCATAAGCAGTGTGTAAGCTGTAGTTTGCTCCTGAANGTGTTTACGGTAGATCAGTTGTCGGCTCGTCTTTCATTTTGTACAAAGGCATAGCTGAGGTCAAGGGGCATCTTCAAGGTGAACAGCACTTAAAAAAAAGGATAGGTGGAGGTAGAAACTGCACTTGCTGAATATAAGGCTCTCTTGAACAAAATAGCATGAATTTAATGTACCTGAGAAGGTGTTTCTTCATCCAGCTTTAAGAAGAGGAAAGACCAAGGTGAATTAAGAGTAAAGCTCTAAGATGAGTCTTACACAATTGTGCAGGGTCTAACAGGCAGAGATATACAAGGCATACATTTGTAACACTAAACTCATTTCGGGTTTTTGAAGTAGATGTTGAATTTAAAAAAAAAAAAAGGTGGAAAAAATGTGAAAACCACCCAGTGGCTGAACATAATTGCCCTGGGGAGAATGTGGTTAACAGCCTGGCAACAGCTGGGAATTACTGGAGGGGGAAAAAGTGCTGGCACATGTTTCTGGTTTAATATTGAACTCTGTGTAGCATATTCCATGATGTTGAGCTCCAACCAAAGGCTGTGACAGTGGCTCCAGAAGGCATTGCTGGTGCTGCTTGGATTGCTATTGACTGTGTTGAAGAATGGATTAAGAAATGGGAGTTTCTTTCTGGAGTGTGGTTAACTGTGTGTGTATTGTGATCTGTCATAAACCTGGAACATCTGAGGAGTAAATGGTGGCTGTGTCAGTCATGAATCCAAAATCCCACCTCCAGTGCCTTGGTTTTTCAGAGAGGAGCAAAGAGAAGTAATTCCAGAGGGTTAATCATCCTAGTTGGTTTGTAATCCAGCTAATTGACTAGAGGGAGCGGGGGAAATCCAGATTGATAGATGTGAATGTCAGGACTGCAGCAGAGGCTGCTGTTCTCACAGCAGGCATGGGAGTCCTGGGGGAATTGCTAATTGTCCCATTTATGAATAAACAGCTTTAGCAGGGAAGGAACTGTGGGGAGACTTGTGTTAAACAGCAGCATTAAAACAGCATCACATCCTGGCCACTCTCATGGCATCTTCCTCTGCTTCTGCACAGCCCAGGAAGCAGCAGTGCCTGCTTGGGCTCACACCAGAGCCTTTTCCTTGTGCTGGTGCTGAGCCTGGCAACATTCTCAATTCTTTAATTTGTCACCAAAAAGGACAAGATTAGAGCAGGCAGTGCATGTGTTTTGTGTACCAGTTCAAGAGATACCTGCACAAAGAATGAGGATTTTGGTTTTGGGGAGTCTGTTAAATGCTGCACTGCCAGTGCCAGATTCCATGGTTGTGGGAGCTCTTGGAACCTAATTACTTCAATGCTATTTGTTGATTAAATTAAATGAATTTCTGCTGTAAATGCACCTATAGATATAAAATATGTATACTAATCTTAGGTGAAGAAACTGAAATTTTCTCACCTTGCTAGGAGCTGAAGAAAAATACTAATATTTTTTAGTAAGAATTAATAAATTAATAATAATTTATGAATNAAAATCTAGTTTGCTCTTGATCTAGTGCAGGTTTGTGGCAGTGTTTGTCTGCAGTGTTTTGAGAACAGGACTTTAAAATTTTAATAAATGTGTTGTTTTGACTTTTCTGACTTTTTTGTCCCTGTTGTTCTTGAAGCTTTTTTCTTCTTCTCTTCCACACTTCACATTCATTTTGCTTCCTGTTGTGTATGACCTCATTTTCTCCCCCAAATGGCTCCTGGTGTAGAGCAAAAAGCACAATTTTGACATTTGCATAAGCAGTGTGTAAGCTGTAGTTTGCTCCTGAAAAATGACTGAAGTAGGATCAGAACTGCCCTGATCACTTGAGCATCACCCTTGTATTCTTATTATTTCCAACGTGCTCTCTGTGTATTTCCTCTCAGACATTTGGGAGGTCTCTGTAGCTCTGTGGTTTAGGTGTACACTGGTTCAGGCTATAAATACATAAATTAACCATGGTTGTACCTCTCCTTGCCTCCAACTCACGTTGTGATTTTTATGAGAACTCGCTTGTTTTGTTAGGAGAGCTTTCAAGATGCTATTTCAATTCTGCTTTAGCTCACTTCCATGTCTGTTTAAAAATTCATGCTGCTGAAGGTGCTTTTAAAGCTGTGTGCACTTCCTGACTGATAGGTACGAGCAGTCACTTCTGGGTATTGTTTAAATCTGAATTTTAGGGAGTACATCAGATGCAGTTTGGTGACTTCGGGGTTTTATTAGAGATATTGTGTTGCTCCTCTGAGTTTTGATAGCTAAAAGTAACATCTGCAGGCTTGGAATCAAGTAGTATTTCTAGGGTTAATAATTTTGGATATTTTGTTGTATGCTTGTAATAAGGTAAAGACAAATCATCCAATGATTTGGTGGCTGTGTGCAGTAATTAGGAATTCTTGAGGCTGAGCACATTTCCAGAGGTGCTGCTTCATTTTCTTTATAGATCCAGGGGTAAATATGTGACTTCTCTATTGTGAACTTCTTGAGTTTCTTTTTTAACAAAAAAAAAAAAAAAGATGAAATAAACATTTTTTCCCTGCAATGTGATGGTTCCATTGCTTGACAGTGCCATTCTTACTCTGAACCTGCCTCACATCTTGATTTCAGTTTCATTTGGAGGCTTGGTGGTTTTGGGACTATTTTTTTTTGTTTCCATTGCAGAAAGCTTTTACTTCTCAGCCCTCTTGCTTGCACAGAGGAGCTGCAATTTGTCAGCTTTCCACACTACATTAATTACTTCTTGCAGCAGTGGTTTTGCAGTTGTGTAAATGGATTATGCTTGACATGGCAGGAGTGAAAAATAGCTTGTTGATCAGGAGACAGGTAGAGGAATTGTCTGTTCCTTGGGAAAGGATTAATTAGGCTGAAGAGTCCATTTTTCACCAAATAATCAAATTTACTAATTATGTTAAACAAGTCTATAATGAGGGAAAATTCAGAGAGGTTATTTTCTAAATAAAATCAGAGCACTGCAAATATTTCCACATTAGAACTCAGCTGTGGAAGCTGCAGGGTGAGTGAGGAGAAACAATTTTTCAGGATGTGCACTGGATGTTTAAGGACTAGCACAAGTTATTTTTTCTAGTTCAGCTGTAGCAAACAAACTGTTAACAAAGCCAGTTAAAAAATAAATATATCTGCAGAGAAAATGGGGTTAAGCACGGAATACAATAAACTTTCCATAGAGCATGGAGGTGAAAAAAAGCTTTGGGAAGCTGGTCCATGTTTAATTGTTGTTCTGACAACAGCTTGGGGGATGCTGGCTCAGCAGGATTTCATATTCTTCTCCAGCCCCAATGTTAAGAGTCACTAATTTACACAGGAAAAAGCTACCAGTGTTTAATGTCTCCTGGAAATGACCATGCATATGGTCTCTGAAGGGGAAGGAAGTGCATGAAGAATGATATGGAGAAAAAGAAAAAAAAAAAAGAAAAAAAAGAGAAAAATGTTGGAATTTAAAGAGGAAAAAATTAGAAAACACTTGTGTTAAACCCTGAACCAGAAAACCCTCTGGGAGGAGGGGGGTTGGTGCTCTAATCTCATCTTTGAGACCTCTTGCACACATTCCTGCCCAGTGAAAACGAGATAGTGCAAAATGTGGAACTCAAAATGGTGTGTGAGTCCTCTTTCTGTCACTTCCTTCCAACACAGCAGCACTTTTTTTTTTTCTTTTTTTAAACAAAACCCACTAGTGTGAAGTCTACATCTGCATTTAAATTAGAACATCTTAAAGAAAAGAACAGGCTCCAAAGCTGCCCACAAGAAAGGTTTCCTTGCCAGGCTCCAGCATATGAACACTAACTAACTGCTTATTACCCAAGAAGAAATTCATTATCATGTAAATGTTGTTGGAGGGGAGGAATGTGAATTATTTCTTTCTAATTTGGTTTTAAATTGCAGTTTAGGTGATAGTTTTGGAACTTAAGTAACACTTAGCATAATTGGTTTAAGCTTGCATTCATTATAGTTTTCTTTCTGTCTGAAATTGGGAAAAAAATCTTGTCTTGAAAATAAATTTGTGGACAAATGCAAGATTTCAGATGATTGCATAAAGGAAGGAAGATTTTTATTCTTCTTTCCTCTCAGAGCCTATAAAATTGTAGAGTTTTATGGGAGGCTGTGGACTTGCTGTTGTGGGTGGAATTACAAGCACATTGGTTCATTTGTAGTAATTATCATTGGAAATGTGATGGATTTCTCCGTGCTGGCAAAAATCTGCTGCTGCTGCTACTTGGCAACTGTGTCGTGTCTCTTGGGTGCTTGGCTGGGGTGTTCAGGGCTGGGATGCCACATTTGGGATTTCTGGGGTTGGATTTTACCCATCCCACCCCCTGCCATGGGTGGGGACACCTCCCACTGGCCCAGGTTGTTCCTTGGGCATTCCCAGGGATTTCTGGGGTTGTTCCTTGGGCATTCCCAGGGATTTCTGGGGTTGTTCCTTGGGCATTCCCAGGGATTTCTGGGGTTGTTCCTTGGGCATTCCCAGGGATTTCTGGGGTTGTTCCTTGGGCATTCCCAGGGATTTCTGGGGTTGTTCCTTGGGCATTCCCAGGGATTTCTGGGGTTGGATTCTGGGGTTGGATTTCTGGGGTTGTTCCTTGGGCACTCCCAGGGATTTCTGGGGTTGTTCTTTGGGTGCTCCCAGGGATTTCTGGGGTTGTTCTTTGGGCGCTCCCAGGGATTTCTGGGGTTGGATTTATGGGTTTGTTCCTTGGGCAGTCCCAGGGATTTCTGGGGTTGGATTTATGGGGTTGTTCCTTGGGCACTCCCAGGGATTTCTGGGGTTGGATTTTAGCCCATCTCACCCCCTGCCATGGGTGGGGACACCTCCCACTGTCCCAGGTTGTTCCTTGGGTGCTCCCAGGGATGCTCTGGGCAGCTGTGCCAGGGCCTGCCCACCCTTAGAATAAAGAACTTTTTAACATCTACTCTGAACCTGCCCCAGCTCCTTGTCATTCCCACTTGATATCCAAGATAAGTTTTGAGGTGGCTGAAGATGAACCATGAAATATGGAATCTTTCTTAATTTGGAGTCAGGGCTTTTGTGCTCTGTTTTTCTCTTTAACTATTGCAAATAGTCCCTGAAATACAAATTTTGATTCCAGTGCAGAGAGCCCAAAATTAGGTATAATGAGAAGTGTCCTTATGTTAGTTGTGTAATCCCCTGAATCTGGTAAAATAAATTAATCTGTTACCTAAGTGAGTTTTATCTTTACCTTGTCAGTCCTCTGAGTATGTGTTGAGCTCTTTAATGACCATTAATAATGTCAAATGTACTCTTTAAAGCATTTTCTCTAAAATTTAAATTTTAAAAGTGGATTTTTAGCATCTTAGCAGTGAAAAAAAAGTAACACCAACACTTGTGCCTAAAATAATAATTCCAGATCGTTTAAAGGTCAGTTGGTTTGGTCCCTGTGGTCAGCACAGTGGCCTGATGTCCTTTCTGCTTCACATCAGTCACAGCCATTTGCATTCTGATAGGAATACATAACGGTTTTGGGTGGTTTGTGGCCTGCAGTGTGTTTTGTGTTACCTTTTAAAGTGGTGGGCAGGCTCTGCTCACAGAACTCAAGGTGTCAAAATATATTTATGTGACCTGAAAAGTGCCAGGGTTCAGCAGAGCGTAAAGAAACTGCCTTGTAATACCTAAAGCACTGAAAAAGAAGGAGCTGATGGTGAAAAATTCTACAGAACAAGCAATAAATGTAATGTTAATCTGCTCTTTTAGTTACTCTGAGGAAATCCTGTAAGGTGCCTTCTGTTGAGCCAGCAATAGTTAAGTGGAATTTCATTCACTTCCTGTGTTGCAAGTTTTGTTGAAAGTAGTTCCGCTGTTTCTATTTTTAACCCAGAGCTGCCTCAGGGTTACAAAAGACAGCTTGGGATCACCTCGAGCATTTCCACTCACTGTGAACACGAGCACACAGAAAACTCCTGGCTGGGCTGGGAGCACAGCATCACACAAAAATTCTTCTTTTTGAGGCACATCAAACTCTCTGCTGAAATCCAACTGCTCCTGCCTGGTGCATCTGAAAGGCCCCTGTGACATGAGAACCTGCTGTCTTTGTGGTTTCTGAAAGGTGCATTTTACTTGCTGGAGTCGTTAAAAGAGCTGTTTGGGGTTTTTTTTTTTTAAATTTTTTTTTTTAGCTCTTCAAGTATAAAATTGTAAGATGCAGTTATAGGAAAAAACCTGTGGGTTTGTGGTTTGTGTTTTCATAAGAAGTGGAGCTTGCACTTAGCTCCAGTGGATGCTAACCCTGTCACCTAAACAGAATCTGGTGATAAGAGTGTAGAATAAGAAATAAG
The DNA here is from genome assembly GCA_013399835.1 of Leptocoma aspasia. Classification (NCBI taxonomy): domain Eukaryota; kingdom Metazoa; phylum Chordata; class Aves; order Passeriformes; family Nectariniidae; genus Leptocoma; species Leptocoma aspasia. Next base: position 144,866 of record VXAX01002804.1, read on the forward strand.
GACTATAATTACAGAGAAGTGAAGCATTTTGAGGTTGGTTTCTCGTGCTACAGCTCATAATTCCTCTGTGTTTGTAACATGCCTTCAGCAGAATGAGCTTTACAGACACGACAGTGTGTGCACGTCAAATTATGGCATGTGAGCACAATATTGTGACTAAATCAGCCTGTGGAGCTGATCCTTGCTATGTGTGAGGAGCTAAATTATACTGTGTCAGCTGGGTAGCTCTGAAGGAGGTGAGGAATACTGGAAGAAAATGAAAAAATCGTAGCTGGCAGTGGCAGAAATGGTTGTGCCACGTTAACATTGCCTTGAGGGGAGAAGGCATTTAGTCACAAAGCACATTAATTGAACTAATTGTGTCAGCGTGGCTGGGAGAGACACCCCTGATTAAACCATCCCCTGCCTTTAATGGCTTTCCAAGAGGGAGCCCATACATTGGAAAAACACTTTTGTCCAGGAAACTGGGAAAGAAAAATCTGCTGAGGGTCTGGGGGGACACAACACCACCAGAACCCCCAGCTGGGGCTGGCACTGGGGGGCTGCACCTGAAACTTTCTCCTGAGCCTCTTGAATTCCACAGAAATGTCTGAAGCAAACCCATCCTGAGGCAGGAAAGGAGGAGCAGGAGCAGGAAGGAGGGGGAACCTGTCTGTGAGCATGGGGTAACTGAAGGAACACTTGCTTCATGCTGGTTTTGGTTCCCCAAAGTTGTGTCTTCAGAGCCCGGTGAGCTGAGGCAGCAGGGTGTGATAAATGAGTATTGAAATGGTTGACTCTCACAATTAATGGGTAAATATTATGTATATGCCAAGAGAAGTTTTACAGATATGTTCCCCCTTTTTGCATTGTTCCCACGGGATGGCCAGGGCAGTGTGGGACATTTGGGAGGGTTGGCTCGTTCCTATGGCAGCAGCTGAGCTCCAATCCAGATGTCAGCAGTGATCCCCACCACTGGACAGCGAAGGAGGAGTCGATGGACAGAACCTGGGGAGGGGCAAAAGGGTTAAAATGTGGAACATTACTTTGTGAGTGAGCACGTGGTGGGGAATACCTTGCTCCCAGTACCGTGTTTCATTGTCTGGATTCAGTCTTCTGTTGTAATTTTTGATAAGGTTTTTAATAAACCTGTTAAAACTCTGAAAGTGAGGAGCGTTTCTCACAAGGGTTTGGCAGCAGGGACTGAGCTGAGCAGGCTCTGGAGCCGTGTCTGCCTTGCTCCAGAACCAGTTCCCAGCTCACTCTGTGTGCACAAGCACTGATCCCTCCATGCTCCAGCTGCAGGTGTCCCTCACAAGTGAAACACTTGGAGAAAATATTTGTCTTTTTATCTTTTCCGTTGATTTGTTATTTCTGACCGTAATAAACCGAAAGCTTTGCACAAACGTGTGAAAGCACTGGGGGATGTGAAATCCCACCTCAGCTGTTGCTGTGAGCACACAACAGAACCATTCTGCTTCTTTGAAGCTGGCACAGGTGTTGCCTGCACAGGTGTTGTCCCCAAGTGTCCCCAGCACTCTGGGGACAGTTCACTGATGTGGCCTGAGCTCCCTGGGTAACGTTTTCAGCAGTGCTTGGGTGTTTCCATTCCCCAGCAGCAGGGTTTAGGTGCTGCAGTCAGCTCTTCCCAAACTGGGCTTGGCATATAATTCTTTAACTTGTCAGATTTAATTTTAATTAATTCTTGTAAGATTTAATTTTAACTTGTAAGATTTAATTCTTTAACTTGTAAGTAAACTTGTAAGTTAACTTGTCTCTGGTGTTTCTTGGTGACAGTTTTGTGTGGATTACTGTGTTGAGGTAAAATTTTGAAAAATGGCCATCATGGGACATTGCTGGAGGTCTGTGGCCAAAACTGTTTGGGAATGTCCTGTCTAAAACCCAGAAATGTTCTTCGAATATATGGCCCTTTTTCTGGGAGCACATTCACATCTCTTAGTTGAAGCAATAGCAATAAGGACAGTTCTGATGTTACTAAAAATAAAACACAATCATCAGTAAGCTTTGATATGCCAATAAAAATATTCTCTAGAATTGCAAGTGTTTATTGGGTCTGTATAAATTTACAAATATGTAAATTGTTAAAATAAAGACAATGTTTTTCCTTTTAGCATAGGATTGGTAACTATTTGCTGTATGTAAAAGCCACCAACACAAACTATTCTGCAATTTGCTGCTCTTATCTTCACTTCCTGTGGTTTTTCCTGTTATTTGCTTACAATATCGCTGAATATTTATAAAAAAATACGATAACCTTGAAAATTTAAAATGTTTAGCTGTCCAAAATGGTTTTGGAAACAGAGTCCTTCAGTGTGTCTGTGTAAAACCATTTGTTTATCCATCCCTAAGCCTGAGGAAGTTCTGACTTCTCTCATTAACTGATGTGCTCAGTTAGTGCAAGCACTTCCTGGAGCTCAGCTGAGGCAGAAGAGATAAACAACTGGACACAGGAATATTTCCTGGCTCCTTGCAGTGTTTGGTTTAAACCATGCACTTGTTCAGGGTCAGAAATGCATCAAAGTGCTTGTCTGTCATACCCAAATTTCCCCACATTGTGCTGGGCAGCAATAGCAAAGTACAAAACCATTAGCAGGTTTATTAAAGCCCCTGTTTTTATAAACTCAGTAAAAAAAAAAAAAAAACAACATATTTTTTTGCTGGGGTTGTAGATGGATTAAATGACTGATAACAGCCTGGTGTTTGCTTTTTCTTCTTGCACTAACACAAACTGTCCTCTTTTTTTTTTTTTTTGCCATTTTATGGGAGTGAGGGCTTTCAGAAGTCCACAGCTCACACCTCTGATTTGCAATTTTTCTAGTGTTTATCAAAGGCATTGCAGGGACAGTGGGAATCTCCAAGAGGGAGGGAACTGGGGTGTGAATTTACAGTTAAATCATCTTCCCTGTACCACCAGCTCAGAATCTGAGCCTTCCCCTCATAAATGCAAAGAGAAATACACTTTGAATTACTTAACATGCCAAAGCCAATCTGAAGAACTGCTTTAAAATACCCAGTTTGAGTGTGTAACACATCCAGAGACAGCTGGGGAATGGGACAGCTCGTGGAAGAGCAGCTGGGGGCTTTTCCTTGTGTTAATCCCAAGCACCTGCTGTTGTTGGACATGTATGAAATGACAAAAACCAGAATTCCTCGTGTAGCTGGTGCCTTCTATGAACACTTGGAGCAGCTTTCATTGCTGCACACAAATTAAAATGTAGCTGAATAAGGAAGGGTAAGAAAGAGCTGCTGTCAGAGAAAATTTAGAGTTTTGGGAACTTCTAATCTACCCAGACTGTCAGGGTATGGAGAAAGGGCTCATGAGGGGCTGAGGAAATACTGGGATATATGTCAAGCAATATGGTCACTTGCAATTGAGTCTAGACCATGTGAAAATATGGGAAATGTCCCAAAATGTCCAGGGAATTTTTGTGGAGAAGCTGGAGGTCAGTTCTGCAATCAGGCACAGTAACAGGATAAATCCTTCAAGTAGCAACAGCATGTTTGGAGCAAGTGGTGTCTGAAAAACATCCAAGATGAAGTGAGTAGGAACCAGTGCAACCAGAATACCAGAAACTGGTGAAAGGCTGGAGAAATTGGTGAAAGGCTGGAGCCTGGGGGAGTGGAGTTTGCTACCCCTGTCTTCTGCAACAGCAGCAAACTCAGGGAGGGAGATGGGAAAACAAGAAAATCCAATGTGACTGGGGATGTTCCCTCCCTCTCTGGTTCAATATTTAAATCATCAGTGCCATAAGTGAGCCTGTGCCATGCCTGGGTGGTTGATGCAGATTTCTGAGCAGCTCTGGTGTGTTGGGCGCAGCTCACAAGTTGTTCTTTCCCTCATGATGCCAGTTCCTTCTTTTACTTTCAAGCACTTGACTTGGGGTTGGGAAAAAACCCCTCTGGCCTAGAAATATCCCTGTCTCTTTTCAGGAACTTTTCCTAGCAATGGAGTGGAGAAGAGAGGCATCCTTTATTTGGATAAAGGAGTGAGAGAAAGATGTGCCTCTGGTGAATAGAATAGCAGAAAATATCTATTTTCCAGCTTAAAAAAAGGTATATCCTGTGGGATAGAGCACTCCTGATGTGTCAGTGTCATCAGGCAGAGAAGAGACCTGAGGTACCAGCTGTAATTCAAATTGGATAATTAAACACAGTGTGTTTGAGAGCTTTTGTGTGTAAGTTTTTACCATTTTAGGAAAAACCTGCAGGTGTTTTTGCATTCCCTTGGGAGCTTGGGCCTGTTAAGATCAGTTAGACATTCCCTGAGCAAATCTATTGTGTTGGGAGCCTCTGGAGAGCTGGAAAGACATTCAGCTCCCATTGTCTGGGGCAGGAGTAGTTTTATGTGCTCTCCAAAGGAGTTTTCAGACCCAAGGCTGATGAGGGTTTGTCTTCTATACTCAGTAGGTGAGGTCTGAGTATTGGTTTTGTACATTTTCTGTGAATGTGTTTTTCCATGGTAGGATTTTTGCCTGCCCACCTTAAAGAGATTATACAGAGTTTGTCATTGTGGAAAGTGTCTTGACAAACACAGACCTTGCTGGTAGTTCCCATGTTTTGGATATTCTGAATGCTGGGAAAACACTTGAAAGAGAGCCCCAAATAAGAATTTTACATGCTGGGATCATTCTTGAATTGCAATAAGTGCTGATTCTGCTTTGCTCAGAATGATAAACTCTTTTTTTTCCCTAAAAGTAACAATTTTTTTGTGGTCCTTTGCAGGAGGAACTTGACCAAATTGTCCCTGATATTCAGCCACATGCTGGCAGAACTCAAAGGGATTTTCCCCAGTGGCCTCTTCCAGGGGGACACGTTCCGGATCACCAAGGCAGATGCTGCAGAATTTTGGAGAAAAGCTTTTGGTGAAAAGTAAGTGTCTAACTGTGCTTAGAAATAGAGGTATGGGAGCAACCCCACCCAGTGTTTCTTAAGAATTCTGTTTGGCCCTTCAGAAAGGGCTTTGTCAGGTTAAAATGAATGATGGGAGAGACCTGCTGGTCATTTGGTCCATCTCTGGGGTGAGGTAAGGAATTATTCCTACATTACATTTCTCAGTTTTTGTCCTGTCTGGTTTTAAATGTGTCAAGTGATGAATCTTTCCCCAGGAGACTCTTGTATTGTCACAGTGTTTCTCTTGATTATCCAGCTTAAATTTTCTTCTCCTTGATTTAATTCTTTTACTTTTAAGTAAGCTCTACAAGCTATGCAAAATAATCCTTTCTTCTTCCAAAGGCTACCATGCACCCAACATGGTTGTTCTTTAGCTAAGCCAAAATATAATATTCTTTTCATCTTCCCTCCAATTAGTCTTTCCAATAATTTGCTCACCTCTCTTCTTCTCTGAATTTCTGTTTGCAAAATGGCTTTGCTAAGAGTGAAGGGGAAAGGGAAATGCAGCAGTCTTTGTGTGCAGACTGCTGAAATGTCAGGTTTAATTTCTGTAGCTAATGAAACTCTGACTAAATGAACCATGGAGATGTTCACAGCAATGTTTGGGGATTAAAGTTAATGGATTGGGTACTGCTTTCAAACTGAAGGAACTGAGGTACTTTACCTAAAGAGTTTAATTAGTGGCTGTCAGAACAAAAAGCCATAATGTATTTACTCATGAATAGCACAGTTGTCAGAAGTGAGGCATTTTCTTTCTGTGTTTCTATGCCACTTGATTTATTTAAGAAGGGAAAATATTCCTTTAAACAGAGCCTGTGTTTTGGCTTCTGATTATCTTCCTTCTCCAGTTAATCCTTCTTTATAGAGTTGGTTGCAGCTTTTTTTTTTAACCATCTAGACTTAACTTCTTCTCTGCCAGCTGCAACATTGTGAAATTATTATCAAGTGAGGCTGTGGTAGGACTGCAGAGAGAGGGAAAAGAGAAACCAGAGGGGGGCTTCTAATTCCAAAACTTTGCATGTGCATAGAAAATTGTCTTAAGTTCATTTGGCTGCTGGTTTCCTGCAGTACCAACAAATCTGGGAATAAATCCCATGTGGCTGCTTTTGATTTTTCTCTGTTCTATTATCACAACATGGATCCTGCCAAAGATAAGGTGTAGGTGTGTGCATGGTGGTGGTGGTGCTCAGCCATTTCCCATTTTTGCTTTTCCCCAGGACCATTGTTCCTTGGAAAAGCTTTCGCCAGGCCCTGCACGAGGTGCACCCCATCAGCTCAGGGCTGGAGGCCATGGCCCTGAAATCAACCATCGACCTGACCTGCAACGACTACATCTCAGTGTTTGAGTTTGACATCTTCACACGGCTCTTCCAGGTGAGAGCTGAGGAGTGGCAATTGAAGGGGTTCACTGAGGGTTAGGGTGTTTTAAGCTTTGACTGATCTTTTTGTTCTCGAGTAGCTCAGCTAGCTTGGACGGCTTGAAAATGAATGGGAGGCTTCTGTGGCAGTGTTTGAAACAAAAAGGTTTACTAAGAAACAAAATAACAGGTTTACTAAGAATAAAGGTTTACTAAGAATAATAATAACAGGTTTACTAAGAATAAAGGTTTACTAAGAAACAAAATACCAACTTTTTTACAGAGAAAAGCTGTGCCAGGTGCGAGAGGTCCTTGCTTTGCTAAGACACGCCACAAAAGTGATTAAATATTTTGTTCTGTGCTTTTTGTACTTAATAGCTTAGGTGAGAATCTCTTGGCCTGGTCCAATCAGGTGGCCTCAAGTTTGAAGTGAAGTTTGAAAGGTCTTATGAGGTGTCCCTGTACTAAATTCGGGGAGAACTTTCTAAGAGCTTTTCCTTTTCTAGCAGACAGAGTATTTATAAATTCCCTCATAATTTAGTCACCCCGTCAACAAAGAACACACTACTACAGGCAATCACTTGAAGTGGCTCAGTGCTTCAGGTTATACTCTTCTTTATCCAGGCCAATATTTTACACACATGATTTGTACTTATTTACACACGTTATTTACACACATTATATATTTATATGTATGGGATTTGCTTGTCTTGCCCTCCATACCTTAAAGAGTAATACTTAAGACCTCACATGGCAGTAAAAGTGGGTGATATTTCTGGCTGTAGAATAAAAAAAATCCCTGAATATACACACTGCAACTCCCAGGCACATCCAGCATCCTGCCATGAATCAGGTTTTCTCTTTCAAAGGTCACTTTGAGACTGAAGCTCTGACACAGCTTCTGCAAGCCAGGAAATGTGAAGCTTAGTTTATCACTCTGATGTCTTCCCTCATCCCTTTCTTTATTGTCAGATTTATTTTCCATGCAGGGGGGTTGTTCAGGATGGAGCTCAAGCATGGAAATTTGGGCTTCCTATCTTTTGAACTGACCCAGGCAGGATGTTATGAACGTGTCTGTGTGTGGGAGAAATCTCTGGATCACTGAAGGGGTATTAACAGTAGGTAAAATTCTTCCCCACAGTCTCTAATAGTGCTAAATTCAAAAACACAGCTTCTGATGGCACAGTTGGGTATTTACAAGAACAATCACTTATTTCTTTGGCTCTGACTTGCCTTTTCCCATGTGATGGGGTGGGTTGTAATTAAGATATGTCTAGATGAAAAATTCCCATGTTTGGTGTTGCAATGTAGCTGATCTCATTCAGCACTTTTTCCAAGTGTTGTACATAAAGAACAAGTCAAGAGCTGCTGCAAATTCCAGGGGATGCAGAGTTCTTAGGGAGTGCTGATACCTTCCTGTAGACGAGTTAAAAAACTTGGAAAAATCAGGTGAGATTTCCACATGCAAGCTCTTCTCAGGGTTGAGAGATTTCAAATGGTTGTTATGACTTTTGGGGCGTCATTTTAAGCAATATTTGAGATGTGTGTGCTAGTTTCTTTATTCAGAGCTGAGACCAGCCACAGTCCTTGCCACACCCCAGTGAGGTTGGAGTAGTCACAAGTTACACACAGTGAAACTCAGACACAGAGGGGAGGTCACTGTCCCCAGGCCATGCAGGAAGTTGGTGTTGGAGAGCAGACCAGTCATGGTTCCTGTGCATAATCTCATTAAACTCCTGCCTTTCTCCCTGTCTGGGCAATGAGTCATTTTCTCTGCAGAAGCAGCACAATTGATGGTTATTCTTAAGCTGTTACCTCAGTGACTTCTCCTTTTGTATTTATTAAAGGAGTTTTGATTAAGGTCTGTCTTAGGTGATAATTTTATCCCCGACAAGCAAGAAACAAATGCCAAGTGCTGCGTGGGAATAAATGTTCTGGTTTCTCTGCTGGATTTGTGGTGGAGCAGAAACATGTTTCTCTAACTGAAGAACCCTTTTATTCAGGAATATTGACCCTTTCTGGAAGTGTGTGGTTAATTTGTTTCCTTGGTGCTTCCCCAGCCCTGGTCGTCTTTGCTGAGGAACTGGAACAGCCTGGCAGTGACTCACCCTGGCTATATGGCATTCCTCACCTATGACGAGGTGAAGGCCAGACTTCAGAAATTCATTCACAAACCTGGCAGGTGAGAGAGAGCTCAGCCAGCAGGGAGGTTCTGGCTGCCACCACTGATGGCAGCAGGGCTGACAGATTATCTGTGTTCCTTCCTGCAGGTTGTGTGGGTACTCCTGGGCTGCTTTTAAACATGGGAACCTCCTGTAGTCTGTTTGCTTGTTGGCTTTTTGAAAGTTGATTTGAAACAAATGATTTTAAGGATGTTAACTTCTCCTGCTGTGGATTCTGGGTTTAATTTCACCTGGAGGCCAGTGCTTGGGTTCTTTCCTCATTTTGTATCATATTGCAAAGCTCCCCTTTGAACTGCCTGGGGGTTGGTTGAGGAAAGCTGCTACAAATCATCAAGTTATTCCTACTAATTTTATTTGCTGTCTTGATATGGCCAGACAAAGGCTGCCTACTTGTCATTTGATCTTTTCTGTCTGTTCCAAGCTGCAGTTTCTTTTCCTTTGTGTGTTTTTAGTTACATTTTCCGGCTGAGCTGTACCCGCCTGGGTCAGTGGGCCATTGGCTACGTCACTGCAGATGGGAACATTCTCCAGACAATCCCCCACAACAAACCTCTTTTCCAAGCACTGATTGATGGCTTCAGGGAAGGCTTGTAAGTAACTTCATAAAAATTAGGACAACACAGCAGTTAAAATTTGAATAGTCCCATTGCTGTCAGTGGAATAACTCATTGCTGAACTATTTTGGCACTCAGGAATTACTGACAGCTGTCTTTGCACTGGAGAGCTGTGCAGTAGCAGGTGATAAATGTGCACCAGTGCTCCCTTCTCATAAATCTCTTTTTTTTTTTTTTGTCAAACCCTTAATTTGAACCCATACTTTTAAGAATAACTTGTTTAATTTTGGTCCAATCATAAAATTCCTCCAGAACTTTAAAATTCAGAATACCTTGACTTCCCACCCCTTGCTTCTCACCTTCATTCTTTCTTCCCTTCCCACCTCCAAAAGAAACCTTAGATCTTTGTGTGTATATTTGTGTACAGGCACATATTGAGATATTTTTTTCCCAACTTCTTCCAGTTATTTATTTCCCGACGGCCGGAATCAGAATCCTGACTTGACTGGCTTGTGTGAGCCCACACCTCAGGACCACATTAAAGTTACACAGGTGAGTAAAATATTCTATTCCATCAAACTCTACCCTCCTTAGCTATTCATCCAGTTCTGTCATACTTGGTATTCCCAAGACTTGTTTTTAGGGCTGCAGTATTTTACAGGAATTACAGAAATCTTTGCATGATAGGGATGGGCAGATGAGATTGCAAAGACAGATTTTAAGGGTTTATTTTTAGAATGTTCTGCCAACATTAATGCTTTTGTGCCATTCAACATGTCTTGAACCCTGCTTTTCTTGGGATGCTTAGATGAAAATTACTGGGTAATTTGAATTCCACTTTTTTCAGGGCTTGACAGATGCATCTAGCACGTAAAATGATAGTGAAATCTTTGCATATTTCTGTTCTGCCTGAGATTTATGCTGGCTTTCCCTCAGGAACAATATGAGCTGTACTGTGAGATGGGCTCCACGTTCCAGCTGTGTAAAATCTGTGCTGAGAATGACAAGGACGTGAAGATTGAACCTTGTGGGCACCTGATGTGCACCTCCTGTCTCACAGCCTGGCAGGTGAGCCTTGGCCTCTTCTTTATCTCTCTGAGGGCACCTGCTTGATCTTTTACAGGTACATTCTCTTCTCAGAACTGTTCAGGTGTGGAGAGAGTGTAGCAGAAACATTGTCTCATAACGTCACTGCATCAGAAGCTGTTTAGTTGCCTCATCTCTTAATATGGAGTGAGGAAAATGTGTGAAAACTTCCTAAAGTGCTGGTTTTCTACTTCAAGGAGAAAATATTCCATATTTCTAGCCCAGTTTACCTTTATCTTCCTCTCAGTTGATAGCTCCCTGCCAAAAAGCAGCTTAAAAGCTGATTGTTAATGAAGCAGGTGATAATCTGTGCACCCCAAAGGCTGCTGTGGCAGATCTGTTCTGTCCCCTGCAGGAATCAGAAGGCCAAGGTTGTCCCTTCTGTCGCTGTGAGATCAAAGGCACGGAGCCAATCGTGGTGGATCCATTTGATCCCAGAGGAGGAGGAGGATTGTCCAGGCAAGGGGCAGAAGGAACCCCCTCTCCCAATTATGACGACGACGACGATGACAAAGCTGATGATTCCCTCTTCATGATGAAAGAACTGGCTGGTACCAAAGTAAGGTCACTGAGAAATGTGGCAGTGCCTTTTCTCCAGCTGTTTTCTCTTAGTGATTTGTGCCTGTATAACAGTAAAGATCCTGCTCCCTCTGGAAAATAAGGATTTAGGTCCAGTTTTGTGAGCTCACTTCACGCTGCCAGTTTGGGATCGCATTTTGAAACCTTTGATCTTTTCTGTGTTGTCTTGGAGGAATCCCCAGAGGGGTGAAAAAGCTGGCCTGACCTGTTGGAATGGAAGCTCTGGGTTTGGAACACTTGTCTGTGTGTGTTAGATTTTGATTTCCTAGCCAGAATTCACCCAGATCAGCAGAAATTCATCCATTTTTCCTCAGTGATGGATACAGCCAGGCAGGTACAGCCTTCCCAAGGTCCTGATGAATAACAGAGTAGAGGGCTGACTGTTCTGCTGAGGAACTCAATTTGGCTGCCATCCTTTTATATGGTGGCTGATAAATCTGTCTAATAAAGGTGTGATAACTCTGCCATTAGTGCTGCTTCCCTCCAGGAGCTGTGTACAGGCATTCTTTGTGGATGCCTGCATGGCTATTTCATTCTCATTTCAAAATCTGATTGCTGCTCTTGCATTTTTTTACTGCATAGGGAAGTGGGTTTGAATTTGGCTAATTTTTAATAGCTGAATCAAGTAAAATAAGCTGCATTTCCTGGTCAGAAAGTATCTTCACCTCTGGTTTACCTGGAGTCTTATTTCCCTTTATCTTCCATCCTGTGAAATAATGTACTAATCAGTAAACACTATTCCTGGAGGGCTTTTTATACATATTTTCGTGAAGCAAAGCAATTTCCTTGGTGAGACATCCTGTCAATGTTGGTATTTTGTTGGCTTTAGTGAGCTCAAACATACGTGAAGCTTTTCAAAATTAAACAGCACTAGCTTTGCTCAAAAAGAGAAAAATAAAGAGAATAACAGGCACTATGCTGCTTTGTTAAGTGGAAAAGCAGCTTTCCAGGGACAAAAATGGAGGGTTTGGTGCACACCAGTGCTCTGTAGAGAAAGCAGTTTGCACAGGGACAGGAGGCTTTGCAGCAGATCGTGCCCTCTGGTGTTGAAAAGCAGCTAGTCCTGCTCAGGGCGCACTGAGGCAGGTTTGTTACTCCACCAGAACAGCTTGCTTTGTGTTTCTAAGTGTGCCTTTCAGTGGTGCCTCACAGCTCAGCTCGGATTGCTCCAAGCGCTGCAGTGCTGGCCACTGCCTTCATTCCTGGAGGACAGCTGTTACTCACAGAGCAATTTGTCAGCAGCAGAGGAATTCTGACGTGGCCATTCTCCTCTCCCAGGTGGAACGCCCTCCCTCGCCCTTCTCGGTGGCTCCCCAGGCCACCCTTCCTCCTGTGCCACCCCGGCTGGACCTGCTGCAGCAGCGAGTGGCCAACCCCCCCGGGGCCTCCAGCCCTGGCACCACTTCCAAGGTCAGACACACCTCTTTCCCCTTCAGCTGGGATTTGGGTGGGGCAGAACAATCTGCTGACCCCAGCGTGTTCTCTCTGATATCCCCAACTGCTTTCTTCCTTTGCTGTCTGGCTTCCCTTAGGGTGACTGGCATCCTCAACTACTAAATTATTATTACTACCATCATGGTTTCAGCCTCAATCCCTGCTCCCTGCACTCTTTGGATTTTCCTCATGTTTTGTTCTAGCTAAAACAGAAGGTATCATATTTCTCTCCCAACTTTTCTGCACTCATTTTTACATCAAGCATTTTTATGTAGAAAATGAAGGAAGGAAATCAATGTGTGTGACTGGGAGAAATGAACTGGCTTTCTGATTGATCAGCAGAAGGCAGTAGGATGATCTTGGTGGCATTAAGTTAATGGCTCTTGAGATGCAGCAGCAGTTCTTCATCTGGTTCAGATGAAATAATGAAATTAGGCAAGTTCAGGCAGAAGAAAATACCTATTTCTGTAATACTCATCACTGATGAATGCTAACTTTTACAAATAACTGACAATTGAATCATTTTTTTAAATAATGGGGAGGCTCTGTTTGGATTCCAATCTAAGCCTGCTTTAAGCTTATGTTTTCCCTCAAGAAGAGGGATCTGGGGTGTTCAGAGCCTGGCTGGAGTGCATGTAGTTCCTGTGTTATCTCCTCAAGCCTGTGAAGAAGATGCGGAGATATCTCCTCATCCCCGGAGATAATTCCTTGTAAAAACAGCTAAAACCACCCCAAAACTCTCCCTGCTGCCCACACCTCCCTCCTGCTTATCTTTCCTGGCTCTGCTGCCTGTGTTAAGCACTACTCTGTGTTGGGATGGATGAAAGTTTGACAAGAAAGTCTCACAGATATGTGTGCTTGGCAGAAAGATTTTTGAATGTAGAAACTGAGAAAGGAATAGAGATGGAAGCAAGTTTTGATATAGAAGAATAACAAAGGTCTAAAGGAGCTGCTGAGCCAGTCTCACTGGGTAACTAAGAAGGCAAAGGGTGTGTTAGTTAAGAAGGGTTTTTATGACTTAGAGCAAAGGATAAGCCCACCTCAAATAGATGTTTTTACCAAGCAGAAAAATGCAAGAAGTAAATAGACATGCTGATGTTGTAAGTAGANGGGCTCTTACAGCTCTGCCTCCCTCCTCCCCGCAGGCCGCCCCGGGTGCTCTGCACAAGGACAAGCCTCTGCCGATCCCCCCCACGCTCCGGGACCTGCCCCCGCCGCCGCCCCCGGACCGCCCGCACTGCCTGGGCACCGAGAGCCGCCCGCAGCGCCGGCCCCTGCCCTGCACCCCGGGCGACTGCCCCAGCCGGGACAAGCCACCCCCGCTGCCCTCCAACCGCCAGGGCGAGCTGTGGCCGGGCAGGCCCATGCCCAAAGCCCCGGCCGTGGCTGTGAGCGCCGCGGAGCCCTGGGCTGGCAGGGAGCTGTCCAACCGGCACTCGCTGCCCTTCTCGCTGCCCTCCCAGCTGGAGGCCAGGGCTGAGAGCCTCCGGCTCGGCAGCACGCTCAGCCTCGACAGCCCCGCCGTGAGTATGAGTGGGTCTGCTGGGGCTGGAGAAAAGGCATCCTCTTGTCACACTGAGGAGTGGGGTTTTGTCATGGGAGAGATGGAAAGAAACTGGTGAATTCCAGGCAAGGGAAATGCTTTCGTTCCTTTTGGGAACAAGGTTGAAATCCCAGTTGAAATCCCAATTGCCTGACCATTGTTCACCTTTCAGTGTTCACTTTGTGTTGTTCACCTTTCACTGTTCACCTTTCAGTGTTCACCTTTCAGTGTTCACCTTTCAGTGTTCACCTTGCATTGTTCACCTTTCAGTGTTCACCTTTCACTGTTCACCTTGCATTGTTCACCTTTCACTGTTCACCTTTCAGTGTTCACCTTTCAGTGTTCACCTTGCATTGTTCACCTTTCAGTGTTCACCTTTCACTGTTCACCTTTCAGTGTTCACCTTTCAGTGTTCACCTTTCAGTGTTCACCTTTCAGTGTTCACCTTTCAGTGTTGAAAAGCTGAGAATGTTTTCTGTTGTTGTCTGAAAAAGTCTGATTTACTCTGCTGGCTTTTTCAGCCCTGAGAAACCTACCACATCAGCTGTGAGGAGTTTGACTGGATAAAATCTGAGTTCAGTTTGGGTCTGTTCACCTGCAGGACACTGTTACCAGTGAACTGATTAGTCCAATATTGTTCTCTAAAAGAAATTGCAGGCGGTTTTGCTTTCCTTGATTTCATTTCCTTAATTTTTCCTTCCAGCTTTCTAAAATTGAAAGCAAGCACATTTTTGGCCAGATTTTCTAAGAAAATGGCACATGCAGGGTTGTCATTCTGTCTCCAAATGTGTGTGCTTGTCTGCATCCTTTTCCTCTTGGCTCCCATTTTGGCTTGTTTCAGCTGGGTTTGCCAAGGCCATTGCAATCTCAAAACATGTGAAGTTGTTCCTGCAGGAAAATCCCTGCAATGTCCTCACTGAGGGAAAGCTGTCAGAGAATTCCTAGGTTTCTGAGGTGTCAGTGAATTCTGTGGAATGGATGAGGATGTTTCATTCCCACAGAAGCTGTTGAATGAGTGGCTTTGCAGCTGAACTGGGACATGGGTTGTTTCTGATTCCTGGTTTGGAATTTTGTCTTCCAGAGCTCCAACAGTGGTCCAGCAGCAACCTCAGAGTGTGAGCACCCCAAAATCAAGCCCTCCTCTTCTGCCAATGCCATCTACTCCTTAGCTGCCAGGTCTGTTGGGATTTTTTATACCTTACAGAGTGCTGGTGCCAGGGACAGAATTGGCATGACTTTTTTAGTCTTAGTTTTAAACTCTGCCAGATTCAAAATACAATTTAGGGAAAGCAGCTGAAATCAGCATCCCAAAGAGCTGTGGGGAGTGGTGGGAGTTCCTCTGGGCTGTGGCAGTAGGAATAAGGCTCCAGTTGCCATCAGCTCTTTAATAAATTCACTTTTGAGTGGGGCTTTGTGTGATGTAAATGTGCATGATATTGTCTCTTCCTTTTGCATCCTGACCTTGTGCTGGTGTGACCTTGTGGGCTGCATCCTGAAAACCAAATTATTTCTTTAGACAGACTTGCTGTGAGGTGACTGTGGATTTTAAAGGGCACCTTGGTATTAATTAGGTTTGGTGTAAATGTTTTATATCTTGTTTCTCCTGCCTCCAGACCACTGCCTGTACCAAAACTGCCTCCTGGGGAGCAGTCTGAGAGCGATGAGGACACTGAGTACATGTCACCATCCTCTCTGCCTGTGGTGCCTCCAGGTCCTGCTGTGCAAAAACCAGAGCTCAAAATGCCTTTGGAAATGCCTCAGAGTTTACGGTGAGATTCTGGCTGGTTTTGCACTTCCTCCTCCCAGCTCTGGGGCAGCACATTTGGGACATCAGGGTGGGAATTTTGCTTGCTTGGATTTCTGAATTCCCCCAGTGATATTCACCAGATCTTGACTAAAATAGCAATAAAGGAAATGTGACCACTGCTCTTGTGCAGAGTCCTTGTACAGTATGAAAGGACTCAGATATCCCCTTTCTTCCCAATCTCTCTGCCAAGAACCTTTTGAGAGCAGAAACAACTGAAATTCAAAACTCTTATTAAAATGTAATTGTTGGTGGTATCAGTTTTGGTGGTATCATTTTAACTCTTTTAAGCTGAGGTGCTGTACTGCAATAAACATTAAGAGAGCATTTTCTAGAACAAATACTTCACAGAGCAGTGGTGATTTCACCTTGAAACAAGAAGCTGTGCACAAACTCTGTCACAGAGACAGGGTGGAGGTGGTGGCCACTGTCACCTGTGTGAAGGGGAATGTCTTCTCTCCCTCAGAGTTTTGGACTGTGACCAGCAGCCTGAGGGCTCCATGTATGAAGCAATGTACAACATTCACTCCCAAGCAGCATCCTCTGCTTTCGAGGCTGTCAACACTTCTGGTGAGTGGGTGTGCTCAAAAACAGCTGAGGAACTGGCCTACAATGAATTGCTCCCAGTGGAACAGCATTTTAGGCTGAATTAAAGGAATTACATTTGGTTTTGTTGTTAAAATAGCTGGGATGTATGTGGAAATACGAGTCTGTGTATGCAGACTGCATCTATCAAATATTTTTAACCTAATTTTCCTTTCTGGAAAGAGCTGCCATTAAATGTGAGGTTTTAACAACAAAACGTTAGTTCTGTGTCCTGTCAGGATTTGGAAAATGGGGGAGCAGAGTCTGCCTTGAGAGCCAGCTCAGCCCCAGAGCTCAGAACATGCCTCCTCTTGCAGATGAAGGGAACCTGGCAGCAGCCACTGCCAGCAATGGCCCTGAGGAGTCAGAGAATGAAGAGGATGGCTACGATGTCCCCAAGCCACCACTGCCTGTGGCCATTGCTCGTCGCACACTGTCTGATATCTCCAATGCCACTCCTGCCTTCAGCCGAATGTCCTTGGAGAACGAGCCTGTCACAGGTCAGACAGCTCTCCTGCCCCTTCTCGCTGCTGCTGGCTGGCTCTGCATCTTTGGCACTTGTGCCACTCACTGAAGGTTTTGGATGTAAGGTGTAAAATCGGGTTTATGAGGCAGAATTGCACTGGTTCTTAGGTGTTTTGTTGGATTTATTTTAGTTCTTGGTTGATTTGTAGCTTGGAATGTGATGCCTTGGTTGTTCAGTCCTCAAGTTTGCAAATAACACTGAAATCACAGTTAGGAAAAGCTTTTTTCAGCTTAAATTATATTCCTTAAACCACTGTTTCCTACAGGGCATAGAGCATTTTTGTACCATGGTGTACTGGGATGTGAGACAGGATTTCCCATCCCTGGGAGTGTCCAAGGCCAGGTTGGATTTGGGGTTGGAGCACCCTGAGACAGTGGAAGGTGTCCCTGCCCATGGCAGGGGGTGGAAGGAGATGAGCTTTGAGGTCCCTTCCAACCCAGACCATTCAGGGGTTGTGTCCCTGTGCCAAGGGGAAGATCCAGGGCTGGCCTGGCAGGGTTTGTGGCTCTGCCAGTGCCTGCAGATGGCACAAGTGTTCTGCATGATGCTCTCAGCTCCTCTGAGCAGGGACCAGTGGCTCTGCAAGGTCAGCTTTTTGTCCCTGGGGAATAGAGGACACCGTGTCCTTCTGGCTGCAAGGCACATTCTCTGAGGGAAAAACTAAAGCCTCGTGTCTCCAAGAGCCTTTCTGAATAATGATTGACTTATTCCCTGCTCAGCAGCTCTTAAGGAAGCTCTGAAACTCGTCCTGTTGGGGGTTTTCAGTCTGAGTGTGCTGGTGATTTGCCAGGGAGGAGGAAGGAGTTTCTTGTTCATTCTGGAGGCAGAACCTCCTGCACCCAGAATCCCTTCCCCCAGTGAGTCTTCTCTTCACCATTCCACTCCCCTGACCTTCTTCAGCACTGAGAAGAGTTTCCTAGTGTAGAAAAGTTCATTATTTTTGCCCCACCTCTCTGTTTCACTTTTTAAATCTGTCCCTGTGTCTGTAGAATTCGGCTAAAAGGGACAAAAAGGAAACACGAGTCCCACCCCCCCCTTTCAGATGAAGTACTGAGTTTAATAATTGACATTCTTGTTTCTACAGCCCTGAAATAACACTGCTGTTGTCCTGCTTTAGGGGTAGGAAAATGGAAAATGTGGAAAATGCTGATTGTTATTGCTGTGGGAAGCAAGGCACTGGTGCAGGCAAGCCTGACTGCTGTGGGATTCATCTTGGCAGATTTATGCTCTCAGGAGCTGGATCCTGCAGTTTTAATTAATGATTTACCAAAATAACTGTCTTAGTAGTTGTCCTTTCAGACTGACCCATGGTCTCTGAAACTCGATCCAGCTCAAGCTGAAACAGCTATTGCAGGAGGCAGTTTGGGGCAGAGGAGGGGGCAGATCTTTTTCTCACATGTACAAAAAGCTTTTATATGTGTGAGAAGCTTGAATTCTGAAGATGAGGGAGCTGGACTGAGCTGTGGTCAGTGAGGAAGCTTCAGGGAATCTGGTTCCTGAAGAGCCTTCTCTGTCTTAGGGCTTTTGGTGCAAGTTTTTCAGGAAGGCCCCACAATGCTGCAGTGCCCACGCTTAAAAAGGGATTGTGTGGACATGATTTGTCTGTTGTACTCCAGTTCTGCTGCCAGAAAACTCTGTAGAGTGCCCTGAGGACTTTTGCCAGGAGACAAATAAATCTTTCTTTAAGGTGATGTCAAATATCTGTGCAGAAAAGTTTCCTGTGATTGGCAGAAAATGCTTTCTGTGATGATACACGAGGTTAAAACTCAGAAATGGTCAGATGCTGGATGAGCACATTAGACAATGTATTTTTCCTTGGAGAGTTTGGTGACTTGTTTGGTTTTTTGGCTGTTATTTCCACTTCCCAGCAGTGCATGATGTGGCTGCAGGGCAGTGTCACATCAGAGTGACTCAGGGAAAAGCAGAACAGGCTGAGCTTTATTGATCTGCCATTAGGCAGGGAGAGCTTCAGCAGAGGAAGAGGAGAGCATAATTCAGTTGCTGACCCTTCAGAGAGCATAATTCAGTTGCTGAAGCAATTGTGGTGGCTGAGCTGGGACTGAGTTTGTGCACACAGAGATGAGGGAGCAGTCTCTGGACAGTTAAACTGGGGGGTTCTGTCTGATTCTGGAAGGAAACGGGATGTGTGGGGAATTGAATATTCACTGTGTCATTTTGTCTGATTCTAAGGCTGATATCTGAGCTCTGCTTACACACATAGATCCCATGCCATTTTTTATATGGTTTTATCTTAATAAATGAGCCTGATGAGCCCTGCTAATTAAGAAAAACCTCCACAGCTGTTTTTGCACACAGGAGGGGAAGCTGAGCAGCTTGGGAAGGAGGATAAAAGAGTTGGAGAAAGTGGCAAAGCTCAGCGACAGCTTTTTGAAGTGCCATTTATCCCCCTGATGTCATCTCAGCTTTGTTCCAAGCAGAATCTCCACATCTTTTCCTGGAAGTGATGAACTGTCTCTCGTTGCAGGTTTTTCAGAGGGCTCCCAGGTCCCCGAGCGGCCGCCCAAGCCGCTGCCCCGGCGCATAAACTCGGAGCGCAAAGCCGGGAGCTGCCAAGCAGGAGGAGCCAGCAGCGGGGCCAGCTCCTCCCTGCACCTCTCCAGCGAGATTGAGAACCTCATGAGCCAAGGCTACTCATATCAGGACATTCAGAAAGCTCTGGTCATTGCACATAACAATATTGAGATGGCCAAGAATATTCTGCGGGAGTTCGTGTCCATCTCGTCCCCGGCGCACGTGGCCACATAGCACACGAGCACCTCCATGCCTGAGCTGCTGTGGACCAACTGCCTGGGCAGCTGCTGCCCAGCTGTGCACCAAAGGGGAAGGGGGTTCCTTTAGAGACTTCGTGCTGAGGTCAGTCCTGCCTCTTTAAGAGAATCAGTTATCAGGTTTTCGTGGTTCCAGATTTCAAAGCAGTGGGATGGAGCAGAGTGGTGTTTTATACAGTGTGTGTCTTGGAGTCCTTTACCCCTACCTCTTGTCTGAGAGAACAGATTTATTTCCAGCGTGTTGCTAGAGAAAGGTATCGTGACAAGGGACCCCCGAGCCGATGCCCTGGAGGCTGGGGGCAGTTGTTTTGTGCTGTGAATTTTAAGTGGATGCTCAGAGAAACAAAGTCTGGAGGTCGGTGTGGTGTGTCCTGTGGTTCATGGTACTAGGTTTGGATCTGTTCGCTGCTGTGTGTCCTGCTCAGGCTTTTCAGAGAAGCTGGGAGGTCACTTTCTGCTGGGAATTTATAGGAGACCTTGGAAGAATCGTTTGATTGCTTCCTGTTGGCCGTGGTGTGTCCCTCTTGCCTGTAATAATAGCAGTTATTGCTTCTGATTCCAGTCCTCCCTTGCTGCCTGGAGACAGCAGGATGAGCTTCTGTCAGGGGTTTTCATCCTGGCAGTGCTGGGAGTTGGATTTCTGTGGTGTGTGTGGGCTCTTGCACTGGCAGCACCAGATTCCAGCAGCTGGAGGAGCTTGGCGTGGTTTTGAGGGTTAAAGAATTTGAGCAAGAGCAAAGAGCTGGGGCTGCTGCTTCTCCTCTCTTAGCCTTGAGCATTTTGTGCTTCAGTGCTCAAACTTGATTTGTGGCCCTGCTGGGCTGGAGCAGCCGTCACTGGACACTCCCATTGCTCTTCCCTAGGAATGTTGCACCTGGTAAATAGGATGTTTTATTTATCTTCATTGCATGGTGGCCTTCACACACATTCCTCCAGAGAGCTCTTTGCAGGAGCCATCCATCGTGCCAGGGTGTTTTGTGGAATTGGTAGATGCAGCTGATGTGTTTGTTGGAATTTCACCTGCTTTGCAGTCACAGAAGTGCAGCAGTTCTCTGCATGGCTGTCCAAACAACATGGGGGCTCTCCTTTCCATTTCCATTTCTCTAAGGTATTGCCAGGTCTGGTGTTAAAACAGACCTGGGGAAAACAATTCTGTATTTGTGAAGTGATCACATGGTTTTAAAGGTCAGAACTCAGCTGTTGCACTGGAAAAACCTGACTTGCCTACTCAGCTACTTAACTCTGTTCATATTGGAGGAGTGGATGGTTCCTTTGGAGAGGATTTAGATCCAGGAGGCACAGACAGATCACAGCCTGACAGCCTGAGAGGCTCTTGGCTTTTGGAGCATGTCCAGCATTATGTGCATCTCCCTGGGGTCAGCAGAGGTCACCAGGCTAAGGGCTGCAGCCTGGAGTATTGCTGGAGTGATTCTGGCAGTCGGGTGCAGCTTGGCCTTTTGAGGAATCCAGGGGCTGGGCAGTGGCAGAGAGGCCTTCACGAGTTCAGCAGAGCAGAAAGTGGGTTTTTAATTCAAGTTGAGGTTTCTCTCTAGACCTACAGCTGTCTGAATTGCTGCAGTGGCTTCCAGGCAGGCTGAGCTGTCTCCCTTCACTCCCCTCCTTTCTGGAGTGGAGAAAACACTCTCAGACAGCGTGAGGAGATCTCCTGCCACGCTCCAAGACCCCCCCTTTGCTGTTTCGGGGTCGGGGCTGGCAGTGGGCAGGGTGCTCAGCTGGGGTCAGTGCCTGGGGGAAGAAGAAGGGGAAGAAGAGCTGTTCTTCCTCCCGTGCCCCCAGTGCAGCTGCCAGGGGTGCCAGCCCTGCTCCCTGTGGGACGTGTGGGAGCCTCTGGAGGAGCAAGGCCAGCTCTGGGCAGGAGCAGGGGACAGCTGTGGCTGTGGTGTCACACTGGGGAGCCTGAGCGGCCAAACAGTCCCTTTTCCTGGAGATCCAGGTGCAAACCCTTTAGTGAGGGGTTTATTTCCCTCTTTTCCACACTCCCACTGGGCTCTATGTTGGTTTGGAGATGTTTGGTGTCTGCCCTGCTGTGTGAGCTCAGGGTGCCCAGGGTGACTCCTGCCATGGCTGAGCCAGGCCTGAGTCCAGCCAGCTCCAAAGCCTTAACTCTTGTCCTGCCCAGTGTGTGTGACACCAGTGATTCCTGTCCCCTCCAAGCCCCTCAGGGCAGGCTGGCTGTAATTTCCATGAAATCCTGCTTGGCAGAGCTGTTCCAGGCCTGTCTTTGGGGTCCATGTGCCAAGAGATGTTCCTGTGGCTGTTGTTCCGGGTATTAGAGATTAGACAGAGCAATCTTTGTGGCATGTATCACTGATTTCTCTGCATGTGTCCTTTCTGTGCACTTGTTTATGTCTCAAACTGATTTAAGAAACTTGAGTCTTGCCTTTTCTTCCTTAGACACGTTAAGAATTTGCTGATTCCACTGAGGGCAGCAGAGTCCTGGCCATGTCTTGTGGCTGTGCTCTGCCAGCTCAATCCAGGCACTGCCCACTGGAGTTTTCTTGTTCTTTCTAAGCCCAAGATTGATTGCTCTTCTTTCCCTTCACCTCCCTCTTCTTTATTCTTAAGAAAATTCACTTCCTGATGCTACTTTAAAAAGGAAAAACAACCCAAATGTCTAGTGCCTTTCTTAAGGGGATGCTGCATGGCCAGGCTGGATCTGAGAACCCTGCCCTGTGGGAAAATGAGCAGAGCTGGACAAGCAGCACAGAACTGCTTTGGGAAGGGATGAAAAGGAGGAGCAGGAGAGATGGGCAGTGCTCACCTGGACTCTGACACTGTGTTCTGTAGCATTTCAGCCCTGGAGCTTCCCTGTCTGGACTGGTGCTGTGCCGAGCTCGGGGCCAAGTCAGGATCGTGGCATGGGGTTGTTGGGGTAAAAAATGCTGGGGTTACATCCAGCTGTCCCCAAAAGGAGTGGGGAACACTCCCAGAAGGAGTGGGAAGCACTCCCCAAAGGAGCAGGAGCTGTGGGAAGAGGGAGGTGCCCTCCTGAGCAGGATCCAGGTGATTTCCTGTGTCCAGAGGCGAGCAGGAATCCCAAAGCTTTCCCTTTTTCTGTGCATGTCCTTGCCCCAGCATGTGCCCTCCTGCACCAGACTGGTGACACTGCTGTAGCTGATCCTCAGGCAGGCTCCTTACTGTAAATGTGCTTGGATTGGTTGGTTTGTTGGGGTTTTGTTCCTTTTATTTTTTTTTTTCAGTTGAGCAAGAAAAAATGCAACTCCCAGGGCACCTTCTCAAAGGTGCCACTTTAAAGATTAGTGGGGAATAAGGACATTTATTTTTAAAGTTCCTCCTAGAAATCTTTTTTGTTTGAAATTCCCAGTGGAGGAAGAACTGCTGTTACTGTTGTTCTTTCTCACAGATGACAAATACCAATTTGTAAAATATCAGTGTTAAAAAATGTTGAGATTTTCACGAGATATTTTAAAAAAAAAGTATAATAGTGTCATTAATATAAAATTATAATAGCAGTATTTAATCCTTTCAGATCTGTAAAGAATAAGGAAAAACAGAAGGTAAATATTCTTACAGAGAGTAGCTGAGCTTTAAGGTTCACTTGGTTTAAAGTCCTCATTTTGTTTGCAGATGCATTGTTAATGTTTAGAGGTTATACTAATGTTATTTATTAATTGTTTCCATCCTTGTATGCTGCCCACTAAGAGCTTCTTTGTTTGGGATTTCATTCACCTGTGTCAGTAAGAAAGAAAACAAAACAAAGTTTTATTTTTAAATAAAATTTCCTTTGTTGTAGCAGATGGTGTGTGTGTGTTGTGGTGCTTCTGTGAGTGCTGGAAAAAGAAAATTTCAGGATTTCAATCTCCTGGATCCTTTGCAGACGGACTTTGGAGTTATTTTGTAATTATTACCACAATGATCTGTTAAATTGAAATTTATATTCTGGCCACTGACAGAGGCCAGGAAAGATTTATGTAAAGATTATAATAATTAAACATATTCTGAGAGAACCAAGGAATAAAGGCTCTAATCCATCAGGACCAAGAAGGACATGAAGTTACCACCCAGGAAGAGAATCCAAGGGAATCCATGGGAATATCCTGCAGGCTTTTAAAGTTACTGCACAGAAATTACAGAAATAAATAAATATCTCACACAATTCTAGAACTACATGTATATGTATCACAAGTCTAGAATAGAATTATTAGAATATATTTTAAAATAATTAAAGGAAAATAATTATATCTATTTGAATCTATTAATGGAATATTCATTGACATCTATTCATACATATCAATATATGAATATTTTACATATAAAGTAGATGAAATAAATCCAGGTTCTGACACACTGGCCCAGCTGAGCCCCCAGGACATTTGGGGGCCAGGGGACACCAGGTGGGGACAAAGGGGGACACTCAGGTCCCAGGGGTCCAGTGGGTCAATGGGGGTAACTGGGGACATGGGGGACAACTGAACCTGGAAAAAACCTCTCAGAGGAGCCCCTGGGGGGGGCAATGAGGGTGACTGGGGTGAAGTGAAGCCATGGGGTTACTTCAGGTCATTTGAGGTCCTGACCGGGGTTACTTGAGGTCACAGGGGTTATTTGAGGTCACTTGAGGTCCTGATCGGGGTTACTTGAGGTCATTGGGGTCATTTGAGGTCATTTGAGGCCCTGATCGGGGTTACTTGAGGTCATTGGGGTCATTTGAGGTCATAGGGGTTACTTGAGGTCATTTGAGGCTCTGTTTGGGATTATTTGAGGTCATTTGAGGTCATAGGGGTTACTTGAGGTCATTTGAGTCTCTGTTAGGGGTTACTTGAGGTCATTTGAGGCCCTGATCGGGGTTACTTGAGGTCACAGGGGTCATTTGAGGTCATGATCGGGGTTACTTGAGGTCACAGGGGTCATTTGAGGTCATGATCAGGGTTACTTGAGGTCACAGGGGTTACTTTAGGTCATTTGAGTCCCCAATAATTGATCAAGGGCTCAGCTGAGGACACAGGAGTTAATTATTATGAGCTGAGGCCAAAGGAGAAGGGGCACTTTGGTGTAATGTGGTGTCACCCATCATTTGCCCTCTGTCCTCTTAGGCAGTGGTCATTAGCTTTATCAATATTTTTTATTAATTAGTAGTATCAGTTTATTACTGTTTATTATCATCTCCTGTATGCATTAGCATCTATAGTATTGGTATTGGCTAGTAATTCAATTATCAATAAATTCTAATATTAAATTCGATTTACAACATTGTTGTTTAAGATCCAGTGGTATAATTACGATTATTTATTAGAATAAATAGATATATTAGCACTGGTAGTAATTAGTGTATTATTAGCAGCCACAGGGGCATAAATGGATCCTGTTGGAACCTCTGTGGGATTATGGAATGCCCTTCCCACCCTCCTGTCTGAGGGAACAAACTCCACCACTCAGCTTTGAATCCGTACTTTATTTTCACATATATAAAAAAAAAAACCTTGCAAGTATCGGACAAAAAAAAAAAAAAATAACCAACGAAACAAAACTCCTGGAAATGTACACACAATCCAACAAAAATATATATATAAACCAAAGCTTTTGCTTGGACACCACGTGTAGCAGGCGGGGACAGCTCCCCTCTGGTCAGGGCTGGGACACCCAGGGGACAAAGGGGCCAGCAGAGCTCAGAGGACGGATTTGGAGGCAGGAGGGGCTGATCCCCCTGGGGTGAAGCAGGGCAGGGCTGGGCCAGAAGCTCCTGGCAGGTTCTTGCCCATCTCCCCTCCTCACCGAGGTGCCAGCGAAGCACAGAGACGAGTTTGACCTGGGGCTGGCAATGGCTGAGCACAAAAAAAACCCTGAGACGTCACTGACTGGCCCTGTGTAATTTGAATTTACATCTGTGGGAGCTCTGGGTCCCTAGAAGAAAGCAAATTCAGAGGGGAGAGGGGAGCCCTGCCCCTCGGGTCAGCACAGCTCCAAACCAGACACCCTGAAGCCTTCCTGGAGATTGGCCTAACCCCTTCCTTGCTCTGCCAGGTCCTCTCCTCCTGTGGGATCACAGCACTGCTGGGATAAACTGACCCAGGAACGGTTCAGAGACAAAACAAAGCACTCAAAACCTCTTAGAAGCTGCAAACACCTCTCTAACACTCCTCCCTTCCACTCCCCTCTCCTCCAACCTGCTAAGGTGCCTCAGACATCCCAAAAACCAATTTTCACCAACCTCTCTGAGCAAAGTCAGGGCAAAAAGAACGCATCAAAACCTTCCAACGACACGTACAGAACAGATTACCTGAAAGAGCCTCAAATCCTTCCACCAAGTAGGGATTAATGGGATATAATTCTTCCTAATATTGCTGTGGCTTCTCTGGAGTAGTAAAGCGAGTCCAGCTTTGCTGCTAAGGCAACACCTGCAAGCCCAGGGCTGAGGTAATGGCCAGGTGAGTCAGGGAGGTGTCCCCTGCACGGTGACACACGGGTGGCCTCTGGCCGTGCTCCCCAGGGGCTGGAGCAGGGGTGGGAGAAGGCAATCCAAGAGCAGGAAAGGTTTGAAGGAAGAAAGCACTTAGTAGGTTTCCTCTCTAGTTTCTCAGATCGATGTATTTCTCGCTCTTCGGTTCCGCCAGAAGGGAAAGGCAGAGGGGAAACAGGGTTAGGGATGGACACAAACCCAATCCTCTGCTGCAGGTGGGGTGGTGACACACACCGTGGGCTGGGGGACAGCTGGGCCACCCCTGGGTGGCTGAGCAGCCACCCTGAGGGGAGGGGAGCAGTGTGAGCTGTGCAGAGCCAGGCAGGGGCTCTCTCCTGGCCCGAGGCAACGAAAGCCCAGCGGGCTCAGGGGCTGCCACCGACCGTGGTGGCCCAGCAGTGACACTGTGAAAAGCTGCCCCACGCCAGGTGAGAGGAAAGCACATAAAAGACTCATCCCAAGATCTCTGGCTCAGAGGACCCATCCCTGCAGCCTCTGCTCTGACTTCTGGCCAGACATTTTTCTATGTTAGTTCCTCCTCCCCAAAGCCCACGGGGAGCCTGGCTGCTGCTGCACGGAAGGAGACAGAGCCGAGCGGGGCACTGCCACCAGCACAGCTTTGTCACCTCCCAGAATTGTCCCCTCCCCTCCCTCCCACGGCCCCCCCGAGCGCTGCTGATGGATGATGGAGGCCCGTGCAGTGCCGGAGGAGGGGAGCAGAGCATTCCCTGGGAGCAGAGCATTCCCTGGGTGCAGCCCCGGCCCGGGAAGGGCGCTGCCCGGCGCTCTCTCCTACCTGGTCAGCTGCGGCTCTCTTCTCGCCGTTGGCGCCCTGCAGGAGCCCCGCCTCTTCGGAAAGTTTATCTGACTTAACTTCAACTACAATCTTGTCTTTACGGGCCTCTGGCTTTGTGCTAGGGGAGGGAGGTGACAATTTTTGAGACGCGTTGGTGATAGCCGGCAGGGCTGGGGCTCCATCTCAGGGGACGCTCTGCAGTGAGGCTCAGAGCACTGCAGCTCACAGAAAGCTCTGGACTGCCCAGGGAGGGGGCCCTTGGCTGCTCTACCACTCTGCTGTCTCCTCCCTGCACGGCAGTGCCCTGTGGGAAGCTGGAAAAGCCACCGAGCCCCCAGGCCACACTCCCACCCCGCAGGGCAGGGAGCAGCTGGAGCGTGAGATGGGATGGGATGGGAAGCATGAGTGATATCAAGCACCCCCAGCCCCACGGGCCCCCGGGGACAGGTGACAGTGCTTACATGTCCTGCTTCCCAGCACGGCCACACGGGATCTTGCCTTTCTTGTGCAGGAAGTAGATGACAGCGCCCAGCACAGCCACCACGAGGATGGCCACAATGATGGCCACGATGATCACTCCTTGGCTCTCTGCTGTTGATTTTTGATCTTAACATAACAGGGAGAGGAAGAAATTAATGCTTGTCCCACCATGAAAAGCTGCTCCATGCCAGGTGAGGGGAAAGCACATAAACGATTCATGCCAAGATCTCTGGCTCAGAGGACCCATCCCTGCAGCCTCTGCTCTGACTCCTGGCCAGGCATCTATTTTAGTTCCTTCTCCCCATGGCCCATGGTGATGCCCTCCAGCTTCCCTTCTGTGTCAGGAAAGGGCCCCTTCTCCCAAAAAAAGCTCCAGTGCTTCCCCAGCTGCCTGCAGGATGCAGATTTCAGCACAGAAATGCTCCATTGGGGCAGTTTCTGTAGGAACACAGAAATTCTGCTCTGGGCTGCCATGCCCCTTGTGCCACAGGAGGGTGGATAACAGGAATTCCTGCAAGGCACCAGGCCATCCCTCTGCTTCCTTGCCCAGCAGGTTTGGGCTGCAAGAAGCTGCACTGGGTGGCCTCACTGAGGACAAGCAGGCAGCGTTCCCACCGCCAGGAACAGAGCCTCCGCCTCCCTGCTGGCTCGGCAGGGAGAGAAGCAGCAAGAGAAGCAGTGCAGAGCCAGCAGCCAAGCTCCCTCCCCATGCTAGAGGTAAGCATAACTCATGTCCTGATGGACACCACCAGCAGACTGACCTTTCCTGATGGAATCATCTGGAAGAGCAGGAAGGGAGGGAAAGACACCGAGCTCAGCCACCCCACGGCAGCACGGCACAGCCGGCGCCTGGGCCAGGGGGGACTGACTGACACTGCTGGGGGCTCCTGGGACAGAAAGCAGTGCCTGACACTCACCCACCACCAGCTGGATGTGCTTCTCAGTGACACCCAGCAGGTTGGACACCCGGCACATGGCTCCTGCCTGCAGCAGGTCGTGGCTCACCCGCACTGTCAGGTTGCTGGTGATGTGCTGCTTGTCCCTGTACTCGTGAGCCTGGGCAGGGCAGGCAGGGCAGGGTTCAGTGCCTGGGCAGCCCCTCAGACAGCCCAGCCTGGCCCCTCCCAGCTCTCACCGTGCCATTGATGCTCCACTGGACCGTGGGCTGGGGGGAGGCGATGGCCTTGCAGGTCAGGTTGACCACCTCGTCCTGGCGCACGTACAGCGGGGAGCTGATGGCCACAATCCGCGGCTTCCCTGGGGACAGGGGACATCAGCACCCACAGCTCCCAGGGGAATGGGTGCTGGGCAGGCAGGGGTCACTCTGCACCCACAGCTCCCAGGGGAACAGTGCTGGGCAGGCAGGGGTCACTCAGCACCCACAGCTCCCAGGGGAACAGTGCTGGGCAGGCAAGGGTCACTCTGCACCCACAGCTCTCAGGGGAATGGGTGCTGGGCAGGCAAGGGTCACTCTGCACCCACAGCTCCTGAGGCAATGGGTGCTGGGCAGGCAGGGGTCACTCTGCACCCAGGCCAGGTCTTACCCTCAACAGCCAAGGACACTTTCTTGCTCTGCTCCAGCCCTGGCACGCTTGGGGCCACCACCTTGCAGCTGAAGGTGTTGGAGGTTTCGAAGGTGAGGTTTCTCAGGAAGAGCTGGTTCCCCTTCACCAGTTCCTTGCCCTGTTGGGAAGGAATGTCCCCAGCGATGAGCCCTCTGTGCCCACATCCCAAAGGGGTTCCGATCTCCTGTGGACAGCAAGGGAGCCTGCAAGCACAGGACCTCCCTGCAGTACTGGCCAGGAGGTGACAGTACTGGGGTGGACAATGCAGGTCCATGAAAGAGGGAATCCTTCCCCTGGCCTCTCACGAGACATGGAGCAACATCCTGACTCTGCCTAATTTGCTGCAAAGCCCAGGCTGAGCCTGAGCAGGACAGAACAGGGATGCCTACTCACCGTCTCATCCTTCCACTGGAATTTCAGGCCCACGGGGCTGTGGGCATCACAGCTCAGCGTCACATCGTCCCCTTCACGAAGGGTTGAGGATGGCTCCATCTTCACATGGACCCCTTCAATGTCTAGGAGAGAGATGGAGACCAGGGCAGGGTGAGCAGGAGGGACAAAGCACCCGCCATGAGGTCCACAGGGTGCAGTCCCCTCTCTCTTACAGTTCACAACAAGATCCACGTCCTCCTCTATCTGTGACATATCGTCCAGGTCCAGGGACTGGCACCTGTACGTGCCATTGCTGCTCTTGTTCACATCGTGCAGCCTCAGGACCCCGCTGTCGGGCTCTGCCAGCGACGTCAGATCCTGCCACTCATCCAGCTGCAGACAGTGGGCACAAAGCAGAGTCCTTAGCCCCACACAGCCCCCCTCCCACCCTCCCCAGGACCCTCCGGGCCGGGGACAAGGAGCAACCAGGAGATGTTTGCCAAGGGAGAGGTGCCCTGGTCCCCCACCAGCCTCACGTTTTTCTTAAAGAAGCTGAAGACGGGCTGTGGGTTCCCATCAGCCTCGCAGACCAGCGTCACATTGTCCCCTTCCTTCACCAGCGTCGAGGACGGCACCACCTGCAGCTTCAAGTGCTCGGCGGGGTCTGGGGACAGGGACGGGCAGAGTCAGTGCCCAGCCCCGCTGCAGGGCACCAGCACGGCCCCCCCAGCCCCAGACTCACAGAAGATGTTGACTGTGACCTCCTGGGAGGGCAGGGCACGCCGCTGTCCCTGCAGCCAGTAGTGCACGGCGCAGCGGTAGCGGGAGTGGCGGTCCTGGCGCGTGACGGGCGCGTACAGCGTGCTGCTCACCGTGTACAGCCCGCTCGACTCCCGCGTCACCAGCGACTGCATCGCCACCTCTGCGGGGGACACGGCAGGCAGGGAGGCTGTTACATCAATGTGCAACACGAATCGCAGACACACAGTACAGCTACACCGAGAGAAGGCAAGGAAGAAGGTTGGAATCCAGGGCACAGGGAATATTTCTCTGCCTGTTTTGGGGAGCCCTGGTCCCCAGCTAGAAACTGCTTTTAACCTTCGTCCCTGGAAAAAATTGCCAAGGCTTTGGGATGAGTTAGAACGTACAAGTGTGAAGTAAATAACAGTAGTAGTAGTAGTCTATCACAGAGTGAAGTATTTAAGGTTTTAAGATTTTAATATGAGAGTGAATGGGAGACAAGATGGAAGATTTTGAGTGTTGTCTCCTCTCTTTCTTATTCTTCTTCCACTCCATTTTCTGTAACATTAGTAGCACAAAGTCATTAGTTAAAGAAACTAGTTGCATAGATATTACGTAAGTAGATTAGTAGAAGTTATTGGTAGTAAAGTAAAAACAAAATACGTGTTAGAAAGTAATTAAACTGATTAGCTTTAAAAAGACCTTGGTTTTAAATATCGAAGCCATTTTAGTCCATTTTGTGCCTTGTTTCTCGTATACTAAGTCTGGTGTGCAGACAGCATACTGAACTTAAGAGAAAAATAAACAGCAACCTGAAGACCAAAAAACAGTGAGCCCTACTTGTTCTTCACTCCTTAACAAAGAACTCACGAGAGAACCTCCTCCAAAAAGCCCTAGTGGTAAGTTCCCAGCCATGTGGAAAACAACCAAAAAATAACCCCACAGAAGAAGAAAGTTTTATTTTGATTTTCATATTATATAGAGTTTTGGGAACGACCATCGATTGGAAGGTGAAGTTACCACCTCACCAACCACACTGGGCAATGACAAAGTCCATCAAACCTTTCTCCTCCCAGGAGAAAGAATGAAAACCAAAAAGACAGTTAGAAAAACATGTGCATGTTTACAAAAAGCAGTGTGAGAAACTCCATCACAAGAATGAAAACATCAGAAGGCTGAAAATGAGGGTGACAGGAGGGCTCCCTGGGGTTCTTCGGGTGCCAGCCCCCAGCCCCTCTCCCGAGCTGGTTGCCCATCCCCACCCAACTCACGGTTCTCCTGGGCGTGCAGCTGCTCCCCGTTCTTGTGCCACGTGATGTTGGGAGCTGGGAAGCTGTTTCTGCTCACACACCTGGCAATCTGTGGTGGCAGAGACGGTGTGAGCACAGGTTAGGGTTAGCAGGGAGCCTCCCTGTCCCCTGTGTGCAGCCTCTCCTCACCTCTGGGATTTCACTGCTGTGCACAGAGATGCCTCCTGAGTTGGCCTCAATCTCGGGGGTCTTGGGGACTTCTGGAAAGAGAAGCCACCCCACATGTGTTAGGAAGGATGGGATCCCTGCCAGCCCCACAGAGCAGCTGCCCAGGGGTGCTGCCCTCTTGTGTCACTCACTGTAGACGCTGAGCTTGGTGCTGCTCTCGCCCATGCCGTAGCTGCCAGCTCCAACCTGGCACATGAAGGTCCTGGCGTCCTGCAGTGTCACTCCCCTGATGGACATGGCCTTGTCCCCGCCCAGGGACAGCCGCCCCTTGTAGTCCGTGTCGTCCTCCAGGACCCCGCTGGCCGTGATGTGGTACAGCCTCACCTGCTTGTTGCTGCGGTCCATCTGCAAGGTGAGGGGTGAGACTGGGCTGGGGAGCCTGGCAGGAAGCCCTGGGCTGGTTGCCACCCCAGCCCACCGGGCAGAGCTGCTCTGCCAGGCCAGCACTCACGTAGAACCAGTCGATGTAGGTGTAGGAAGCATTTTCAGGGATGGAGAAGTTGCACTCGATCCTGGCTGTGCCCCCCATCTCCACTTCCACCACGGCTGGCATGGAGATCTCCAGCTTGCTGGCTGCAGCTGTGGGGCAGAATTTGCTGTGAGGGGCAGGAAGCATGGGGAATAATGGGCTGTCCAAGCACAGCCTGTCCCCATCTCCATCCCCCAAAAGCTGTGGGGCAGAGCTGTGTCTTGTGCTCTACACACTGTGTCCCAGCCCAGCAGGAGTGACAGTGCCACTGCCACACTGCCTTCAGCATCCACAGGGAGCCCATGGGCTCAGGCCAGCAATCCTGTTCCCAAAGAGGGGACATGGCATGTTGTGCCCCCACCAGCTGTGTCCCCAGGACACCGTGTGGAGGCAGCACGTCCCCAGCCACCACGGCCTTGGCACAGCCAGGACTCCCAGATCCCTCCACAAGCTCTGACCCTGCTGCTCTGGGCAGGAACCCAGCAGTCAAAGCATCCATCCCTGCAGCATCCCCAAGGCTTCCCGTGGCTGCTGCTCTGCTCCCTGCCCAGCTCTGCCCACCTATGGCACCCCTGTGAGCGGAGCTTGCCCATCCCTGCACCCCACCTTCCTCCCAGCCCAGCTGCCCACAGCAGTAATGGAGCTGCTGGCCCTGCTCCAGAGAGGATGGGAAAGGTAATGGCTATTGATCCAGGACAGGGCACGGAGCAGCTTCCCAAGGGACTGGGAGCAGAGCAGCCCCAGTTGGGTGGAGCAGACACAAGGGTGGCATCACAGCAAGGCTGGGAGTGGCACTGCCACCATCCCAGCCAAAGCAAAGGGGGCTCTGCACGCCCTGGGCTGGCACACGGCCCTGCAGAGGGGACAACAGCCTGTCCCCAAGCAACAGAGCCAGCCCAGGTATGGGAGCTGGGGACAAGAGGCTTGGAGGAAGCAGCTGTGTCAACATCTCCCTGATAGCACCCACTCTGTAACAGCCACCAGCGAGGGGACTTCAAAGGGCAGCGCCGTGCCCACAAAATGCTCTTTGTTTGGAGTGGGTATGTGGTGGCACAATGCCAAAATGCAGCCAGGAGCCCTTCTGCCACAGCAAAGGCCCCGACACGCAGGACCAGCCACCTCAGAACTCCCCCACACACAGGTTTGGGCCCTTGCCCATCCCATCAGCACACTACAGCAGGCACCAGGCAAAGAGGGCCGAGCAAATCACAGCACAGCAAAGAAGGTGCTGGAAAAACTGGTGAAAGTCCCAGAGATGAGCACGCAGCGGGGACAGGAAACTGGCTGAGAATACAAAAGAAAAGATAACTTCGCACTGCCCACCTGTGCGGCCACCACTTGGCTGCCTGCTGGGCACCTGCACAACTGGGCACCCTCGGGCTGGGGTGTGTCCCCACCGACCCCACCCAGCCTCCCCTGAGCCCTGGCACTCTGGACTGCAGGCAGCCAGGCCAGACTTTGCCTCTCCATCATTTTCAGACCTTCGGCAAGGGCCCCAGGCAGAGCCAGCCCCTGGGAGAGCAGCTGGCCCTCCCCCTGACCCGCTCGGCATGAGAGCCCTCAACCAGGCAGCGGAGCAACCGAAACCATGAGCTCAGAGCTGGAGAATGGCTGGCATCCGGGGCTGGCATGAGGATCACAACCCTCCCAGCCATCCACTGCCCTTGAGGAGGCTGACACGGGCGCTGCAGCCCCCTCCCTGCCTGGAAAAAGGGTTCACTGCTCCCCACCTCCTCCGGGACAGGCTGGAGGAAGGACACAAGGGACACTCACAAGGTCCCCCACAACCCTGGGGACACAAGGCTCACTTCTACAGATCCAAGACCTTTCGCTATGTGCGTGGGCAGGCTAAAGAGGCACTGGGCACAGCCAGCCTGGCACAGAGGCTCTGGGGACTTGGCGATCCTCCCCTGTGCCCAGCGCAGCTGCAGGTTTGGTGATGGAACCCGGGGAGATCCATCAGCCACGCGTGGAGCAACCCAGCTGCAGCACCGAGCTCCATCCACCCCAAGTGCCTGGCCCAGCTTCAGCCGGAGACCTCGAGATGTGGAGAGGGCGTCTGCAGGGAGCGAGCAGGGAAGGAAGGAGAGCCCCCGTGCCTTTTCCATCTGGCTGGCGGACAGCCGGCCGGCAGCCAGAGCTCCACAAGAACAAAGATTTGCTTTTAGAGCTGGGGAAGGGGGTGGGGAGCAGCACAGTCCCTCGCCAGCCTCCTGCAGAGCCGAGGTGTGCGGGGAGAAGGCGAGAAGTGCGGCTGCGTTGGCGGCACAGAGCCCCCGGCCCGGAGCAAGAGGAGGGGCACCCCGGGGCTCTGGAGCCGCACGTGGGATGCCTGAGGTTTCCCTGGGTTTGTGTTCCCCTCTCAGGGAAACCAGCTGCGGCCAGATCCCGCCTGCTCCCGGCGCGGCCACACATGCTCCATCCTATTCCTATTCCCTAGGAAAGCTGCACAGAGCCCGAACACCATCACCCTGTCTTCTTCACAGGGAGAAGAAAGAGGGTGCAGAGCCCCAGCCCCGCAAGAAGCAGCAGCACCAGCAGCGCCCAACACCTCCGCACACCAACCACCTCCGCCCTGCCCAGCCCGCACCCTGCCGCCGGTGGGGACGGAGCCCGAGCTCTGCTGCAGCGGGGACCAGCACCTTGCACCCCAAAACAACCCCCCCACCCTGTCAGGACCCTGTCATGTGCACCTGGAGAGGCGAAGCTCTGAACCCCACCCCGCAGCTCGGTGACAACATGCAGACACCTCTCTAACAGCCAGACCGCGGTGCACAAAGGGATGGGGTGGCTCAGGCAGCCCCGGGGTGGGCTCAGCCCCCCGTTCCAGCAGCGCTGGCTGGCCTGGGAATGTCTTGGCCGTGGCCCCTTGTGCTTCTGGGAAGCATCAAGCCTTTCACGTGGCTGGGCTTCCAAATACACCGACGCCGCCAACCATTGAGAGACTCCTGGCTCGGCACTGTGCTGTGGGAAGGGGATCCCGGCATGGGACGGGGGTGGGAGCAGCCTGCTCTAGACTCCGGTCTGAGCCTGACTTTGGCTCCAACACCTCGGCCTGGGCAGGTTCCCAGCGCCGGGGCCACCTCCGCAGCTCAGCGGGGCAGGGAGCAGCCAGCGCACCGGGACCGCTCCCGGGCCCCCGGCGAGGGGAGGGCGGCATGCGGGGAGCGGGGCAGGGCAGGAAGCGCAGCCACCCCCCGAGGGTGAAAATGGACTGGAAAGTGGATAAAAAAAGAAAGCACAAAAAAAAAGCCAAGAGAAACACAGCGCTGAGGGGAAAACTCCTTAGAAGGAAAGGGGTGGATGCTTCCTAACAACAACCAGCTCACCCCGGTGCGCGCTGAACGCACGTGGGTCACCCCAAACCTGCCCTGCGCTGGGGGGCTGCAGAGGGGCCCC
>VXAX01002804.1:181751-206030 GCA_013399835.1 Leptocoma aspasia
GCTGGGAGCCCCGTGCTGTCCCCGAGGCGGGGCCCCAGGGCACCGCAGCGATCCGAGCCCCCGCGCAGCTGTTGCTGAATGGGCAAGCTGTGGAGAAGCTGCTCCCTGCGGTGGCCGGGGCAGCAGCCTGCCCGGGGGCCGGCCCGGGGGCGGGGGGGCTGCCGGGGCTGCACAAGGCTCCCATTATCCAGCGGTAATCACCCAGCCCCACACAGCCCAGCCCGGCCCTCCGGCAGCCCGGGGCAGAGCGGGAGGAGCACAGCAAACCCCGCCAGGTGCTGCGAGTTGCCCACAGCACTCGCACCTGGCCCCAGTGTTCCTGCGCTGTCACAGCCTGGCTCCGTGCCTCAGTTTCCCCCGGGCCAATCAGAGCCAGAGGAGCTGTTGGAGGACAAAGGTTTTCTTCCCCTTCAAAACCGTTTTGCTTCCCCCGAAATTCACTGGTTCAGGTTCATCACACATGAGGACAGAGCCAGGGGCTGCCCAAACTCCCAGGAGCTGTGACAGTGCCCTCCTGCCGCTCTCAGCCCAGAGGCTCTGAACTTTTGCACGTCCTTTTCTCTCCTCCACTTGCTTTCCCTGCAGCATTCCTGTCCCCTGGCAGCAGGGCCTGCATCCCTCCGACCCTCCCTGAGCCACACAAGGGCTGGGCTCCAGGTTATCCTGAGCCACAGCATTCCTCCTGGGAATGCCCAAGCACCTCATCCACCGCCAGCCCCCTGTGCTGGCCCCCAGCCCCAGCGCTGCTGGTGCCATGCAGCAGCCCTTCCCATGCCCTCCTCCTCCTCCTCTGCATGCCTGACCAGCACCCCCCCACAAGACTTTCCCAGCCAAACACACTCAGTGATTCATCGGAAATGATTAAGTTTTTTCCCCAGGAGATCAGTTGCTTAAAATGGCAATGCTGGGCAGCGATAAGGCTCCGAGCCCTCGCGCTGCTGCTGGACAGGGGAGGCCTCCTCCCTTTGCTGGGAAGAACAAGTGCAAGAGAGCTGTGCTGTCATCCACAGGATGCTCAGGAGCTGCTCTTCAGCCTCACAGCCACAGTTTTGGGATGATCTCACACCTTGTGGCAAGAGGGGCCTGTCTGTGGTGGGGAAATCCATCCCCCCCGAGTGGGTGCCCTGGGCTCAGGGAATCCCTGACAATGTTCTCACTTCTCCCCTCCTTCCGAAGGGCAGGATGCAGCACTGGAGGAGCCTCAGGCTCTGCTCTCCTTGGAGCAGGGGAAGGGACATTCCACTTGGCACAAAACACCCCGCAAATGCCACCTTGAGACGGAAGGAGGCCCACGGGAAAGCATCCACCAAAGTCAAACAAACAAAGCGGGAGAACTCGGCTGACACACCCCTGGTGCATTTTGTTCTGGGGCTAACTTTTATTCCACGTTAAAAATAAAGCAGAATGTTGCTAAGAAAGCCTCTGCAGAAAATTTCCAGCAGTTGGAAAGGGCAATGCCACTCCCTGGGGAAAACAGGCTGGGGAGCATGCCACCCTCAGACAGCCCCCTGCTCTCACTGCATGGCTCTGCCTCCAGCTGGTTGGGCTTCAGCCTGCTTAACTTTGAAGAAAACTCGTGCTGTTTTCCCCCCTTTCCCCCTGGTTCTGGGGAAGAGGGGCATGGTTTGAAATCAAGGCATGAACAGATGGCATGAAATCACCCTGCCACGCTGTGTGTGGCACCCGACGGGCTCGGGGACTCTGCGTGGAGAGCGTGGCAGGCTGGCCACCTTCATCTTCCCTCCCTGCTGCCTGATCTCACGCCTCCTTGTTTATCTGCTTGCTTAATGGATTTGGCTGCAGTCCCCACTCACAGCGATGCACACAAACTGTGCATGAGGCTCCCGTGTCGCAGTCCCACGCACACAGCTGGGCTGGGAAAGTCAGGGAGCAGAGCTCTGGCTCCACCTGAGGCACAGAGCAGCTCCCAGAGCTCTCACTCCCTGGCAGTAGACGGAATGTCGGTGCCTGGGCCCCTGCACCTCCCAGCACTCTCTTCCTCCATCCCTCCTGCCACCTCTCAGATGAGGCACTGCCTGGGCAGGCACTTCTGCCCCTGGCAGAGGTGGGGCTTTGCCAGTCCCTGGCACAGCTGCTGGAAACCTGGGATCCACAGGATCCTGCCCAGGGCAGGGCTGATTTCCCGGCGTTATCTGAGCATTGCAGGTTGCAGGAATGATCTGGAAGTGTGCAATTGCATTTGCCTCCCTCCTCTAGTTCCTGCTGGGCCTGGCTCTCTGCAGCCAGAGAGGAGAGATGGCAGCACAGAGCCAGGCCTGGGGCATCCTGGCACACACCACAGCCGCTTCCACCTTTTCCTGCACTCCCAGACAGATCCCTGCTGATATGGGGACTTTGGGATGCTGCCAGGGGGAGCTGGCCTGGCGTGGGCTGTGCCTGTGCCTGTCCTGACGCGTGGCTCGGCGTGTCCCAGGTGGGACGAGGGGCCCGGTGCCTTCCCCGAGCCCTGCAGCCAAGCCCAGGGGGGCCCAGAAAAGCTGGGGTGGGCTCTGGGGGGTGCTTGGGGTGCTCTGCCCCTAGTGAACCCCTGCCAGTGCTGGTGCCCATGGGCTGGGGGCTGGCCCAGCTCCCTGCAGGTCCCCGGGGTGGATGCAGGGCAGCTGTGCTGGGCTGTGGAAGGCTCAGGCTGTGTCTGCCTGGGCCTGCACCTCTTCACACAACACCATCAGGGCCAAGAGGGGCCCTGCTCCCCGGGGAAGGGATGGGATCCGGGCCAGCGCCGAGCTTTCCCTCACGGCCCGGGAGCGGGCGGCTGCTCCCCTGCCACTGCTCCCCTCACCCCCGGGCCACCTTCTGCCACTCCCTGCTGCTGCATTTTGGGGGGCTCTTGGGCTTACACAGGGCTTGGCACTCTGGGGTAAGTACAGGAACCTTCCTGGGTTTGGCTCCCTGCTCCCTGGGTGCCATGAGGTCACTTTGGGGTACCCCTGCCCCGTCTCTGTTCACCTCTGGGAGCTCTCTTCGAGGCCGTGTCCTCCAGCTCAGGAAAACGCCTCATTCCAGCCCCCTTCCCTGGCTTGGCTCCCAGCGGCTCCTTTGTGTCTCCCCTCTCCTTCCTCTGCTCCTGTGCAGGGCCTTTCTGTGGGGATTATTAACCATGGCTACGGGGCCTTTGTTCAGGAGGGGCCTCGAGGAGCCGGGAGGGTGGAGGAAGGAAGGACGGGAGCGGAAGGGGGGAAGGAAGGTGGGGGGGGGGTGGAAGAAGGGGACATCTGGATTTCTGTCACAGAAGACTGCGATTTTTGGAGCAGCTGTGCAGGGATGGCCAGGGCTCAGCGGATGCAGGGCAGTGGCAAAGCCCCAAAAAGGAGCTGAGCTGGCAAGGCTCACCCAGCCCAACACAGAGAGCTCAGCATCCTGCCCTGGTGATGGTGCTGCTGACAGAGGACAGAAGCAGCACGCCAGGGCTCCAGGACTGGCTTTGAGGACTGGTTTGTGGTGCACAGGGGTGGCAGGGAAGGCTGTGGAGCCGTGCAGCCCTTCCCTTGCTCCCTGCCTCGGGAGCTGCGTGCGGGGTGGATGGACAAGGACAGCTGGAGCACGCCTGGGAGAACCTTATCCAGCTGAGAGCCACTGCCAAGGCATGGGGAGAAGGAGCCCTCTGCCCAGGGCTGTCACTCGACATCCTGGGGGTACAGGAGCCCCAGGGCCCGGAGCAGGTGCAGCCCCGGGACAGGGTGTGACAGCCACGTCCTCACACACGTTCAGCTGGGCTGGTCACGTCCGTGTCCCAGGCTCCTCTCCCAGCCTGGGAGCACTGCGGGCACGGAGCAAAGGGCAGGATTTGGGGATGGGCACTGATGGGGTGGCCAGGGGAAGCCAGGAGCTATTTATAAACTGTCCTTTTCCTTGGGAGCACTTCCGAGTCCATCTCCCCCAGGGCCGGCCGGAAAAAGGCCCCATTGTGCTGGCGCCGGCCGGGCCAGGGCTGGGCACTCGCCCACACAATGGGGCACAGGATGGGTCTGGCTGTGGGGTCCAGCGTGGGCTGCCCAGGGGACAGCCAGGGGTCCTGACCACGCTCATCCAGCACTTGCCAAGGCCACAGCTGCCCGGAGGAGAGGGCAGGAGGAACGGCCCTGCCCTGTGCTCCCTGGCACCTGGCTTTTCCGGCTGCCTGCTGCCAAGGAAGGGAGGAGAAGCCAGGATGAGGACACAGCATCACTCCCTGGGCTTGCCTGCAGGGATCTCTTCCTCCCGGCTTTGTGTGCAGGGCTCCCACAGGACGGCTCATTAGGATCATCTGTGAGAAAGCCTAATGAGAGATTAGCCCCGGGCAGGCCCAGCTTTGGGGGAGCCCCTCTTGCAGGGGAACCCTTTGGAGGTCCTTGGGGAAGGTTCCCTGTGGAGAGGGGTGGGGGCAACTGAGGGCTGACTGGGATAAGGCAGCGAGCAGGGCCCACTCCCACCAGGGCCCTGGGGAACGGTGGGGCTGGGCTGGCCAAACAGGAATTTCTTCTTGCAGGACTTTCCCATGGAAGAGGACTTGCCTTTCCCAGGGCTGTCTGGCCAGGCTCCAGGAGGAGATAGATATCCCAGCTCCCACCGTGGGGAGACACAGAGCCCTCCAGAAACACGGCGAGCAGCCCTCGTGCTCCTGCTCTTGCACAGGGCTGCGGGGTGAGCAAAGGCAGGGAAGGCTCTGGCTGCTGGGGGCACAGGGCTGGCTCCCTGCAGCTCCAGATCCTCGCTGAGGGCTCTCCCCAGCAGCCTCGGGCCGTTCCCTGCCCGCGGGGTGCATGCTGTGGAGGATCCATCAGCTGCCCCTCCAAGGCCAGAGGAAGAGTGAGCCACAGCATCCTGGAGCGGAGCCCGAGTGGGGCCGGGGGATTTTCCGGAGCGGATGCAGCGAAATGAGCCATTGTTCGTGCCTGGGCTGCGAGCACGGGGCTGCCAGCGCTGGCCAGGGGTGTCCTGAGGGGACCCGAGGTGAGGCTGCTGGCAGTGCCCAGCAGGACCGTCCTGCCTGCCCTGGCCCGGCTCTCGGGGCTGCATCTGCAGGGGAGGGCACCCTGGGCACGGTGGCCGCTGCTCCGGCAGCTGGGAGCACACCGGGAACACACCGGGAACACACCGGGAGTATACTGGGAGGACACTGGGAGCACACCGGAAGTACATTGGGAGCACACCGGGAGCATACTGGAAGCACACCGGGAGCATACTGGGAACACACCGGGAGCATACTGGGAGGCCACTGGGAACACACCGGGAGCACACCGGGAGCACACTGGGAGCACACTGGGAGCACATTGAGAGCACACTGGGAGCACACCGGGAGCACATTGGGAGCATACCGGGAGCACACTGGGAGCACACTGGGAGCACATTGAGAGCACACTGGGAGCACACCGGGAGCACATTGGGAGCATACCGGGAGCACACTGGGAGCACACTGGGAGCACATTGAGAGCACACTGGGAGCACACCGGGAGCACATTGGGAGCATACCGGGAGCACACTGGGAGCACACTGGGAGCACATTGAGAGCACACTGGGAGCACACCGGGAGCACATTGGGAGCATACCGGGAGCACACTGGGAACACACCGGGAGCACACCAGGAGCACACTGGGAACACACCAGGAGCACACCGGGAGCACACTGGGAGCACACCGGGAGCACACCGGGAGCACACCGGGAGCACACATTGGGAGCACACCGGGAGCACACCGGGAGCACACCGGGAGCACACCAGGAGCACACTGGGAGCACACCGGGAGCGCTGGAGCGATGCCAGCAGGACCCACACTCCAGAAATTCCCTCGGGATGTGCCCAAGGAACAAGGGAGGCAGCGCAAGGTGCTGGGGCTGGGGAATCCACGCTGGGCTCCAGAGAATCCCTCAAGCCCTGGGACACCCAGCCCCGGAGTTGTTCCCTGTCTCCCTCTGGTTCCAGATAAATCCAGAAGGACTCAGCGAGGGCTGAGGCAGCCCTGGAGCTGGCATCCTCTGGCTGCTGTTTTTCTGGAACGCGGGTGAGCTCAGTGACAGAGCCGTGATGCAGCAGCCCCGTGGCCGGGCTCGGTGCCAGCACCATCGGTGCTGCCCAGCCCCGGGGCTGCCGGCAGGGCAGGGCTGCAGGAGGCACACACGTGCCGGGCTCTGAGCTCTCAGGGTGGGCTCTGGTGGTCCCCGATAGCAGCAGAGCTCTGCCCTGTGAGGATGATAAGGGGAGGAGGCTCACACACCCTGTGTGCTGCCAGCAGCTGCCACGGGCACAGCTGGGAGTGCAGTGGCATCAGCCCAGCCCTCCAGCAAGTGCATGAGCAGCTGGGGACTGTCCTTGCGAGGAGGGATCCCACCCACAGCCTGGCTGCCGGGCACCTCGCTGGGGAGCTCTGTGTGCCCGCAGAGCCCCGGGAAGGCTTTCCATCCAAAGCCCCACTCTACTCCAGCCAAATCACTGTCCCAGCCTGAACTGCTAGCAGGTGTTCCCAGCCCCCTGCACCCCTCCTCACCCCTGTGCCTCTCTCCTGCAGGTCTGGACGCCCTGGAGCTGGACATCCTGCCGGAATGAGAGCGGGCAGAGCTCCCCTCCATCCCACGGAGCACGGAGAAGCCCTGCTATGGAGCCACGAGCTCTGAATGCTGCAGCCCGGCCATGCAGGGGGAGCCCAGCAGGGTGGCCCGGGCATGGCAGGGCATGGGCAGCAGGAGCGGGCAGGGTGAGGCAGGTGCACAGCCAGAGGCAGGGAATGAGTGGAGCACGCCCAGCCCTTGGCTCGGCTCTCTTTTCCCTTCTCCTGTTTGGGAAAGCGATGAGAAGTCCAAACATTACCATAAATGCTGAAAGCATCCTGACTCCGTCACCGGCGTGCACTCCCTGGGGATCCAGGCGCTGCCTCGGAGCCACAGGGACGGGGCTGGCGGGGGCCAGACAGCAGGACAGAGGCCAGGCAGGGACAGACAGACACGGATGTGCCAGCCCAGCCCCTCCCCCGCTCAGGGAGGCACCTGCAGGAAGGTGAGCCCAGCTCCCTTTGGAGGGTGCTTCCCTCCTTGGCCCCACGCTGGCCGGAGCCTCCTGGGCTGCACGTGGCTTTCCCGTGGGCCATCAGCCACTGCACTCACCCTCTCCTTCCTTAAAAAGCCTTGGGCTTCAGGGCTGGATTTTCCTGAATTTATCACCGCCATCAAGGCAGCAGGGCTGGACCATCCCCTGGGGCACGGCAGAGCAAAGGCTTTGCCAGCCCCACGCCCTGGCTGGCATCCAGCAGGGAGGGCAGGACCTGCTCCAGGGCTGTAACCCGGGTCTGAGCCACGGCCATGGCTTTACGTCCAAACCTCCTGCAGGAAACTGCTTGGCCGGGTGACCCTGGGCTGGCCCTGTCCCAAACAGGCCCAGGGGATCCTGCTGGCAAGTGCACACCTTCCCTGTGCCAGGGCTGAGGCTGGCACAAACTCATCTCAGGGATGGACACTGCGGGTGGTGGTTCCCCCTGTGCTGTTCGGAACCAGGGTGAGGGGGCTGGTATCAAGCCCTGTCTGTCCCTTGCACTGTGCCTGCTCTGTCCTGGCTCCTGAGCCCCATCCCATCACTCCATCCCTTGTCCCAGGCTCCTCTCCACCTCTCCTGGACCTCCTTTAGGCACTGGAAGAGGCTCCAAGGTGTCCTCCTCCTTCTCTTCTCCAAGCTGGACACACCCAGCTGTCTCCAGAGCAGAGCTGCTGCATCCCCTGAGCATCCCTGTGCCCTCCTCTGGGAGTGGTGGGACAAGGGGCAGTGGCTTCCCACTAACAGGGGGCACGGTTGTATGGGATATTGGGAAGAAATTCCTCCCTGTGAGGGTGGGGAGGCCCTGGCACAGGGTGCCCAGAGGAGCTGTGGCTGCCCCTGGATCCCTGGAAGTGTCCAAGGCCAGGCTGGACTGGGCTTGGATCAATTTGGGATATTGGAACGTGTCCCTGCACCATGAGCTCTTCCTCTTTATGTAGTGGTCAGGCAGATCCACTTACACAAAGAGATCAGGAATTACATCGACAGTCTTCATTCCGCCACTTAAAAAACTGCAAAAACCGGTGTCGCAATTTAAAAAACTGCAAAAACCGACGTGACGCGTGCCGAAGCGAACGGTCCGGGCTAACGGGCGCTACTGGCCCTTTAAACGAACGGCAGTGGCCGTGGCCACGCCCGCGCCTCCGCTGGAAGCCACGCCCCCACCGCGCCCCCGCCGCATCCCGCGAACCGACCAATGAGAGGCGAGCCCGGGCGGAGCCCCCGCCGCTGATTGGCCGCGCGCCGCACGGCGGCGGGTGCCAAGATGGCTGCGCCCATGGCGGAGGGGCCGCGCGGCTGAGGCGCCGTACGGGCCCCGCGGGGACCATGGACGTGCTGTTCGCGCTGCTCCGCGGGCTGCGCCTGCTGCTCGACCTGCTGCTGCTGGTGCTCGACCTCAACTTCTTCCTGGTGT
This sequence comes from Leptocoma aspasia, assembly GCA_013399835.1. Taxonomy (NCBI): domain Eukaryota; kingdom Metazoa; phylum Chordata; class Aves; order Passeriformes; family Nectariniidae; genus Leptocoma; species Leptocoma aspasia. The sequence continues at coordinate 190,184 of VXAX01002804.1, forward strand.
CCTCGCTGGTGTCCGCGCTGCTGTGGCTGCTGGCCGCGGCCTCCAGCTTGCCCGCGGCCGCGGCCGCCGCGGCGGTGGCGTGCTGGGATGCGCTGGTGCTGGTGCGCGGCTGCTGCGGGGCCATGGAGGGCATGCGGGCGGCCGGGCACCTGGTGTCGCACCTGGTGTCGCACCTGGCGCTGCGGGGCCGGGAGCTGGCGCAGCGCGGCCTGGGCGCCGTGCTGGGCTGCGGGCAGGCGCTGGGCCGGCAGCTGTGCGAGGCGCTGGCCATCGGCACCAGCCTGCTGATGTACCTGGTCAACAGCCTGGTCAACGTGTGTCTCATCGGCACCCAGAACCTCTTCACGCTGCTCGCCGCCCTCTGGGACTCGCTGGTGGGGCCCGTGGTTAGGGTGGCCGACCTGCTGGCCGCTTTCCTGGCACACGTGTCCAGCGGTGCCATCGCCGTGTCCATCCTGCTGTGGTCGCCCTGCCAGATGGCCTTCGAGCTGCTCTGCTCCGCCACCGACCTCTTCATCAGCGTCTTCTTTGTCAATGTTTACGGCCTGGGCTTGCTCGTGCTCATCGTGGTGGTCAGCGCCTTCGCCTTCAACCCCGGGCTGCTGTGGACGCTGACTGGCTACCTGCTGGGCTACTTCCACACGCTGCCTTCCTTCCAGCGCCTGCAGCGGGACGCCTGGCGCCTCTACCAGGTGGCCGTGCTGACCCTGGGGGTGGCCGTGACCTCCCAGCCCTGGCGCAGGCTGGCGGACTGGCTCCTGCAGGTGACCAACTGGAGCCAGGGAGGCAGGATGGTGAACCAGGGCAGCGAGCAGCGCCGGGCCCCCAGAGCCCCGGCCACCGACAGGGTGACCCTGGGCCAGCTGCTGGCCGAGCTGGAGGAGCAGCTGGATGCAGAGCAGGGGCCACAGCCACGTCCTGCTCTGAGCCGTGCTGGAGCAGGGCAGCGTGCCCAGACGTCCAGGGAGGAGCCGGGCACGTCCTGGTGGAAAGCCCCAAGGAAGAGGCAGCCGAACGCCACAGCCGGGAGCGCCGAGGGAGCCCCCGACAACGACCCCTGGGTGCTGCTGAAAGAGCAAGAGGAGCGTAAGAAATGTGTCATCTGCCAGGACCAGACCAAGACAGTCCTGCTGCTGCCCTGCAGGCACCTGTGCCTGTGCCAGGAGTGCACGGAGGTGCTCCTGCAGCAGGACATCTACCAGCGCAACTGCCCCCTGTGCCGCCAGGTGATCCTGCAGACCCTCAACGTCTACCTGTGAGCCCACGGGGGGCTTGGGCTGTTTTCCCAGGAGGTCAAGGGCACCTCTGTCTGCACTTCCCAGGGCTGCCTTGAGCAGCTTCCAAAGAACTGTGGATGGTGCTGGAAGGGCAGAACGCTGTGGGGTGTCTGCTAGTCACATTTGCTGCCTAACTAGGTTGTAGCTCTTGCTAGCAAGCACAATACTGATCTCTGCAGCGGGCTGGAAGAGTTACCTGGTTTTTTGTTGACAACTTTTGCTGTTTCAGGGCCTGTTGCCTCGAGCCTGCAGCCTGAGATCCAAAGCAGAGTGCAGAAAAATGCTCTGGTCCCTCCTAGCCAAAGCTGACAGAAAGGTTAAAGGCTGTGCCCTCCTGGAAATCACAAGGGCTGGTGCAAAGCAAGGGAGGTTTTTTCCCCAAGATCTCACTAGAAAATTACCTGGCAGGCTGCATCCAGGCCTGTTTCCTCCTCCCACCGTCAAAGTGGAGGAGCTCCATGGGAAAAGGGAAGAGTGCCCTGTTTGCAAAGCCCAGGGAGAGCGAGGAGCACACTGGAGTTGTTCAGTGTTTGCTGAACCTGGCTCTCAGCTGGAGAACAGGGTTTCTGGGGTACTTCATCACCCCAGTGGCTTTGCTTTTTGAGGGATCTCGCTTTGCCAGGACAGCGTGGAGCTGTGATGAGCTCGGGCTCCCTGCAGAGCTCAGTGTTGCTGCTGCTTCCACGCATCACCTATGCAAGACTAGAGAGCACACGTCAGGTTAGTGCACAGGGAGGCTGGAGGGAGTCACTTCTCCTGCAGGGCTGGTGCTGCTGCTTGGGAAGCCCGAGGAGTGGCCCCCCAGCCAGTGCTCCCAGCCCTGGCAGCAGCAGCAGCCCAGATTTGAGGCAAGGCTGGAGAACCCTCTCCAAAAACCACACATTAGCAGGCTAAGAGTGCCATGGAGCAGGGAGGATCACTCCAGAGCTTGCTGGCTCCTTCCCAGGCTGGGCTGGCTAGAGGGAGGGACTCTTTGGGAGGAGAGGGAGCACCCCAGAGCTCCTGGGAGCTCACAGACATTCCAGCTCCAGGTGCAGCTTCTGCTCATCCCTGCTGCGGATCTGCAGTTGTGTGCGTGGAGCAGTACCAGGACCACGGATATCTCGGGTTAGGGCAGGGCTGTACTGTTGTTTTGTCTCGTTGTCTGTCACCAGTGTATCTACTTTCATTCACAAGTGTCCCCTCAAGTCCAATGAGTGCATCCCATCCTGGCTGGGGGAGCCCTGAGATGGCTCATCCCAGTTTGGGCAACCAGCACCATTCCAAGACATTGCTGGGCTGCAAGAGGGCCTTGCACTAAAAAGCTTTTCCTTTTCCAGCTGCTTGCCTGAGGTCAGCCACACTCCACAGCCAATTTTGGCTGGAGCCAGACCGGAGAGAGTCTTGGCTCTGGACTGCAAGCCAAGAGCCTGAGGGCAGCTGGCATGTTTTCCTTCTATTTTCCTTCTTGATTAGCAATTTAAGCCAAAACAGAGGCAGCAGAGAGGCCAGGCTGTGCTGGGAGATGCCTCTGAGCTGTGAAGCTGAGCTCTAGCAAGGAGCTATCTTCTGGTTGAGTGGCTTTGCTCAGAAAAGCACTGCCAGGGCTGGCTGCTCCCACATTTCCTGGGAGCTGGAAGGATTCCCTGGGCCCAGCCAGGCTCCTGAGCACTAATGGATGTTAGAAGGGCTCTCAGCTGCTTCCACTCCACTTCAGAGAGATGCAGAGGTCCCCATTGCTCAACCTCTTGTCCCTGTGCCTCCCCACACACCTCCCTTGGTAATGCTGGCTCTCTCCAGCCACCAACACTTGGCAGCAGCCAAACCCTCACCAGAGGAGTGAGTGTGAGCCCAGGCTCTGGCTTGTCCCAGGCACTTGCAGGGGAGTCAGGGAGCTGCAGCTGGGGTCACTCAGGAGTGGGATTGTGGCCCTGCTTCTGGCCACAGGCAGCAGCATTCCCTTGGGACCAGCTCATGGATCAGGGGGTGCAACATTCCCTACCTGAGTCACAGGCTGGGGGGGAAAGGACACCTCCCCAAAACTGCAGTTTGTTCCCTTAACCCCTTTTTTTTTTTTATTATTATTATTGTTATTATTATAGCAGTCACGCTTGTTTGTTTAGGGCCTGTTTGCTGTTTATAAAAGAAGGCTTTGCCTTAAGTTTAACTCTTTGCACTATGGACTAGATACTGAGCAGATTAAAATCTCCTTTACCAAAAGCTGGGCGCTGCCTCATTCTTGGGAAGGGTTTTTTTTGGGGAAATGTGTGTTTGTGTCTCCTTTATCCACCCCTGGACTCCAGGGAAAGCCCATCACCCCCCACAAAGGGTGAGGGGTGTTTGCCCCCAGAAAAGCAGTGCTGTAGGATTCCCTGGAGCCAGGCTGCTGCACAGGGAAAGTGCAGCACCCAGCAGATGAATTCACACTCAAACCCACTCTGGGTGGGCTTTTCAGAGCTGGCAACTCCTGCTCTGCCAACCCATGTGGAGAGGAGATGGTTGTGGATACACCACACCAGGGGACAGGGGGGAGGGGCTGGGGTTTCCCAGCGTGTTCCAGGCTGGCAGGAACATGCTGGGACGTGTTCATTCCTGTTCCTGCACGTATCTGATGCCTCAACATCCTGTCCCAGACTGTCCCTGGGATGGAGGCAGCCCGGGGCTGGGTCTTGCCTTGCAGCAAGGCTGTGGCAGGCTCAGGGTTATGGTGAGCAGATGCATTTGCTGCACAAGGAGCTACTCCCTGGCTCGGATCTGAGCTCCTGGCAGGTTGCTTTGTGTTTTTAAGCACTCTCTGCTTCCGCAGCATCCTCATAGATTGTTTGGGAAAATGGCTCAGGACCCTGATGGGCAGAGGCTCCAGGAGTCCTGGCTTGCCCTGCCCTGGCAGGACCATGCCAGCAAAGCGGCTCATTTTAATCAGGATGGAAACCAAGAGCAGGAAGATGGGAGCTGCTGGGAGGACACACAAAGAGGCAGATATCTGCTCAGGCACGGGGAGGAGGGCAGTGCTGATGGCTGGGCAAACTGAGGCACTTCTCTTGCTCCCAGGGTGTGACCCGAGGCTGGCTGGGCACCTGGGGAGGCTGCAGAGGGGGCAGGAGGGTGGGATCAGCAGGGGAATGTCTGCCAGGCCTGCACAGGCAGCATCTCCTAGCCCAGCACCGCCAGCAAGGGATGGGGAGGGTGTTCGACCACCTCAGGCCACTGTGGCCGAGCTTTCCCAGAGAGGACAGGATGTGCAGGACACAGCCCTCCCCCGGGAGCCATCCTGCACACACTTGGCTCGATCTCTGCTCCACTGCAGGAGGAAAATGCAACCACCTCCCTGCTAATGGACAAGGTCCGTGAGCCCTGCCTGCCCTGGCGCTTCGGATTTTGGTGCAGGGCTGCACAGCCTGGGCAGCAGCAACGCTCACAGACCGCTGCAGGGCAGGTCTGGAGTCCTCGGGGTATTCCCTGCTCCAGAACGTGCTCGGGAGGCTCCCACATGAGCCAAGCGGGCTCTCAGCTCGTCAAAGTGCCGAGACCCTTCCCCAAGGAGGGAGGAGCGTGATGCTGCCGGGTGACCGCAGTTTAGGAGCCCTGGGGTGGTCGGCTCTGGCAGCCCGCTGAAAGCAGGAGCCCCAGGCGCTGGGGAAAAAAAAATCCCTTTGTCAGCCCAGCTGCAACTCCCCCGCCCTAATGAGCGGCTCGTCGCAGCCTGGGGACGGCAGGCACGGTCTGCCTGCCAGCAGGGAGCAGGCGGGACAGCCGGGAGCGCAGATGTGGCACAGCAGGAGCGGGGAATGATCCCCGGCCGGGAGGGAGGGAGCAGCTGAGGATCAGCAGCAGAACCACGGGAGGCCTTTGGGCTGCTGCCGGCACCAGCTTGGGCTCTCATTAGTGACCCAGCACAGGGATCGGTGCCTCGGGGACACGGAGGGGCTGGGGCTGGCGGGGACATCGAGCTCACCCAGCCTGGAGCAGCTTGCAGGGTTCTGGGGACAGCTCCCGATATCTCACTGGGGGGAGACTCCACTGCCCCTCGGGGCAGCCCATGCCGGGGCTGGAGCAGCACAGACGCTGCCACCTCTCATCCCTGCTCCTTGGGATGGACCTGAGGTTGGAGGAACTGATCCTTCACCCTCCTGGATGCCTCTCCAGCACATGGGATTTTCTCAAGGACATCCCTGAAGGAGCCAGTGTCTCCTCTCCTAAAAGCCAGGTTTGTGGTCCTCTCCTTGCCCACCCCACCCCCGCTGAGCAAGGATTGTCCCCTCCCCTGCCCTACTCGAAGGTTAAAGGTCTCCTTACCAAGTCAGCAGTCCTGAAGTCTGGGGGTGTTCCCTGCACCTCGTCAGCGATGGGGCCTCTGAACCTGGGCCATAACCAAACTTTTGGGTGGAACAGGAGCCATCCTGCTGCTGCCAGGAGTCACCAGGCCACCCTTCACCCCTGGGGGCATTCCCATGCTCTGGCACCATAAGCACTGTGCAGCTGTGGGGTCTCAGACATGAGCCAGTTGATCTCTTTAATCTCTGGTGCCTGCTGACCTCCTCAGGTGACCTTGGAGTGCCAAGGACATGAGTGCTGCTCTGAAAAGAGGTGCTGACATTCTTTTTTGTTTCTAAAAACGCACAAAGCAACCACAAAAACCTCAAAAGAAACAACTAAACAACCCAACTGCTGCCTCTGTCAGCTGTACTGCAGCACCTGTGGGTTCAGCCTGGCTCTTATAAAGGCTTCTCTCTTGCCCTGGCTGAGGGCTGCTGGCCCCTCCCTAACCTGGGCTCTGCTGGAACAGGGTCTCCAAGCTCTCCTAACTCAGGGAAGCTGGTAGAGCTCATCAAAAGCAGCTGGAGCTTACTAGGAACTTGTCAAAGTCTCCTGTGGCTCTCCTTCCCTTTTCCATTTTTTTTTCCTTGCCTTCTTCCTCATCCTCCCTAGGCAGCAGCAGACACCCTCAGGTTCTCACAGGGGGTCCCCCTGATCCCAGACAAAGTGTCCCCACAACCAAGAGCATCCCAAAGGAAGCAGAGCCCCAAAACTGCTGTGGCTGCCTGTGCTGTCCATGCTCCCACATCGTGAGAGGGACCAGGGAAATGCTCCCAGCCCCCACACACCTCATCCAGAAAATTCCCTTTCCTCCTCCCAGAATAGCCATCGATCTGCTCTGCGGCGTTGTTTGCCCCCTGAGCAGCTCTGCTTACAGAAAAAGCCATCTCCAACCCAAACAGAGGCTTCTGCTGCAACCCGAGCCCGTGACCCAGCAGAGCCCCTCTGTCCCCAAAGGGCCACGAGCTGTCACCCCTGCTCCCAGCACCTCCACGGGCCCCCGCGGGTTGCAGTGATGGTCCTCAGTCCCGGAGTGGGGGTTCCCTTGGGGGTGGCAGTGCCCTTTTCAGGGGCACCCGGGTGTCCCCAGGGCTGTGCCAGCCTGCTGCAGCTCCTGGGCGAGCAGGGGCACGGGCTTTGCTCAACCCGACGGGCACAGCTGTAGTCCTGGGGGTCCATGTGGCACAGAGGGGGACCCGGGGCAGGGGAGGGGTGGCTGTCCGGCTGTGCTCGGGGTTCCTGGGAGGGGGAGCGCTGCAAGGTCCCGCTGGCACGGCCAGGAGAAGAGCCGGTCCCAGCTGGCACCCTACAGCCGGGCAGGGCAGCGTCCCAAGCCCATTAAGGGGTTCGGCCGCTGGCCAAGAGCCCCCTCCCCGGCTGGTCCCCTCGGGGACATATTCTGGGCAAGGAATGAGGAAGCTCTTCATTCCCCTGCTAAAAATAGCGACCTTTCCCAGCGGCGGGTCACCGCTTTCACACTGGGGCGGGGGGCGGGCACGGCGGGCTCTGCGAGCCCCGTTCGGGGACTGACGGGCCACCCCCGGGACCCGTGGCTCTGCTCGCCCCGGGCAATCCTCTCCCCTTGGGAACATGGGGACCCTCCCATCGGCGACACTCGGTGCTCGGGGGGAACCCCGGGGGTGCTGCCGAGCCTTGGGGAGGTGCCGGGCGCTGTCGCAGCGCTGCGCTCATGGCTCAAGGAGGCCGATGCCACCACCTAGTGGCTCTCGCTGGCCCTGCGGGGACATCCCGACACGCTGGCCCCGTCCCGGACCCCCAGGCAGGGCAGCGCAGCCCCCTCGGGGGTCCCGCAGCCCCGCGGGTGGCAGGGCGCACAGGCAGGCGACACACGCGGAGCTGAGCAGCCCTTTATTGAGGGGGGGGATGGGACAGGCCCTTTATTGAGGGGAGGGATGGGACAGCACCCCCAGGACGGGCTCCTGGCCCCCCAGCCCGCCTTGCCCTGCCCTGGGGGTGCCCGGAACAGCAGCGAGCTCGGGCACAGCGCTGCCCCAGGGGTGCCCCCGCCACCCCCGCCGTGGCACAGGGAACGCTTCTCGGCCCCGGGCAGGGCAGGGGTCCCGCTGCCCCGGCTCCCGGCTCGCTGGTGGCTGGGAAGGGACACCTGCCACCCCCTGAGGGCGGGCTCAGGCGAACACGGCGGAGTTTTGCCAGTAGGAGTAGACGAGGAAGCCGGTGAAGGTGCTGTCCGTCTTGACGCTGGCGTAGAAGCCGATGTAGTCCCCCACGCCCACCTGCACCCACACCTCGTCCTCGGGCTCCAGGCGGACCAGGGTGCCCCCCGAGAGCGAGGTGGGCTTGGGCCAGTTGCCGTAGTACTGGAAGAAGGAGGCGATGGAGTGGCCGTTCTTCATGATGTCGAACTGCAGGCTGGTGCGGTACACCGTGGCGTGCACGGCGAAGTAGTACAGGCCCGGTACCTCGCAGGTGAACTTGCCCGTGGCCGGGTCGTAGTGGCCCTGCTCGTTGATGAGCACCACGTCGAAGAGGATGGGCTGGTCGGCCAGGGGAGGGCTGCGGGACTCGGAGCGCTTGGCGCTGAAGGCGGAGCGAGGAGCCACGGCGCACTCGCCCTGAGCCCCCTTCTCACCGTGCAGCCCGTCCACGCCGGGGCTGCCCACCTCCCCGCGGGGACCGGGCACTCCTGGGGCAGGCAGGAGGGGACAGCGTCACCTCTAAGTCACAGCTCTTCCACCCCTCCTGCCCAGTCCCAATTCCATCAGGGATTCCCTGGCACAGCCAGGGCACTGCGCGGGGAAGCAGCACGAGTGCGGAGGGCTGGGTGTGTGATTTAGCACAGCATCAAGAAATGGTTGGAGAAACCCTCGCGGGCTGGGAGAAAGGCCAGCCCAGGAGCCAGGGCAGGGAGGATGCAATTCCTGGTGGTCCCACCTAAAGCAGGGCTAGGAGAGAGAGGGCATGGGGACAAATGCACCTTTACCAGTGACAGCCTTTTACAGGAACACGGGGGCACCACAGGTAGGGCCAAAGGGGTGGTGGTGGCATGAGAGGGACACTTCTGCAGGATTCATTCTCCCTTTGGCAATTTGTGCCAGCACACAGGACTCACCCCCTGGCATGAGGGTGTTCCCCACGGGCAGGGAATGGCAAATCCCCCTCCCCAGCTGGAATCTCTCCTTTCTTACCAGGAGGGCCCATCTCGCCCTTCTCCCCTGGCATCCCCATGGCTCCATCCCGGCCATCCCGTCCGTCTCTGCCTGGCAAACCCTGGCCCCCGTGCAGGCCCGGGGTCCCTGGGATGCCTGGCTGCCCCGAGCACAGCCCAGGGATCTTGTTGTCTTCAATCTGCAAGGACCTGGTGATGAGCCCCAGGAGGAAGAGGAGGAAGAGCTGCTTCATCTTGCCCTGGAGAGGCTGGAAGGGGACAGAGAAGGATCACAGCTCTGGGGACCACAGTGAAGAGGGGTGGGAGTGCTTGGCAGGGAGTGAGGGGGGTCACCAGGGGACATTCTCCCCCTTCTTCTCCCCCTTTACCTTTTGGGCCGCTCCCCTCAGCGAGGCCCCGGTGCTGCCTGCACCTGCCTCAGCATCCCCACGGCCCGTGTGCCACCACATCATCCTGCAGCCCTGGGACAGCTCAGGATGTGTGTGGGGCGTGGGTGCAGGGCCAGGGGCTGTGGCAGTGGCTTTGTGTGTGTGGCTGGGGGCTCTTTGGGGTGGGCACTGCCCCCTCATGCCCAGCTGTGGGGGAACGGGATTTAGGGCTGTCAGCTGGGAGCTGTGAGCGTGCCTGGGGTGGGGTCGTTGCCCCTGGGGGTGCGTGCTGCGGCGGCAGCTCGGAGAACGCGGGGCTGTGTCGTGGCCCTGCCCTTGGCAGCATCCCGGCGGCTCCGCTCCACCCCCGGCCGGCTGCAGCATCCCCGGCCGTGCGGGACCACCCCGCTGCGGGACCACCCCCCTGCCCGGGCTGCCCCCGGCCCTTCCCACTGCAGCGCAACGGGGGCTGAGCCCCAGGGCCAGTGCTGGCCCCCTCCCCGTGGCCGTGACCCAGAAAAGCTGCTCTCTTCCCCCTCCACGACGACAACAAAGAGGAAAAGGAGGAGGAAAGTGTCTCTCCTCCGCCCAGGCGCCGGAGCCAGGAAGCCAGGGAGTCCCAGCTCCTCCGGCTGGGTGTCCCCACTCACTGTGATGCCGCGGCTCCTGTCCGGGACCTCGCTGCTCGCCGCTGTGGAAGGGCTGAGGCTCTTCCTGGCCACTTGGCTCTGACGAAGGCCCTAAGAGAGGCAGCCTCTCCACCCCCCCCTCCTCCCCACGTCTCTCCTCCCAAACTCCAAAGGAAATCAAGGGCCTTGGGAGCCAAAAGCTACAAGACAAGGGGAAAAAGAAAAATAATCCCATGATGTCGGAAGTGCTGTAAGCAGGGGGAAGGGAGAGCGCTGCAAACAGCCGGGCCGAGGGAGAGGAGGCACAGGCTGTGAACCACCTCAGCTGGACACGGCTGGGCACCCGGGCAGGGGGGGAAAACGGGCAGCAGAGGGAAAGGAAACAAGATAAAGGCTGAGGGAGGGAAATCCAGCAAGGCAGAGAGAGATGGAGCGGCAGAAGGAAGAGGGAGCTCTCAGGGTGTGCGGGTGCCCCGGCTGGCAGCAGAGCTGAGGCAGAGGGGATGGCAGAACACGCACTGCCTGGCAGTGCCAGCCCCGGGAGCAGCCCAGGATCCATCTGGGCGGTCCCAGCACGTTGGGCTGAGCGTGCAGGGCAGGTGGAAGCGCAGGCAGAGCAGCGCTGTGCCCGTGCCAGGAGGCAGGGCTGGCCCCGGGGACCGCGGAGCCGCCGAAGCTTTCGAGGCTCTCCCAGCCTGCCTTTAACTCGTTCCAGCGCCGGGTGCGTCCAAGGGACACGGTCACACGCTGGCCAGCGGGGCGGGCCTGTGGCTCGGGGATGTCCCCGTGCCCGGCAGCAGCTGGGACATGCAGGGAGTGAAGGAGCTGGGTGGGCTCAAACCCCCTGAGTTGGGTGGGAGTGGCGGGTCCCTGCTGGGTACAGGGACAGAGCAGTGCTGGCATGAGCGGGTCCTGATCCCAGTGACCCCAGCCAGGCTGGGGATTTCCCCACATGCTCAGGGCAGTGGGAAACACGATGGCACTGCTGGCTCTCTCCTCCCCGTGCCAGAGCCTGCATGGAGCCGGTGACATTGCCAAATGTTCCTTCCAGACCTGGATACCCACGGCCAGGCTGGGTGGTGGCAGGGAGCCGCCTGTCTCCTCTCTCCCAAGGTGTGAAGGGACTGTTGTTTTTGGCCAGCTGGACACTGGTTTGTGGCCATGGGTGTTGCCAGGCCTGTGGCTACCAGGGTGGCCTTCAGCCAGCACAGCCAGCCCAGCCAGCTCAGCCAGCAGGGCCACCACTCTTGGATCCCTTCCCTGGGATCCTTCACAAGATCCCTTCCCTGCATCGTGGGGCCACCAACTGGACCCCCTCTGAGGTCCATCCATCTCCCTAGGACCCTGCAAGCCCCCAACCCAGTGAGGGCACAGCCAGCTGCCCTGCAGCCTCCCCTGTACCCCTCCATCCCTGCTCAGATCCCCCCCTGTCCCCAATCCCTGGCTTCCCTCCCTCCCTCCACCCATTCCTCAGTTTCCCCTAGGATCTGGCAGCACCCACACACAGACCCCAAACGAGTCACCTGCTCGTTGGGTTTGTCAGCTGCTCACGCTGTTTATTCTGCTGGCTTTGGGGCTGTGGGACACAGCCAGCCCTGGGCTCTTGTGCCTGCAGCCTGGCTCACCTCTGCCCAGCCTCGCTCCCTTTGGGGAGCATTTGCCCTTTCCCTCGTGCCCCAGCACAGCCCCTCCAGCACAGGATACGTCACCTGCTCTCTAGGGGATGGAGCTGTGGGCAAGCCCAGGCACCCAGCCAAGCACTGGGCAGAGGGGCTGACCCCAGGGCAGGTGAGGGGCCACCCCAACAGCTGGGTATTTACAACAGGAAGAGCACGGGAGGGACATTTGGGGTGGGGAGGGTGGCTTCAGCCCCTGCTCCTCTCCTCTTGCCGGCTCAGGGCTGGAAGCACTCTACGGGGTCGTTGGAGTCGGGCAGGATGTTGCAGTTGATGGGCCAGAGGATGCCGAGGAGGCCGAGGGACTGCTGGCAGCGCAGCTCCGCCGCCAGGCACACGGCCCGGCAGGGCTGCAGCACCCCCCCGTCCGGGGTGCACTTGGGCACGAAGAGGCTGCAGATGAGCAGGCGGAGGTGCTGATAACACGCCAGCTCCATCAGCGTCTGCGGGACACGGGGACAGCGGGGACAGCGGCGTGAGCCCGGCGGGGTGCGGCGAGGGCAGCCCCGCGGGCAGCCCCCGGCCAGCTCACCTGGTAGTCCTGCAGCACCTCGGCGGCTCCCTCCTGGTCCGGGATGGCCAGCCAGATGTTGGGGAAGGAGGTGGCGTTGTAGCCCAGCCCCAGGCACATCTCCACTTCCACGGGCTCGCAGACAGAGCCTGCCACAGGGAGAGGGGATTCGCTTGTGCTGCCCAGCAGCTGTGCCAGCCTGTGCCCCGCGGCCAGCCGGGCTCAGGCGGGGCTGGCTGCTGGGCAGGGCACTCACCGAAGGCCGGGTAGGACACCCCGGTGCAGTTCAGTTCGTCAGTGCCGTCGGGGCAGTCGTGCCAGCCGTCACACACAGACTCCAGCGCCCGGCACTCGCCGTTCCCACAGGAAAACTCGGCGGGGCTGCAGGTCTCTGGAAGGGGAGAGGGCAGGGCATGGCTAGGAGACAGCATGTTCCCGTGCTGACCACCCCTGTCTGCTCTTCTTGGTCACTGGCCAGGGGATCTGACAGATCCAGCTTAGGGAGATCCCAAATTCCCTGGGTTATCTGGGGGCAGCCCTCAGGTCATGGATCACGCCTCTGTGCAGGTGAGCCCCTCCAGGTCACACCCCCAGGGCTGTAAGGTTATAGGGCAAATCAGGTGAGAAGGGGCCCCGGGGGGCTTTGGCTCCAAGCAGGATGAGCTGTGGAACAAGAGCTGTTTTTCCCAGGTTTTTATCCAGCCTGGCCTTGAAGCCCCCCAAGGATGGAGGTGGCACAACCCACCCTGGGCAGTCTGTGCCCCCGTTTGGCTACCTACTCTCTGTGGCATTGCGGGCTTGGTAGGTGGCAAAGAATCCGTCATCTGCAACTCCCTCGTCCGCCACGAAGAGGACGGTCATGACGTGCCGTGAGGAGGTCAGGGTGGGTGGCAGCTGGTGGCCACAGAACCTGCCGAGCTCACGGGATGAGGGATGGGGTCAGGGGGCTGACCAGCACCTCCCCAAACCCAGCCTTCTGGTGTGTCCTCCCCACCAGCCAGCCCCGTGCCTCAGTTTCCCCAGGGTGGCGCAGCAGGCCCGGGGGTGTCGGGTACCTGCCCATGAGGCTGGCGGTCCCCGTGCCCGCGCTGTCGTGCACCTCCACGAAGTCGAAGCTGCAGTCCTCGTGCGACTCCAGGCTGAAGTTGTGGAAGTGCAGGTCGATGACGTGGCCCAGGGGCACCGAGATCTGCCAGAGGCACAGCTGCGGGGCGAGAGGGGGGCGACACCCGTGAAGCTGGGCAGGGGCACCCCCCAGCTCGCCCCGGGCCGGGGGCTGCCTTCCTCCCTGCCCACCCTCACCCTCACCGTGCTCCCACAGCACCCCTTGTCTCACCTGCTGGTGCGGGTATGGCTGGGGGTGGTTCGGGGTGGACAAGTGTCCCTCCAAGGCGGTCAGCGGCCCCCCACATTCTGGTGGGACAGACACACGCAGATTTACCCCTGCCCCTCTCCCCTCCATCTCCCTGCTCATCCCGGGTGCCGCGGGGGCTGGGGGCTGCAGGTGGGGGTCTGTCCCGCCCACCTTTGTGTTTCAGGCTGCAGTTGGCCTCGTCGCTTTTGTCCCTGCAGTCGTGGAAGCCGTCGCACACAAAGCCCAGCTGGAGGCAGAGCCCCTGGTCGCACAAGTGCTCGTCCCAGGCGCAGCTCCCTGCACGCAGCCACAGACACCCAGGCTGGTGGGGGGGTTCCAGCGGGCACCCTCCCCTCCCCGCTGGCTCTCCGCACTGCCTGCCAGCAGTCAGGGACCCTGGCAGTGCCCTGGCCCGGGGGACTCACTCTCGGCGGGGGCCACGGCGCGGTAGCGGGCGCTGAAGCCCCGGGCGCCCACGCTGCTGTCGGACACGAAGGTGACCCGCAGGCGGTTGGAGTCGGTGTTGAAGGTCGGGGGGGGCACGTTGCCACAAAACCTGGGGGCACAGCAAGGGTGGCACCGCTGGCTGGCCCCGCCCCGCTGCACTGCCACGCTCCCCAGGTGTGAGGAGTGAGGAGGAGCCCTACCTGGTCGGGCTCTCCCGAGCTGGGGCAGGGGCTGTGCCACCCGTGCCCTGCTCTTCGTAGAGCTCCACGCGGTCGAAGAGGCAGGAGGCCGTGCCCTCCACGCTGAACGTCTCCATCCTCAGCTGGATGGCGAGGCCGGCGCCCACCTCGATGTGCCAGATGCAGAGGGCGTTGGGGGGGTAGGGGCCGGGGTAGTTGGGGGAGCTGAAGGAGCCCTCGGGGCCCCGCAGGGTCCCTCCGCAGGCTGAACGAGGCAACAGCGTGGGCATGAGCTGGAGCAGGGCACCCCCATCCCAAAAGGCTGCCCCACTCGGGACTTACCCGGTGCTGCTGTGCGGGCCGTGGGCAGCCAGCTCTCGGTTGGGGTGGCAGCTGTTTTGGGGGCCGGGGGGTCCCTTCGGATGGGTGCTGTGGTGGTGGTAGCAGTGCCACGGGCGGGCAGGGCCGTGGCCGGGGCGCCGGGGGGATGTGGGGATGTCAGCTCTGTGCCCAGGGAAGAGCAGGGACTGCTCAGCCCCAGTGGGGAGAGAAGGGGCTCAGGGAGCCCACCCAGCCCTGTGCTCCCACCTTACCCACGGGTGTGCAGCTCCCAGGGGAGCCCACGCTGATACTGCCACATCCCACGGACACAGAAATCCCCTCGCTCCTATGCATGAGGTCACCCTCTCCCCACCGCGGGCAGACCCCGGGATGTGCTCTGGGTGCCCCTCTCCCACTCTGAGCCCCTTCTGTGTCCCCCACCGCAGGCACGGCCACCTCCCAGCTCGGCACTCACGGTGGATGACGATGCCGAGCAGGAGGGCGATGAGGAAGAGCAGGATGGTGCTCATCAGAGCCACGCAGAGCCAGGTGAACTTGCAGTCGGCGCGGTACCTCCAGCCCACCTGTGCCCAGAGCTGCTGGCCTGGAGGCGAGGACAGCGGGCAGAGCCGGGCTGCTGCTAAGCCGTACCCTCACCTCCCTGGCTCAGCCCTCGCTGGACACGTCCACACCGCTCGTCCCCGCGGTTCTAACGTGTCCCCAAGCAGCCCCAGAGCCACCACCCCGCTCCTGCAGCCCCATGGACGGGGGGCTGTGTACAAACCCCCAGGCTGGTACCGAGGCCGTCCCGGCGTGGTGCGGGGCCGGTCCCATCCTTGTCCGGCGGGCGCTCCACGCTCGGTGCTGCCCGGGGCTCCTCGCCCTCAAAAACGGGGTTGAAGAACTCGGTCTGCGGGACAGCGAGCGCGGCTGGCACCTTGGGGACCCGCGGGGGGACCTCAGCAGCACCCACACCCCCAGCCCTACCTTGCTGCCGTCCAGAGCCTCGGGGCAAAGCGTGATTTCGGTGAAGTCTTTCATGGCAGCAGGCGGTTCCCGGCGCAGCCTGCCTAAAATCCTGCCCAGAGCCCTGTGCCCCCCAGCCCCACCGCCCGCTCCTCCTCAGCTGTCCCCATGGGCCCCGGGGCGGCGTGGGGACCCCTGCTCCACGCTCCGGGGCGGGGGTGGTGGCAGTGCCAGCTCTACACGTGGCAGCGCAGCGCCGGAGCCCACCCGAGGGCCATGCCCGCCGTGCCGGGAGTGCGGGGAGCCCCGGGAGGCAGCAGCCCCAGTCCCCTCCGCAGGCCCCTTCCCCCTCGCCCCGTTAATCCAGCTCAGCTGAGGATGCCGAGGTCAGGCTCTGGCACGGAGAACCAGCGTCTTAAAGGGGAACGAGTGCTCGCACCCATCCCGCTGGGAGCCCACCCCGAGGGGACCCTGCTGCTGGGCTCCCCACGCGGCTCCTTGGTTTTCCAGCTGCCTGCAGGCTCCTCGCTGCTCAGGGCAGCACCCAAGGGGCTGTGCTGGGGACGCCGGGCTGAGCGTGTCCCTCCTGCCCTCGCTGGGTGCCTGGGCCCTGCCACCTGCATTCCCGCTGCCCCTTAATGCCCGTGTCCGTCCCTAAGCAGGGGAGAAAGGGGC
>VXAX01002804.1:206361-228246 GCA_013399835.1 Leptocoma aspasia
GGAGAAAGGGGCCATTGTTCAGGGGTTTTTGAGGGAAGAGTGCGGGCACCGGGGAGCTCCGTGGGGCTGGGAAGGCTCCTTCTGCCTCCGAGCACTGCCACCTGCACCCACATCTGCCTTGCTCCGAGTGCTCCTGCTCCTGGGTCTCCACCGGTGGCAGCTCCTCACCCTCTGCCAGACCACCCGGGAACAAAACACACTCACCCAACGCCCTGTTCAAGCTCGAATTTATTCCTGCACGAGTCTCCCTTGTATGAGACACTTCCCACCCGTCTTGCTTACACAGTAAACAAGCCACCTGCCAAGCAGCATCGCTGCCCCAGCCCAGCTCCCGCCGCGGGCAGCCCCCGTTGCCATCCTGCCCCCCCCCTAGCCCTGCTGGGATGCCCCAGGCTGGGCAGGATGCTGGTGCCAGCGCTCAGCCCGTGCCCGCAGGGCCGGGTGTGGGTTGGACGGAGCTTCCCCGAGGGCTGGGATGGTGCCCGTGTCTCCTCCCGCTGCGCCTCAGGCAAGGCAGGACGGGGAGGAGAATAAATTAAAGGCTAAAAAGGCCACTGGCATTTGCTAGCTGGAGGACAGAGCAGCAGGGCGGCGCCCCGGGCACCCAGGGGGGCTCCTGACCACAGGGAGAAAAAAAGCCCCGATTGCAGACGGTCCCGGAAAGCCATCGTCCTCCCGTCCCTCTCCCGCACAGGTTCTGTGCGACCCCCACGGCCCCCCGCTCCCCTAAATGGTTTAAGGCACCGTCGTATGAGGAGGCAGGTAAAAACCTACCCGGAGCAGCCCCGGCACGAGTCCCTGGAGAGGCAGGAAGCGGCGGGGGGCTCCAGGTTGAAGCGAAGTCCACTATAAATACATATAAATTCCAGAA
The DNA here is from genome assembly GCA_013399835.1 of Leptocoma aspasia. Taxonomy (NCBI): domain Eukaryota; kingdom Metazoa; phylum Chordata; class Aves; order Passeriformes; family Nectariniidae; genus Leptocoma; species Leptocoma aspasia. The sequence goes on from VXAX01002804.1 coordinate 207,233, forward strand.
AATGTTTTCCTCCCTCCTGTCCGTGAGTCTGGGCCTGGGCTCAGGCTGCTTTGAGGAGTGTGTGTGGGGCAGCTGCAGGGGATGTGCTGCCCGAGATGGGACGGCGGCCACCGGAGGGCTGGAGTCCTTTGCCAGGAGGTTTGGAAGTGCCGGGAGGAGGTCGGGAGCAGTTCACAAATCCTCTGGGATGGCCAAGCAGATACAGGAGTGGAGAGAGGCCAGGAGGGATGTGTGAGGCTCTCCTGGGTCCCAGGGGAGCAGAGGTCCTGGTTGAGTCAATGGGACAGGTGGCCCCATTCCTGTAGAGTCCCTTGCTCAGGATTTTTATTACACACACACCAAAAAAAAAAAAAAAAAAAAAAANTGCAGAGCTGATGTGTTCACAAGTGCTTCTTTGTGCAATAGGAAATTAGGAGAGTCTTCCGGGGGGGACAAAAGAAAAAAAAAAAAGAAAAGAAAAAAAAGAAAAAAAGACCAAAAAAAAGAAACGAAAACCCCGAGGTAAAAACCAGCAATCAGAAGGTGCCTGAGCTGCCTGAGCCCTGTTCTGTCACAAGTCCCTCCTCAGTTTGGAGCTGGGATGTCCTTGCCCGGGCTCTGCTCCTGGCTGTCCCCAGCCTCCCTCTGCAGCCACCTCGGGGGTGTCTCCTCTTCACCTCCCTCTTGCTCTGGGGGGGCCGAATGCCCGCACCCCGGCGGAGCCGGCTCTGAGGGGGGGCACAGGGGGTGCCCAGGGAGGCAGGGCTGGCTACATGCGGGAGGACGGGCTGGCCAGCTCGTAGAAGAGCAGGTAGGCATCGCTGCTGCGCACGTGGCTCGAGGACATCGGGGTGACGCTGCAGAGAGGGGAAGAGGAGAGCTGTGAGCGGCAGGGACGGGATGCCCTGAGCAGGGGGTCCCTGCTCGCTTGTCCCGCCCCAGGCTCACCGGGAGTCATTGAAGGTGTGCCACTCGCTGGACACAGGGCTCTTGCAGTAGGCTGTGTAGTGGCCCCCCATGGTGGTGCCCGAGTGGTTGGAGACAGCGTAGAGGTTGTAAACGGCGTGGTCTGTGGGGAGCAGGGGTGCTGCTCAGCCCTGCTGCCCCACAAAGTGCCAGCACAGAGCCCCCCTTCCCTGTGCCAGCAGCTCCAGCAGCCTGGATTCCGTGCCTCCCACCCCTCACACCTCTGCCCCCCACCAGCTGGGGACACGAGGAGCCCAGGAGTCAGCAAGAGCTCAGGGCTGGGATTAGAGGCACGCAGGGGCTGGGACTCACTGCAGCTCTGCGAGGCGAATTCCCGGAGGTCCAGGTCCTTCAGCGGGAAGTTGACGAAGGTGGTGAGTTTGCTGCTTCGTATCCTGGCCTCAGAGAAGCGCTTCAGGTCTGCAGGGTCACGTCAAGGAGCCAAAGGGACAAAGGGGAGCCTGCAATAACCCATCTCTGTCCCCCACAACAGCCCCTGTCCCCATCCCTCTGCCCGAAGGATACGAAGCACCAGGATCTTGGGGAACTTCTGGATGCTGAATTTTTTTGTGCACCTTGTCCTGGCTTTGCAGCGACAACACGTCTGTGAGAGGCAAACAGCACAAGCAGGAGGGTGAGGGCACTGCCCACAGTCTTGGCAACACAAGCACAGAGGGGAAGGGGCCCAGCCTGCCCCAGGGACCCCCCTGCCCCGTACCGGTTTCTCGTCCCCATCCAGCACGTCCTCTTTGGTGAAGAGCCGGAGGCAATCCATGAGTGTCACCTCCCCGTAGCCTTTCTGTGGGAGTACAGTCACGGTCAGGGACAGGCAGTGTGGGACAGGCAGTGTGGGACTGGGATTGTTAGGGCTCCCTCACCTTGGGGATGGGCAAGGACAGGTCCCAGAAGGGGTCAAAGGCTGTGGAGCAGTAGCCACACTCGCTGCAGGTCAGAGAGCTCTTCAGCTGCCCAACAAAGAGGTCTGGTGGGGTGGGACAGGGCAGGGTGAGACCCCTGGCTCCCTGCCCTGCTCCCAGCCCAGCCCTGTCCTCCCTTCCCCCAGCCCTGCTCACCACTGATGCGGCTGTCCTCCCTCTCCTGGTACCTCCTCCACATCTGCCGGCTCTTCTCGTCGTCACTGCAAGGGTGGGGACACAGCAGGGCACTGAGCATGGCCTGGGGGACACCAGCCCCGCCACCCAGCCCAGAGGGACCCATGTGGTCACTGTCCCTGAGCTGGCCTTGCGGGCAGTGAACTCTTCTGGGGCTTGTGCAGTGCCAGCACTTACGGGAGGTGATCCAGGGTGTCGGTGCTGGCCCGGGGCCGCACCAGCACACGGTTCACCTCGCTGTGCAGCCCGTCCAGCAGGAACCGCAGGAATTCCTGTGCATCCTGCTGGCTGCAAGACACGGGGCATGGCCAGTGAGAGGCTGCAGGGGGCTCAGCTCCCCCCACACCCTGCACCCACCCCCCCTTACTTGTAGCCGACGAAGCGTGGGGCGTATCTCTGGATCTGCGTCTTGAACTCGGAGGGGCTCACGCTCTCGTTGGCGGATGAGGTCCAGAGCAGCTGAATCAGCTTTGCAAACTCTGCGGGCAGAGAGGCAGGTCAGCAGTGGAGGTGGCACGGCCATGCCCCCAAGGGGACAGCTCAGGGCCACACTCTGGGCTCTCAGGGCCTGATCCTCCACTGGCTGGGCAGCCTAAGGAGCAGCAGCGAGCTCTGGGTGGGAGTCCTGCAGGATGTGGGGTGTCACAGGGATGTGCTGCAGGAATTGCTGCAGGAATTGCTGCAGGGAAGCCCCTGCCAGGGACACGGGCAGTTACCTGACATGAGCGCCGTGCGCATGCGGCTGTTGTTGTTGAGGTCCCGCAGGTACTGGTTCTGCAGGCAGTAATCCCGCAGCTCCTTGGTGTTGCTCAGGCACTGCAGGATGGAGTTCATGAAGCACTGGGGGAGGCAGAAGAGAAAACCATGGCAACGGGAAGCAGAGGGAGGCAGGCCGTGGCAGGGGGACACCGGGACCGGGCAGGCACAGGACGGGGATGAAGCCGTGAGGAGCAGGGGAAGCTCTTCCTCAGGCAGCACCATGGGGAGAGAGGTGGCGGGAGCTGCCAGCGTGAGGGTGTGGGTGTTGGGGGACAGGTAAAGGGACAGGGCTCCCCCTGCCCCACAGATGTGCCTGGTGTGAGCCACAGGCCTGGGGACACACTCACCGTGTTGCCGAGGTTCCGCAGGCCGGTCAGCCCCTGCACGGCCTTGGAGCTCTGCAGAGAGAGGGAACAGTGCTGGGAGGGTGGCGGGCTGGCCATGCCTGTGGGCAGCCCAGTGAGGCCATGGTGCCACAGACCTGCCCGTGGAGCAGACCCTCCGGTGCAAGGAGAGGCCCCATCCCGCTGTGACATCATGGGCAGAGCCAGCTCCTGGGCCAAGGGCCTGGTGACAAGCCATGGCCTGTCACATCCTGCTGGCCCAGGACTACGCACAGGGCTCAAAGTTCTCCCTGCCTGGCAACACTTTTGCCCCATGCCCTGGATTGCAGGTCAGGTGGGTAGCCCTGTCCCTGGGGACACTGGGGCATGGCAGTGCCCTGTGCCTGCCCATCACTGCAGGAGGAGCACAGTGCGCTGTCACTGCCTGTCTGCTTCATGCCAGGTGTCCATCCCCTCCAGGACACCCTGCACAAGCGCAGTCCAGACTTTGGCACAGCTGTTTTGCAGGATAAAGTCCACCTGGGAAAGTGCAAGCCCAGCCCTGTGACAGCCAGCCCGGGAACAGGGCTGTGTGCCCAGTGGTGCCTTCCCAGCCACTCGCTGCCCTGGCTGTGCTGCACCTGTGCCATGGGGCAATTCCAGGTGCTCCAGGTGCTCCCTGGGCTGGGAAAAGCAAAGATGGGCATGAGCAGCTGGACCTAGGGCTGAGAAGCATCGTCACTCTTTGCTGGAGAGACCAAGAGCACAGAGGGGTTTAGGGGTGCCACCACCCCTCTCCCAGCATGCAGGACAGGATGCTGGTGGGGGGCACTGGTGGGAGCCCAGGGGTCCTGCTCCCAGCCCTGCACAGGGGAGCAGCAGGATGAACCTCCCTGGAGGAGGGGGGGGTCTGACAGGGCCTGCAGGGTCAGATGCTGATGGTGCTCCCCCAGATGCCCAGGATTTAAGGATCCTTTGGCAAACACCCCAGCTGCCCACCTGAGGCTTGAGGAGGAGGAGAGGAGGCGAGAGGAGGGGAGGGGGCCCAGCAGCTCTGAAATAGCAGCAGCTGGTGTGTGTGTGGGAGGTGCTGAGCACCCAGCCCTGACAGCAGCCCAAAATAACCCAGATCCAGTTACACGTGCTCCTTAGCGACGGCGCAGGCATCACCCACCACGGCAGGGACCGCCACCAGCGGGGACCCTGTGTGGGCACACGCAGCTCTGCCAGACTGACCGGCTGCCCTCTGTGCCATGGGGTGCCCCCACAGTCCCCAGAGCACAGGGGTGTCCCCAGATGTGGCTGCCCATGGCTGTCAGTGCCATGGGGTTGCTGTCCTAAAGTGCCAGGCAACTCCCCTGTGCCTTCTTGGGCTGGGGCAGGCTCAGTTGGGCACAGGGTGCCAGCAGGGTGTGACAGGTCAGTGCCATGCCACGGCTGGAGGAGCTGGGCTGGCTCTGGTCCCTCAGCAGATGGTGGCAGGAGAGGCGGGCCTGTGTCCCAACAGCCTACATCCATCCCTTGGAGGATGTGAACCCCAAGGCCCTGCTCGTGTCCCCACACCTACTCCAGGGAAGGTCACGGTGCCAGGGGTGAGCAGCAAGCCCCGGGAGCTGCCCCAGTGTGCCCCAGCCATCCCCACCAGGACGTGCTTGTCCAGTTGCCCTGGTTGGGCAGCTCCCGCCGTGTGCCAGCAGGGACCGGCCAGTCCTGCCCATGTGGGTGCAAACCTCCCCACAGATCCTGCATTCCCCCACAGCCAGGTCCCAGGCTGTCCTCCCAGGGCCTGGAACAACCCCAGGGGAGGGCTGGAGCTGAGGAGGGGGTGTCAGGTGGCTCCCCTAGCGTGGCACAAGCCCTGTGTGCACCGAGGTGTTATTTCCCCCTCTGGATTCCCTCCCCTGGGTGACTCAACTCCAGCTAATCCCCCTCTCCCGTACAGGGCTTTATCTAGGACACGACATGCTCAGAGGCGGTGAAGGAGAGCTGGCTCACGCGGCGCGGCTGGGGACTCCCCGAGGCTGCACCGCAGGACGGGGACAAGGGACAGGTGATGGGGACAAGGGACAAGATCCTGACCGTCCTGCCCCATGCAGGTCCCCATGCCCGGAGCTTGTTGGGGCAGCAGGAGAACCAGAGCAGCCAGACTTACATAAGTGCTCAGACCTTGCCCTCCTTGCCCCTTGCTCTGCCATCCCTGCAGGAGAGATCTGTCCCGGCACTGTGGCTCTGGGGACAGCCAAGTTCACTCCGATGCCACTGCCAAGGGGATCAGTGGCAGTGGCAGCAGATCCTTCCTTGTGGTGGGACACGGGGACCTGGCCAAGGTCACCGCAAGGGCAGGGCTGGGAGAGGAACCCAGGTGTCCTGACACGTGCAGTTCACCTGCTCCCTGCTGTCCTGTGGGACGCGGGGACACGCCGTCCCCACGGGCAGCCGGGAGGCCACCCACCCCCAGGCACCCCATCCTCCGGCACAGGGGATGGCACAGGGCACTCCTCGCTCCCCAGGAAGGGCAGGGGGTGCCCCTTTATCTGCCCCCAAGCCGGGGGATGGAGGCTGCGGGCATCTCATACCTTGGTCTTGTTGAGGACGAGCCCGACAAAGGTGGAGACCAGCAGGGACCCTGGCATGGAGGTGCGGGGCCGCAGGTCCTTGTGAAGGTCGGGGAGCGCGGGGGGCTCCTCGGGCAGCGTCACCGTGTAAGAGTCCCTCATGGTGGCCCCGGCGGGCACCGCAGGACGGCGGGGAGCAGCCGCGGGCAGTGGGGTGCCAGGGGACACCTGCCGGGCTGCCCTGACCCGGGGCCGGCTGCAGCCGGGGGCGCGGGGCCGGGCGCGGAGCCCCCCGTGCTGGGCGTGCGGGGCCGGAGCCGGTGCCGGCTGCGGGGCTGACGGCACCTGAGCGGCTCTGACATCAAATGGGTGGAGAGGCGGCAGCCGGGCTCGGTGACGGCTCGGTGACGGCTCGGTGACGGCCAGCCCCCGCGCACCGCGTGGTACAGCGCGCCGGGAGCCAGGGGGGCCCGCGAGGGGCGGCTCTGCCCCGGGGACACGCTCCGGAACGGGGCGGCGACACCGCCCCGGCTCCGGGGGGCTGCGGGGGGACGCGGTGCCCCCTCGGCATCTCTCTCAGCGGGGCTCCCCACGCTCCCGTACCCCAACACCGGCACCGTGCGCGCATCGCGGGGCAGTGGGGAACTGGGGAGAGGCAGCAGCCGAGGAGCGCCTGCCCCCCCAGTGCTCCCCCGTGCTCCCAGCTCGGCGTGCCCAGGGCTGGTGGCACCGGCTGTCCGGCCCCGGGCACGTTGTGCTCCGGGCAGCCACCGGGCAGGGAGCGGGACTCCCCAGCTGGGGGTTACTCGCCAAAATTGCCTCGGTAAAAGTGGGACAGTCCCACAGCATGTGGGTGCAGGGGGTGCCTGTATCCAGAGAGGGCTGCGGGCTGCCAGACAGGGTTATGGGGCTCTCGGGCATGTGCCTTTCCTGCAGTGCCAATGCCAGGTTCCCAGGCAGTGACATTTTGGGGGAACCCCCCTCTTTGGGGGATGCATTAGTGCTGAGCTCAGAGGATATATCAGTGCCTTGTGCTGGGGAAAAGCTCCCCGCAATTCCTACGTGGAGCAAAGACCCCACCTGGTGTCTCCCCTCGGTAAACTGAGGCACAGCACGGGCAGGGCTCCAGCTCTTCTCCTGCAGCAAGGGCAGATGCAGAGACTGGCAGGGAGCCCGGGTGTCCTGCGTCCCAGTCCTGCGTCTCCCGCTGCTTCACCCCTCTGACCGCGGCAGGACGAGCACCGGAGCCCTGCGCCTGCTGTGCGTGCCCAGGTGTTCCTCTGCCTGCTCAGGGAAATTTCCACGGGCAACCAGGGCAGGGAGTGCGGTTGGGCTGCTCTGACAGAGCCACAGCCTCCAATCTCAATGAGAGGGCTCTAAGCAGAGCCTCCTTTCCTTCTCTGGAGCCCCCAAAATGCCCCCATCCAGAGGCAGGGGCTGCTGAATCCTGATGGCTGCAGATGCAGCCTCCCTGTCGAGCAAAGCTCAGCACAGCCAGCGGAGGGGCTGGCTGGGGACGGAGCAGGGGGAGGGAGGAAGGGAGGGAGACTATTTTTGGCACCAGCAAAAATATCTGAGGAGGCATCTTGCAGCGTTATTCATCTGCAGGGCCAGGGCTCTTTTGCATCACAACAGGAGGCCTGTCGTAATCGGGGCCTGCGCGTGCTCACACGTGTGTACATGTACACACCCCACGCTGTGTATGGCGTACACACACGGGAACACGGTGTGCACGCCGGGGCACACACCCCACTGTCCTCCTGCAGCCTGCCTGGCTGCCCTGCCGTGCCCAGGGGCACAGCCTGGGCCTCCAGGCTGTGGCACAGCTCCCCAAAATCCAGGGCTCCTGCCACCCTGCCCGGCAGCGCGGGTGGGTACCGCGGGGGCAGGATGGGCACTGGTGCACAGCCAGGCCTGAGTGCTGTGCAGGGAGCTGGGGCAGCTCTCCCCGTGGGATGCACGGTGCTGGCCGAGCCGGTTCCATGGCAAGAGGGCGGTTCAGCCACATCCCGTGTGTTGAACCTCGTGCCCCGGTGACATCGGTGACATCGAGCGCCCCGGGCCAAGGACCGAATTCCCCTCCAGCCAGAGAGCGGCGTGCAGGCTCTGAGGGCGAGGCTGGAGTGGGAGAGAGAAGGGGACACCCGGTGGGATGGCATCACCCAGAGCAGGTCCCTGCCCTCAGCTGGCCCCTCTGCAGCAGTGACCTTCTGCCGTGGGCAGAGGTTGCCACAGGCCCGGTTGGCACCGCGGCGGCAGGCAGGGCCAGCCAGCACTGGCTGCGGGCCAGGGACGTCAGCTGCTCAGGATGGGACTGCGGAGAGCTGCCGGCGGTTTTGTGGGTGGCCCTGGCCTTCTGACCCTATGTACACCCGGGGTGGTTAATGGGCCGGCACAGCTCCAGTCCTGCCCCCGGCCAGACTGCCCTTCCCGGGAGCCAGCACGGCCCCGCAGCTCCGCAGGCACAGCCCCTCGCTGAAGCCGCGCCTTCACACACCTCCCTTTGCCCACGGGGTGGTAAACTGAGGCACGAAGTGATGGTGAGGGTAGGGACACACGGAGACACCCTCACTGTTGGCTGCAAACCCCTCTGGATGGCAGTTTCCGTGGCGCAGAGGCAGGAGATGGCGGTGGAAAAAGGGATGGGAGGAGGCGTGGGGCCAGCCCCGCTGTCGCCTGGCTGCGTCAGGAGCGGGTGCTGCTGACACTGCCCTCGGGGCTGGGCAATGGGGCAGAACCGATGGCAGCTCCGGGGCTGCAGCCTGCGCTTGTTTCCGGCACCCGGCACGGCCGCAGGCACCCAAGTCTGGTTTACAACCGGGACATTTGCTTCCCGGCTTGGGAAAGGGAGAGAATAAACCACTGCAGTGGAAAATAGCAGGAGTGCCCATCAAAGCACAAGGGAAACCTAAGCCAGTGTCACTGACCCTGCCTGCCCCGGCATGGGTGTCTGTCCCAGCGCCCTGTGCCACCTCTGCCACCCATCAGCCCAGGCTGTGTTCACGTGCAGACCACAAGGCTGTGGTTTGGGACTTGCACAGCCCCTGCTGCCCCGCAGGCACCCCATGGGAGCAGGCTGGCACCCCACCACGGCACTGTGTGGGCACATGGAGTGGGGACCCTGCAGTAGCAGTGAGGGCTTTTTAGAGAGCCAGTGGCTGCAGCAGCTGCTGGATCCCCCCTTGGTTCCCCCCACCAGAGCCTGGTGTGGAAGGGGGAGGCAGGAATTCCCTTCCATAGCACTGATCCTCCACTCCCCTAACACCACAGCCTGCTCCCTCACCCCAGGACTGGGGGCCAGGCATGAGGCAGGTGGGCACAGCCCCACACCACGGCAGGGCACAGCTGAAGGTGGTTCGGTGGGGGAAGGCACTGGGGAAGGGGCACAGGGAGGGATGTGGGGGCACTGGCTTCAAAGGGAAAAATTCTTGGGGGATTCTTTTCTGCCTCCTTGCAAGCAGGACAGGACTTCTTGTCGTTTGGCAGATGGCACTGGGACAGAGACACAGGGAAGCAAAGGGCAGGTCAGACCATGGGGGAATGGAGGGTGACTGGAAAGACAGCGGGAGACAATGCAGGCAGAGCCTGGCCGGATCTTGGAAGGAAACCTGAGTGGAAAATTACCAGGCTGCTCCCCTGCATGGGCTGCGTGTGCGGTGCCTGCTCCCAGCCCGGGCTGGGGCTCTGGGGACGCTGCAGCACCGATGGGGACGTAGGGCACTGAGTACCTGCCAACAAGTGTGGTGCTGCCCGAAGCAGCACTGCCATGGGGAACCCCCTGCTGCCACACAGGCTGGGGCACAGGGCCCCAGACTGCCAGCGGTGGATGGTGCCAGGGAACTGGCACCGCTGGGCACCGAGTCACTGTGGCAGAGCCAGCACCAGCCAAACCAGCTGTCCCAGCAGGATGAGTGCCCAGCCTGCTCATGTCACCTTCCCTATCTGGGATGAGGCAGCAGGAAATCCTCGTCAGCCCCACATGGGGCCGGAGCCATCACCCGCTGTCACATGCATGCAGAAAGTGCAGCGGGCACAACCCTGGGCACAGGCTGATCCTGCCTCCTTGGGGAGTGTCCCCTGCGAGCACAGCCCCTCAGAGGACACCTGCCCGCCCGCACACGGCTGCCTCAGCAGCTCCAGCTGGGACTGCTGTGCCAGCAAGGGCATCTCAGAGGGTCACACGCAGAAATTGAGGCACGGAGCAGCACACTCAGGTTCCCAGGCAGAGCGTGGGTGCCTCGGGCTCCTCAGCTCACCACAAGCACATCCCCCCCAGCACAGTTCTGTCCCACACCCCCAGCCAGCCCCGCGTACCGTGGGGTCCTGGGTGGACACGTCGCAGTGCTCATCGCTCCTCTCGCATGGCTGGCTGGCACAGCGGGTGCCCGAGGGTGGCAGGGTGGCCTGAGAAGGGCTGAGGTGGCCGGTGGAGAGGCTGCTGTGGTGGCTTTTCCTCCCGTAGCTCTCCAGGTAGCCACGGACATAGTCGGAGTGGGTGGCAGCCTGGTAGAGACCCTGCAGGTTGCCGAGCTCCGGCCGGCCGCGGGTGCTGAGCGCGCCGGCCGCGGGCAGGTAGGCGCTGTCTGAGGTGTGCAGCCCCGAGAACTCCCGCGCCAGGTCCGAGTGGCTGATGGATTTGTGGCGGCTGAGGGGCGCTGTGGAGGGCAGGTAGCCCGTGGGGCTGCCGGAGGTGCCGGCGAAGGTGTAGCAGGCGCCCCCGCTGAGCCCGGCGCCGGGCGGCCGCGGCTGCGTGCGGATGTACGAGGGGCTCAGGCGGATGCTGGGGTCGGGGTACAGCCGGCTGCTGTCATAGGCACTGGTGGGGGACAGCCCCCCAGCGTGGTGGTAGCGGGGGGAGGGCAGGTAGCTGGCTTTGAAGCCGATTTTGTCGCTGTCTGCGTAGGCGGTGGACAGGGTGGATCCATAGGAGCTGTAGGAGCTGTAGCCGCTGGGCACTTTGCTGTAGGTGGTCTCGGCGTAGCGGGAAGAGTCCACGTATCGCTTCAGGGTGGAGGAGAGCTGGGACATGCTGGAGGCTGGGGCTCAGCAGGCTGTCCTGGAGGCATCGGCTGCAAGGAAGAGCCCAGGGGTCAGCTTCCACAGGCCCTGCTCAGCACGACGGGGCACCCACCAACTCCCACCCAGTAGCTCCTGCCTCCTCTGGAGATCCTGGGAGACAGAGGGGATCCAGGGGCTGTTGGTCACAGTGTGGCCATGGCTCCTGCCACCTGCCAGCCTTCCTGGAGAGCTTGGGACAGCAGGACCCAGCTGGCACTGCCACCCCCATGGCCCTGGCACCTCACACCACAGAAGGGAGCCCCAGGGCACAGCCAGACTCGCCCAACATCCCCATGGACACCAAGGAACTGCAGCAGTCGCCTCTGCCCCAGCCCTGGCATCACTGCCACAACATCCCGTGGCTGTCCCACTCTTGGAGCTGGAGAGATATCACCAGTTTCTCCTCCAGGTGGGAGGCAGTGGCCTGGTCACAGGATGATGCTCAGGCCCAGCTCTGGCTGAGACAGGCAGGTGGGATGGACCAATCCAACCAGCCCAGCACCTTCCTCTGTTACTCACAGGGAGTGCTGGGGCTTGGCAAGGGCCTGGCATTTCATCTGAGCAGCTTTCCTGTCTCCCTGCCATGGCTGTGCCCCATGAGCCCCCATCAGTAACTCAAGCTAGAGTCCTGCTGGTGAGGTGGCAGCTGTGCCCCTGCCAGCCAGGCAGAGCCAGCACTTGGTCCCCATAGAGTGCTGGTGGCTCCCGCACAGGGCAGCAGAGGAGCCCACAGAGACAGGGACAGAGGCCTCCAGAGCACACACAGAGCCAGCCCGGAGCAGGGACAGGGCAGTGTGGCAGCCAGCAGCCCCCTAACACGGGCTGTCGGGAGCTGGAGCAGAGTTTGCCCTCCGCACCCACGCGGGCAGGCTGACGGCTGGATCCCTACCTGTCCTGGGGCTGTGGGTGGCACCGGGGCAGGCAGGACCCCAGCCGAACTCCTCTGCCCTGCTGCTGCTGGAGCTCACCTCCCGGGGGGACTGGTGTCCCTTCCCTGGCAGGACAGTGGCTCATGTGGCTCCGAGAGTCTCCAGTCACCCGGGAGATGACCCTGATTCAAAGGCTTTTCCCAGCCCAGCCGGGGCGGGCTCTGGCCCGGTTCCAAGCCAGGAGGTGCCGGAGCCAGTGCCTGGCCCGTCCCTTGCACGGCCCCGGCAGCGCCGAGGGTGCACCCGGGCTTGGGGACGGGCGCTGGATCCCGGCAAGAGGAGCCACCGCGGGTCACAGCCTGCCTGGCCCTGGGGGACACAGCCCCGGAGGCTGAGTGCGGAAACGCCTCAGGAATGCTTTTAGCAGAGGATGGTGACAAACAGCAGCCAGCCCCCCTGGGCTCCTGGCGGGCAGCCTGGCTCTGCAGGCAGCCGGCTGCATCCCGGGCGCTGTTACTGCCCAGGGAACAGCCATCCCACAGCGGAGAGGGAAATATTTACAAGCAGCAGCGAGGTGGAGCGCACAGACCTGTTTGGGGACGGAGGCTGAAGGGTGAATAATCAGCTCCCGGGCAAGGGCTCCACGAAACACCCGGCTCTTCCCTGCCTGGCTGCAGCCGCCCTCACCAGGAGCGTGGCTCTGCCAGTCAGGGTTTGACATGGACCGTGGGGAATTTCGCTCAGAGAGAGTGGGACCCTAGCCAAGGGACTGGCACTCGAGTGCCAGGATGGGAGTGACAGAGCCCCTGGGCTCCCAGGGAGCACATGCCTGGCTGCCTGCCCTGCTGGGGCACGGAGCAGCCTGGCACAGGGACTGCCCCTGCTCCCCATGCTCCTCGCCAGCAGAGATGATCTTGGCTTGGGACAGTGCCAGGACAGCCCCATGCCATCGTCCCCTGCCAGGTGCCCATGCTCTCTCCTGGCACCAGCAGCACCAGGAGAGCAGCAGTGTGGGAACAGGAGGGCAGCAGGACAGGTCTCCACGGGGCAGCACCTGCCCTGGGCATGGAGGAGCCGATGGAGGGATGCAGGGTCAGGAGCGGGCACCGGCCCCGGACATGGGAGCTATCCTATTCCTTGGGAAGAGAGGCCTTACCATGGAGGAATGTCACATCTGCCAGGCTTGCCTGTGCTTCCAAGTCCCCATGTCACATCGGAACGGACCCCAGGGCGGCGGGAGAGCGGAGCGTGCCAGGAGCCAGAGGAGCTGAGGGGGTGTGAGAAAACCCCGGTTCCTCCCAGTGCTTCCTGAGCTGCCTGGCCCCTCCCTACCTGTCATTGTGCTGAGCTTTCCTGCCGCCTGGCAAAGCCCTAGGGCCGGCACGGCTGAGTCAGGCTCCTGCACCCTCATCATCCTCCCGGGGTGTCAGGGGAAGCTGAGGCACAGGAATGTCCGGTCTGCGCTCACGCGGCCAGGCAGGGGCAGTGCCACGACAGGGGAGTGGGACACCATGGGGCTGCTCAGGGTGCTGGGAAGTCCTGCCTGCCCTGGCCTTCCCAGTGGGAAGCTCAGCTCCAAATGAGGAGGCAAAATCTTCACCCTGAAGGCAGAGAAGCAGAGCCCCTGCTCTGTCCCCAGCTGCTGTCCTCCCCGTGCCCAGTGGCAGGTGTCCCCTCTGTCCTGCCCATGCCTGGTGGCAGCTGTCCCCTTCGATGGCCACGGAGCCCCAGAGCAGGCTCAGCTCAGCTTACACAGCGCTGGCTCCATCCAAGGTGTCACAGCACAGCTGCTTCTCGCTTACACAGGCTCGGAGCTGTGTCCCCTGTCTCCTGAGACACAATGTCCCAGCCTGGAGGTTACGTGGGAGCTCCCAGGACTCTGCAGTGGTGGAGGCAGAGAGGGGACAGAGAGGCTCAGAGTGTGTGAGGCACTCTGCACGCTCCAGAGTACAAGTGCTTTGGGGTTGAGGGGCTCTGTGTCCAGCTAAGTGTGCCAGCAGGGTGAGACAGCCTCCTGCCCATTCCCCAAGGGAACTAAAAGGCACAGAATCCCTCCAGGTATCCATTTCCCTCTAGGAAGGGTGACCCCCAGCAGCCCTGTGGGGAATGTGCCACAAAACGTTTGCTCCCTGGAAGGGACTGGAGTCACCCTTGTCCACAGATGGGGACTGCAGTGCCTCTGTCACAGCCTGGCTTCTGCGTTGCCCCCACCACTCCCACGCCCCAAAGTGACAGGCCCTGCCCAAGGTGACTCATCCAGCCGGGACCAGCCTGGCCAGGGCCCTTCCCCTGCCAGCCCTGGGCCTGAGAACCCCCCAAGCTCCCACCACATGGCCGGGAGTCACGGCCCTGGCCTCGCCCCGTGCTGCTGACACATCCCCACCCTGCTGCAGGACCTGCTGCTCGCTGCTCCCGGGCCACCCCCCGGGCAGCAAAACCCCACACCCACGGGGGACCCTGACGTAAGACCCAGGGCATGAGTTACTGCTTTGAGGTCTGTGGGTGGCAAAAAAAAAGAAGGGACCCTCGGGCAGGCGGCTCTGCCCACGCCGAGAGACGAGGAGGGAGCCGGGGAGGGCGGCTCAAAGCCAGGATTTTGTGTGTGAGCTCGGCACCTTCTCCCTGGAGAGAAACCTCTCCCCCGTGGTTTTATCCAGCTGAAGGAAGAGGGGGACAGTTTTGTCCGTCTCCGTGTCCCCCTCCCCGGGGCGGTGTCCCCGCAGCACCCCCTGCACTCACCTGCATGTGGCGCGGGTGGCCGCTGGTTGCTCAGGGCACGGCGGGGGGCGACCAGCCAGGCATTTGGTGATGCCCTCGGGGCTGATCCTGCCTCCCTGGGGAGCAGATGGGCGATGTGGAGATGGGCAGCAGCCGAGCCCTTTGCAGGGGACAGGACACCCCCCGCTCAGCCCCTCCACCCTGGGAGGGAGCGCAGTGGCCGGAGGGGGCCGAGCCCGAGGGCTGTGGGGCCACGTAAAAACACCACCGCAGAAATTCAGGGCTCAGGTTACCAGCCAGATAAATATAGTGTCTTAATCTGACCTCACAGGGCGCTGAAATGCTCCTCTCGCATTCCAGCCTGGGGAGGCTTAAAGGGGACGCGAACCCGGGGGGCTGGTGGCTCACGGCAAGGGGGTGCCACGAGGGCAGGCTGCGGGGGCAGCGGGGGCTGTGGCAGTGGAGAAGGAGGACTAAGGGTAAGCGTGAGGAACGGAGAGATTTGGGGAGGGAGGTCGAGGAGGGAAAGGATAGAGGGAGGGTTAAGGGAAGGAGCGGGGCGGGGGAGGACACAGCTTGGTGTGTGCGGGGCAGGGAGGCACAAAAACGGGGTGGTCGTGCTGCGAGCAAGGTCTGGAGTAGAGCACCAGGGTGAGAGGAGTTGGACTGGGTTTTGCCCCACTTGGGGTGAGCCGTAAGGAGAAGAGCCCCCTAAACCTTCAGCAAAGGTGGGCATGGGGCAGCTGGCGTGGCGTGGCCACCCCTCGTGGATCCATGGGGACACCGGGGCACCGCTCCGGGACGCCTGGCCCGCCCAGGGTACGGCACCTGCGTGGCCGTGACTCAGCGAGCACCTGCCGAGGATAATGGCGAGGGATGTAATTAGGGTGGCATCTTCTTCCCTCCCTCCCGCCTGGCTCCAGCCCTTAAACAGGGAGGGACGCGTCGGGGCGTCGCTCTGGGAGGTGGTGCAGGGTCACCAATGGTGTTAGGGGGTGGTGGCAGGGTTCTGCTGGTGGCTCCCGGTGCCAGGGTGGCATCTTGACCCTGGGCAGGGCAGAGTATGGCTGCTTAAGAGGACATGGGAGCCCTTGGCAGCCCCCTAGGCAGCGTGTGGGCACAGGGGCTCTAGGCAGGACCCTGGTGTGACAGGCGCAGGAGCTTCGGGACATGTGCACAGCCAGCCCCACTCCCATGGCCACTTCCATCCCTAGCAATTCCCTCCCCAGAAGATGGACGGGCCAGCACCAGACCTGGTACCCTGTTTTGCCTCCCTGCCACCACCGTGGGCAGTAGGTGGCCTCTGGGATGGAGCCGGGGGTTTAGGGACAGGGATGGGGACAAAGGGTCTGGGTGCAGGGGGGCCACGCTCCAGGTGGGCAGGAGGGGGTTGCCCTGCCCAGGAAAGTCGAGTCTTGCCCCTCTGCCTGTTTCTCTCCAACAGGCACTGGGGTGCTGGAGGCACAGGGGGGCTGCCTGGGGGACTGTACACCTCAGCAAGGTCCTGGTGCCCAGCCCCACACAGCCCCTGTCCCCACTGCCACACACATGGGCACCCGTGGCTCCAACACATAACCTAGGTAGGGTTTTATTGTGCAGACAGAGGAACACTCCTGGATGGTAAGGTTGGTTTTTTTTGTTGTTGTTGTTGCTTTTCATAGGGTTCTTTTTTTTCCCTTTTTTTTTTCCTTTTCCCTTAACAGAATTTCTTTGACGACAAGCTGTGGAAACAACTACAAATGTTCACAAAAAAATGAGACTCGAGCCGCGTCCGCGCTCTGCTGCTGGGCTCTGCGCCTGCCCCGGCGCTCACCAGCACGCCCAGGGAGCTGGGCACAGCCAGGCCTCAGCTGGGCACGGCCTCAGCAGCACTAGACAGCAAGCAAGCAGGCAGGGATGGGCAGGGGACGGGCACGGGGGTAGGAAGCAGCTCTGGAGAGGAGCAAGGAGTGGGGAGCAGCTGCTGTGTATTGCTCTCAGCTGTGGTGGCACAGCCCGGGCTGCACGGGTAGCACAGCTGGGGTTCACCCCCTGCACCTGGATGCTCCTGCCTGCCTCTTCCTTTCCCTGTGCCCTCCCCTGGGTGAGGCTCCTCGGGGTCCCGTGGGCATCTGGGCAGCTCTGGGCTGGCAGATCTGAGCTGTGCTGGCCATCCCTGTCCCTGCTCTTGCCAACCCCTGCCACCATCCTGGCCTTACCGAGGTTGTGGGCTGCCCTTAGGTCCTTTGCTGCTCTTAAAGGGAAACAGGGAAATGCTGAAAGGGAGGAGGGAGCAGGGAGGGAGCACGATGGGATTTGAGGAAGACTGCTCTGCCTCTCTATGAGGAAGGACTGGGGTCCCCAGATGTTCCCTTAGGGAAGACAAGGTGCCGGTGCAGAGGAGTCCCTGCGGAGACCCTAGGGTCACACTCCCAGAGGGGAACCCCCTCCCCACCAGCCAGCCTGGGTGCAGCTCTGAGGGTCCTGGGGAGGGCAGTGGGGCTGTGGCTAGCTCAGAGAGGCTCTGCTTGCCTCCACTGGTGCTGGCAGCAATTCTCTCGTCACAGCTAAGGGCTGGTCCCTGGGGAGAGCGAGTGCTGTCTCTGGCTCGGGCAGCCCAAAGGTACCAGATGGTGTCTGGAGGAGGCCTCACTTCCAGATCAGCTGTAAGAAACAGATTAGGAAAAACTTGTTGCCGAAGCACATTTGCACTGAGCCCGTTCCCAGGGCCCCAGAGGAGCCCTAAGGAGGCAGGGGGGTTCATGGTATCTCCTAGACTTGCTGCCCTCTCTCCTCCCAGCCTGCCAGGCCCAGCAGCATCCCACGGCTCCCCTGTTCACTGAGACAGGAGTCATTATGTGCCATCTCCCAGCCATGGCAGCTCAGGGTGAGAGGAGCAGAGTGAGGAATCAGTCACCTGGGTGGCAGGCAGGGCAGGTGGGGACACCAAGAGCCCTGTCACCTCCATGGGCCAGGGGCACAGCACCCACCACGGGCACCCTCCGCACACTCTCACATCACCCCTCTCTCTTACCTGCCAATCCAGCTGTCTTTCCCCAGTTGAGAACAGGCAAACCCCAAGAATTAAAGGGATGGGACAAGCGAGGCTGAGGCCTCCAGTGCTCCCAGCACAAGCAAACCAGCCAGCCTATGGAGCGGGGAGGCGCGATGGGAGAAGCAACGCTGCCTAGCAGAGCCACCATGCTTCGGAGCGGGGCGTGTGCGTGGGATGGTGAGCCTCGGCACGGGATGGTGGGTAGCGTTAGATATACGGCTAAATAGAGATAACACAGAGAGGTTTCACGGCTTCCAGACGCTTCAGCTTCTCTTTCCAGGGGCTGCGAGGAAGGCGGGGTGGCTGGGGTGCTCGGTGTGTGCGTGCGTGTGTGTGCGAGTGCTCTGTGTGTGTGTGTTTCGTCTTTCACAGGGACACGAAGTCCACGGCTTGCAGGAGAGGCAGGGAAAGGAGCAGCAGCAGGAGCCACGAGGTGTTCTGGATCAAGAGGCTGAAGCCGGCGCATTTCTCCAGTTTGTCTGTGAGGAGAAAGAATGGGGAGGGAGAGAAGGGAGGCAATGAAATCCCTTGGGAACGGGGCTCAGGCTGGGTGTTCTAATGGTACTGGAACACAGCTCCTTGCCTTTGCTCTGTCACAGAAATGCAGCATGTCCCATCTTGGCCTGTTTCCCTCCCAATGTGTAGTAGCAAAGATTTTTTGGGACCCTGAGAAGCATAACCCTGCCTGTGTCTGACTGAGGTGACAAATGGATGGGCACCAGGTGAGACAAAGGTCTCTGCATCTGGAGGATTGCTCCCGTGGGATGTAGGTGTGGAGGATCCCCACTGTCCTCTCTATGGGAGGATATCTAGGTAATGTGCCTGAGGTGGGACTCAAGAGAGGCAGGAAAAGCAGTGTGAGATGGGGTAGAGTGAGCCCATCTGTGGGATGAAGCCCACCTGAAGGGAATGTAAGGGTCGGGACACATTTATGGAGCTCAGGGAGGATCTGGGTGATCTGGGGACACCACAGGGAGTTGTGGTGTTCTCTGCTGGCCCTGCCAAGCCAAGGAGCAGGTGGGAAGGGCTGAGGCCAGGTGCCACTGCCTGTCTCACCTTTGATAACAGTGATGTTCTTTATCTGGTTGCCAGTGTAGTCGTTGGTGGCCTTCAGCTCGCACATGTAGATGCCCTCATCGCTGGTGGTGAAGCTCTGCAGGTGGAGGCACACCAGATTCTTGTGCATGGTGACATTGGCTCGGCTCCGGTAGATGTTCTCGGAGACGCTGATGGTGCTGTGGATGACGTGCTTCCTGTTGTCCTTGGTGATGCTGAACTCGTAGGTCAGGGGGTTGTCGGTTTTGTTCTCGTAGCGACAGTCCACGCGCAGGTTCTGGCCCAGCAGGCAGGCACTCAGGTCCTTGATCATCTGGCAGTGGGCAGCCTGGAGGACTGGGAGAGGCAGGAGGGGGTTGGACAGGGAACAGTGAGCTCTGGGGATGCCCATGCAGCCTCCAGGCTGCTCTGGGCTGAGCTGGGAGCAGGGAGGGATGTACCTGTCAGGATGACAGCGATGCCCACGGTGGGGTTCATCTTGCTGCTGAGGTGCCCAGTAGGGGCTGTCTCCAAGAGGGGAAGCTGGGCAGGGAGAGAGAGAGGCAGTTAGCCAGGCCACTGCCCCACGGATGTGGGCACTCGGTGATGCAGGCTGCCCTTCTTGCACAGACGATGCTCTAGAGTCTGCTCCTCCTCACCAGTGTCTGACTCACTGCACAGAGCCTGGCTGGCACTGCACCCAGCTGGGGAATCAGGCAGTGTGTGTGTCTGCACAGCATCACATTTGCACACCCCCAGGCAGTGCCCCATCCAGACTTTGTTTTCCCTGT
Organism: Leptocoma aspasia; assembly: GCA_013399835.1. Taxonomy (NCBI): domain Eukaryota; kingdom Metazoa; phylum Chordata; class Aves; order Passeriformes; family Nectariniidae; genus Leptocoma; species Leptocoma aspasia. Next base: position 226,432 of record VXAX01002804.1, read on the forward strand.
CCAGATCCCCCCAGCAGCCATTAAATGAGCGTGGCCAGACCTGCAGCGAGGCCTGCATGTCCTGCCTCCTCTCTTGCCCCATGGCCAGCCAAGGTTCAGACAGGTGAAACCAGGCTGCACCCCAGTCCCTGCACACCTTGACCAGAGGTCTGTGGCTCATGGCAAGGGGCCTGCCAGGTGAGGGACCCTCTTTGGAGGCTGGTGGGCACCCGCCCTGCCAGTCCTCCCGCAGCTCCAGCGGGTGAGCTCAGCAAGGATGAGTCATTGCGATGCAGTGAGGGAAAGGGGCCAAGAGCAGCGAGGAAGAGGGACACAGCAGCTGGACAGGGAGCCAAGACCGCTGAGGGATGGCATGAAGCCTCCAGGAGCTGAGCTCAGCCTGCCTGGCCACGGGGTGGAAGGGGTTTGGGTGGCAGCATCCACTTTCTGGGTCCTTGCCCGGTGCCTGTCTCTCTCCAGGCTGTGTGTGTGGGTAAGGGGCCCGTGATGTGCCATCCGAACACCAGGGCTGCTGATTCCAGTCGGCCCAATGCAGCCACAAGGAATCAATTAAAGGTTTGCAGCCTGGCCAAGCAGCCACATGGAGAATCCAGCCGCAGACATGCGGAATGGAGGGACAGGGTGGGGGAGCAGCGAGGCAGCCGCCGGGCTGAAGGACACACCAGGCATCCTGCAGTCAGCCCTCCAGGCTGGCCATGTGGGGCCAGGTCCAAGAGGGGGAGCTGATAAACCAGCCCTTCGTGACTCCAGGCTGGCAGAGGGGACAACAGACCCTCAGTTTGCTCCCTCTGAGCCTGGCAAAGCATCCGGGGAAGTGCTAGGAATTGCCTGTACCACAGCCAGCTGCATTTTTCTATTTCACAATTTTTGGGTTTTTCATATAACCTTCTAAGAGGAAATACCAAACCCATTTGATCACCCTGAAGCTCTGAAAAATCTCTTTATCCAGAACCCTAAACCTTGGCCAGGAAGAAAAATTCCCTTCAGTTTGAGCTTGACAATCAAGGGGTTGCCAATGGGGTAAATGCTTGAACCTCTGGATTCCTAGAAACTGTCCCCCCGTCCCTTGCTTTGTCATTTCCCAGCACCAACCTGCTCCTTTTTGAACGTCCTGGGACACTATCTAGGTCATAGCCTGGCTTTCCTCCAGAAAATCCATGGAAAGAACCTCCCAGAGAGGGGGTCTTCCTCCCATCTATGTGCCCAAACACTGACATTTTCTAGGTTCTGGGTTGATAGCCCTTAGATCCCTCTTCTCCTGACAGCGGTGCTGGGAGCAGAGCAAGTCAGGGAGCAGAGGTAACTCTCACGCCTGCATGATCCCAGGGGTTTGGCGTAGGGACAGGGCTCAGGAGAACGGTGGCATTCGAGGGGCTCCAGCTCTTACAGGGCAAAGTTCCTGGCGCGGTCCCCACCTGCTCGGGGTCACACCATAGCGGTACCTATCCCCTGTGCCCACCAGCGTGACAGGCTCGGGGTGACAAACGAGCTGTGAGGATGGGGACGGGGGTGCGCAGAGCCAAGCTGGTGGGCTGAAGGAACACAGAGCCGCAGGAGCCTGGCTGTGCCGGGGGGTGGCTGCCAGTAAAGGGGTGCACGGGGACGCGGTGCGCAGGGGAGAGCGATCGGGCGACCCTCGAGAGAGGCAGGAGGGCTCGGGGTAGGCGAGCTCCCCCCCTGCAGCAGCGCGGAGCGGGAGCGCGGCTGCGGTGCGGGCGTGTGCGCGGGCGCGCCCGCCGGGAATGCCGCAGTCCCGAGCCGAGGGTGGGGGGCACCGGCACCGGGGCGAGGAGCTGAGCCCGTCCCCTCCTCCAG
>VXAX01002804.1:228505-259178 GCA_013399835.1 Leptocoma aspasia
TGACAAACGAGCTGTGAGGATGGGGACGGGGGTGCGCAGAGCCAAGCTGGTGGGCTGAAGGAACACAGAGCCGCAGGAGCCTGGCTGTGCCGGGGGGTGGCTGCCAGTAAAGGGGTGCACGGGGACGCGGTGCGCAGGGGAGAGCGATCGGGCGACCCTCGAGAGAGGCAGGAGGGCTCGGGGTAGGCGAGCTCCCCCCCTGCAGCAGCGCGGAGCGGGAGCGCGGCTGCGGTGCGGGCGTGTGCGCGGGCGCGCCCGCCGGGAATGCCGCAGTCCCGAGCCGAGGGTGGGGGGCACCGGCACCGGGGCGAGAAGCTGAGCCCGTCCCCTCCTCCAGCGCGCTCCGTCCGGCCGAGCATCCCCCGGGCGAGGGGCGAGATGCTCTCGGTGCCACCGCCGCGCCCGGCGGCTGCGGACCCTCCCCGCGCCCGGAGCCCCGCGTTGTGCCCCGAGCCCAGCGGCTGCTCCCGGCCCGGCAGCGTGCGGGGCGNCGCACTGATGCGGAAAGTGCCGTTCGCCCCCCTTATGTTCCCCAGGAAGGGCGACACATCCCCATTGCCATGGGAACATCATTTTGCGGAAGAGCTGCCAACCCTCATCCTCCCCGGCAGCGTGGGAGGTGTTTTGCTGGGAAAGGAGGATGGCTGGGAAGGGGAAAAGGAGCTTGGCGTGGGCTTTGCTGAGGAGGGGGCAGGTATCATCCTCTGCCACCAAATGAGTTTAGCTCAGGTGCTCGAAGAGGCCACTCTGCACCAAGTCACCAATGGCCTGTGTGACACAGGTGTCCTCCATGTGGGAAATCATTGTGGGAATGGCAGGACACTCAGCTGACTCGAAGAATCACACGATCATTTAATTTGGGAAAGACCTTTAACACCATCGAGTTCAACTGCTAACCCAGCACTGCCAAATCCACCGCTAAGCCATGGCCCCAGGTGTCACACCTACAGGTTCTGTGATGTCACTGGACACAGACCTTCAGTTTTCGGCCCAGGTCTGGTGACAATGAGGACACACCAAGGTTTGCTCCCCACAGGCTCCCATCAGCATGTTTGAGAAGGGGATAAGCAGAGCTGCTTCTGCACAGGCAAAATGGCTTTGGATCCAGAAAGCAGCCTGGCATGAGACCTCTTCCCTGCTCTTTGGCAAGGTCATGACAGCAGAGGAGGGCAGCATCAGGGAGCCGTTTTCCCTGGGAGTTTGAGTCCAAAGGTATCCCAGGAAGGCACAGAGACACACAGGATGGCCTGCCCTGCCCTCACCTCCTCCCACACCCCTGGCTGGGCTCTGCTAAAAGGGCTGACACTGGGAAAGTTGATATAAAAGTCATGTTCTCCTCCAGCAGAACCTGATCCCAGGTGACACTCGAGTGCTGAGGTTTTGCAAGCTGGCTCTTCAGGGCGTTTTGCTAATTCTACAGAAGCTTGGTTCTGGCTGCTCGCTCACTGCATGGGCTGCAGGTGTGCTGGCCCAAACAGGCACAGCCTCCCAAGCTGGCCAGGAGGCCTGTGGTGCTCTGGGAGTGTTCAGCAGGGTCCCAGTGTGCTGCCATGAGGAGGGCAAAGGGCTGACCCTTGTGGCAGTGGGGTATTGAAGACACAGTGGCAGCACAATGACACACCATGCTACTGGCTCAGGCTGGCAGGACTGGCTATGGATGGGAGGAGAAGCATGGCAAGACAACAGGGAAAGATACCGAGACTGGGAGCAGATGGATGCAAGGCAAAGAGACAGACACGAGGCATGCTGCAATGTTGTCAGGGGAGAGAAAATTGCAAGCACAAGGTCTACATCCAAACACAGCTGTGATGTGGGGCAGCACATGTAATCACACACACACATGGATCCTTTTCACATTTAGCCTCACATGTCCACAAGCTGTCTCTCCTCTGCATGCCCACCCTCAACCCCAGCTATCGCATGGTGAACCAGGGACTTCAAGCTCCAATGACTGGCTTCTAGAGGCATGCAGTGGCCCAAGTCCCACCGCAAGAGATGTGGCCTTCCTTTCAAGTCTCTGGCTGTGGTGCTGTGGAGGCAGGCGTGAGTGTGCAGTTTCTGGGCAGTGCTGGCAGCCACTGTCCTGCCTAGGTATTTGCAGGAGGCTCCTTGCAGAGGTTTCCCCTCTGGATAGTCGTTTTGCTGCAGATCGCAGCCTGGCTGCTATCCATAAACACAAGAAAAAAGAGGAAAAAAAAAGAGAAAAGCACCCAAGTCACACCTAATGCAGAGGCCTCCGGATAGCAGCCAGAGGAAAGGGGTGGGGAGGAGAAAACCTAATAGCGACAGACCAATGGAGAGGGGGGCAGGCAGTGTTTGCAGTGGCAGGTGTCAGTCAAGGAGACAGACAGCAAGAGGGACAAGGAGGGAGCCAAACAAGAACAGTGCAGCACAGCAATGCAGACACCAGCAGGAGCGAGTGGATGTGGCAGGACAAACGGACCAGCAGGCAGAAGCAGGGGACAGACAGCTCCCCTGGGAGCTCAGAGCAGCCAAACTGCCCCTGGATCCTCTCTGGAGAGAAAGCCAGGGCATGTGGGGGTCCCTGGGGGGAAATTCTCTGCTCCCAATAGCTCAGTAGCTGCAGGAGGCAAGCTGGGAGCAGAGGCTCTGAGGGGCACCATGACTCGGGTGTCTGGTGATGCTGCAGCAATTAAAACCTGGCCTTGCCCAAGGACATCCTGCTGCAGGAGACACCCTTCTAGGAGAAAAGTGGATGCATATCCTTCCCAAGAGGAACCTCTCTGCCCTGCCCTCAGCCTATCCCAAACACAGGAATTGGAGAGTCTCTCCCTTTCCCTCCTGCTCATGAATCACAGCACAGCAGCACACCCTGGATCCTGCTCAAAACAATGACCACACAGCAACCATTTCCTCCCACACTGCCAATTGCTGGGTAGAGGTGATGGAGGGACATGGACAACAGGACCTGGGGGCAGCCGTGCTGTGGAGAGACCCCTGACACCCTCCCAAGGCCATTAGAGCTGGGGAGCTGCAACATGGAGGAGTAAGGGAGGACATCTGGGAATCAGTGGTGGAGCTGCAGAGATCATAGCCCAAGGAGTGACTGATGCTCACCTGCCTCACGGCTCAGCCCCTTGCCCAGAGACAGGAGGGCTGCAAAGGGTTTACTCCTCACTGCACTAAGCCAAACCCAGGCCCTTCCCAGCCCATCTTTGAGGGACAGGGAAGGGAGGCTGCAGAAGAGCTGTGCCCTTGATTGGAGGGACAGAATGGCCCTCGGGAGCCCAGCGAGGCCCCACAGATGCTAAATGTAGCACGGCCCAGATATGAAGCCCCTGGGTTTTGTGGCAGTGGTGCACAGAGCAGGGGTGGAGGAGACTGTGCTCCCCTGCTTCCTGCAGGCAGCACAGAGCCAGGGAAAACAGGGGCAGGCAGGACTCCTGCTGCAACACTGCTTGGGGTCACATCAGCCTGGCAAAGGAGACGGCTGGCACAGAGCCCCAGCCTTGGTAGCCTGTACCTGCTTCGTGCCTGTGTCCTGCATACAGAGAAGCCCTAGAGAGTGAAGATCTCCAAAAGTGATCAGGGCTAGGGACTGCCTGTGAGCAATCAGCTTCTGTGAGCAATCAGCCCTGCACTGACACACCTGCCAGCAGGAACATCCCTCCCTTCCCCCCCTGTTTGCTGCACACTGTATCCTGGAGCTGCCTCATAGCTCCTGGCTCTGTGCTCACAACCAGTCACATGAGTGCCCCAAAGTGGGAATGTCATCAAGGGGGCTTCTCTGGGAGGCTGCCAGCACTGAGCATTCACTACAGTGTAGGATCCTCCCCAGTAAATCCCTGCTTCACCTGCACTGCTGTCTTCCCAGCCTAATGGGATCTGCCAGACAAGAGCCCAGCAGTGGAGCTGTGCTGCCCCAGCAGAGCAGAGCCATTGTCCCTACAGCCTGCTATCCATCTGGAGGAGTGGGTGACTATCTCTGCCTCCAGCCCGAGGCCACTAAAATCTCTCTGCAAGTCTTGGGAATCCTTGTGGGAGCCAGCCAGGACATGAGGAGCCAGCTCAGCCTGGGAGAGAAGGTTGACTGGGGTAGAGAGCTCTCAGTTTGCTCCATCTGCTCTCCAGACTGAGTGGGAAGGGTGCTTGGCTGCCTGCTCCAGCCTCCTCCTCACCGCCTCCTATCACATCCTGTCAGTTCTTGGCAGGGGCTGGGTTTTTCTGGGAGAGCTGCTTTCTGCACCGTGCCCTGCAAACCTGATCTCTGCTGAGCTGCGAGGGAGACTCATCCCTGGGGGCAGGAGAGACATCTCAGCCAGCTGAGTTGGACACGTCTGGCAGGTAACTCCTGGCTCAGTTTGCAGACCTATTTCTTACCTGCAGGGTCAGTGGCCACAGGGCCTGTATTACAAGCTCTTTGCAAGGTGCCACATCCCACAGGCTCTTTGGAGGGGAGTGAACATGGACAGAGTTAGAATTGGGAAAAGCTCACACTTCAGATGGTGAAACTCCCCTCTGCCACCTGCTGAACACCTGTGACACCACCACCCTCACTCCCTTTAAAATGGGGATTACCTGTGGGGGCTGATACAGGATGTGCAGCATTGGAAGCCCCAAGAGGGAACTGATTCCCAGATAAACCTTAAGCCCCTTTATTTTAGGGAAACTTACTTATGTCGGAAAGGAGAGGCTGCTGGGGGCCCCCAGGAGGTGTTGGACAGAAAAAGAGGTGTAGAGTACAGCACCATTTCTGCTGCCCATCCCCAGCCACGCTTCCCCCTCTGTCTCAGGAGAGATGACTAATGCAAGTTACAGAAAGTGGAAATAGCTTCCTTGAATATTCTCTTCCTATCTGCTGGGCCTTAAGGAATAGAAAGTATTTATTAGCTGTGCTAGTTTTAGCATTCCTTATTTATGAGGGAACCATTAGGCCAGGGTGGTTAACTCTCACCACACAGGTTCCTAGGGATAGCACCAGAGAGGAACCACAGGAAGCAGCTGCCTGCAGGGTCTCTCAATGCTCTGAGCCAGCTGGGAAGCCCCAAACTCTGGAGAGAGGCAGGTTAAATACAGTCTACAGTTAAATACAGTCTACCACTTCCTCCTGAGGGGCAGCACCGATCTCTGCTCTTTGATCACCAGGGACAGGAGGTGAAGGAATGGCTGGAGCTGTGCCAGGGGAGATTTAGGTTGGGTATTAGGAAAAGAGGGTGCTGGGCACTGCCCAGGCTCCTCAGGGAATGGGCATGGCCCCGAGGCTGCCAGAGCTCCAGGAGCATTTGGACAGCACTGCCAGGATGCCCAGGGTGGGATTGTTGTGGCTGTGCTGTGGGGACTCAGTGACCCCTCCCAACTCAGGATATTCCATGATTCCATAAATAAAGGCGTTTTTGCCCTTTTCTAGCACTGCACAGGGCTCAGTCCTACCCTGAGGCTGTCAGGAGCCCTGGCTGAGACCCGGGCAGTGCTGGCAGGGCAGCGGCTGTGGCTGCACACACAGAGCTTCCCTTGAGCAGCCACCAGCTGCTCCTGCCCTGGGGTTTGTGTCATCAGCTCCAGCGCTCCCTCCTCTCCCCATTGTTAGCAGGGACAATGGCACATGTGCAGGGCTGAGGGAGGAAGGGCTTCCCCTGCTCCGAGGAACCCTCCGAGTGCCTGGAAGAGGAGGAGGCAGCCCTGCCTGCCACACCCCGGGCTGTGGCTCCTCCAGACACCCGGCCAGCCCTGCTGTTTCCCTTCTCAGCATCACAGCCCAAACACCAGCAGCCCTCCAGCCACAGCAACCTCTTCTGCTGCACGTGGTCACTCAGGGATTCCTCCTGGTCCATAACGACAAATTGTTTGGAGCAGAGGGGGATTTTCCAGTGCTTCCCAGACAGCTCAACACCCATTTGTTGTCTACTCCTGCTTAGGCTGGAGAACCCTGGAGAACCCACAAGTGTCTGGGCTCTCACAGCAGAGCTGGGAGCCCAAGTCCCCCATCCCTTCTACTGTTGTCTTCAGGGACAGCAAGTGGGTCACCTCACATCCCTGGGGACCTCTTTTGCCACAGAAGAACTGAGCTTTAGAAAAGGGAATCCTAATGTTAGAAAAAAGTTAGAAATGAAAGGGGAAAAAAATCAGGATTGTAGCAGTGAGAACTTAGCCAGGCACACAAAGAACTGTGCTGGTGAGTGCTCATCTCTCTGAGCTATTACTTATTATCCATTATCATTAATTATTTATTAACTATTATTTTTATTATCAACTACTTATATTTTTACTACTTGTTATTATCTATAGTACCTAAAACTCAGCAAGTGGAAGCCCTGCCACATGGAGAATTCTTTAAGTTTGGCTAAGAAGCACAACAAACATGAGTGAAAAAAGGTTTTTCTGAGGTTGCTCTCCTATTGCTGAGGAATTCACAGCTGGGAACACCAGGAATAAACAGGAAAAGGCAACACATGCTTAATAAATCTCCCTTAAATGTTGAAATCTTCATTGCAAAGAGCAAACACCTCTTGTCTGTATTTAATGGAAGAAATGTCTCCCTGTGGCTGAGGAAGCTCGAGCATGTTCCAAAGCAGAAGCTACACAGCATCTGGTGTAACATTTATGCCTAAGGGGTTTGAGATCTTGCCAGTCAGCACTTGATTACAACTCACTCTCATACTCTTTTCAGGTAATTCACAGAAATCTGCCCTTCAGGTGTCAGCTGTAGCAGGGTAATGGCACCCACCTGGACACCAAAACATGGTAACAAACCTGCATTTAGGAACACCAAGGATGGACAAACACCTCATGACATCACAATCTGCAGCCGCAGGGGAAAACGTTAAAGAGATGCAGGACAAGTGTGAAAGCATGAGAGAAGAAAGTGTATGAAAATTTGTAAACCAAAGACTGAAAAAGCATTTTATTGAAGGAAAATAAGGTGAAGCCTTCCAGCCTATTCATTGGTAGAAATTGGCACCTGCCTCTGCCTCCTTGTCCCTCACAAGGGGGAACCAAAACTTTTGGCACCTGCTCCTCCCTCAGTGAAACACAGGACACTTCATATTGAATCCCACAAAAATCCCCTGCAGAGCAACTCAGCTTTTCCTTGCGACAACTTCATTCTATCCCTCACAATTCACCTCAGATTTTACCTCAAAACATTCCCTCAACTCTCCCCTCAGGAATCTGTTCTGTCCCGGCTGAACTACCTCAGCTTTTCCCTCAGCAATTCCACCGAAACACCCGGCTGCCTTCTGACGCCGCTGCCCAACACTCCCTCTCTCTGCAAGAGCCCCTAATTTGCCCTCCGGCCACGCTAACGCCTTTTCTCGAGCTGCTCGGAGCGCCTTTCGCCTGCGCCCCCTCACGGCCCGCGACGCTGCCGGGTCTGAGGGCGCTGAGGGGAGCGGCGGGAGGCGCCCCCTTGCGGCGCGGGAAAAGCTGTGCGGCAGCGGCGCAGCCCCGGCCCGCCTCGCCTCCCTCAGGGCACCCCCACGGCCTCTCCGNAGGACACCCATTCTGCCCCTCCGTGTCTCTCAGGGCACCCCATCAGCACTCCAAGCACCTGCCTGTCCCTCAGCGACACTCGGGACACCCATTTTGCCCCTCCGTGTCACTCAGTGAAAGCCCTGAGCAAAACTCAGGGCACCTGTCTGTCCCTCAGTGACACTCGGGCCACCCACCTTCCCTCACTGCACCCCAGGGACACTCCAGGCACCTGTCTGTCCCTCAGTGACACTCGGGGCACCCACCTTCCCTCACTGCACCCCAGGGACACTCCGGGCACCTGTCTGTCCCTCAGTGACACTCAGGGCACCCATTTTCCCTCACTGCACCCCAGGGACACTCCGGGCACCTGTCTGTCCCTCAGTGACACTCAGGGCACCCATTTTCCCTCACTGCACCCCAGGGACACTCCGGGCACCTATCTGTCCCTCAGTGACACTCGGGGCACCCATTTTCCCTCACTGCACCCTAGGGACACTCCAGGCACCTATCTGTCCCTCAGTGACACTCGGGGCACCCATTTTCCCTCACTGCACCCTAGGGACACTCCAGGCATCTGCCTCTGCCTCTCTGTCCCTCACAGCCCCTCAGTGTCCCCCACATTCCCCATCAGTGACCCCTGAAGCCCCTCAGTGACAGTCAGGGAACCCAACTATCCCTCAGTGACACCCATGGACCCCTCATCAGTTCATGGGACATCTGCTTCTCCCTTCAGTGGCAATATTCTCCTACATTGCTAAAACAGAGGCCTCTGAGATATTTAAAGTCCTGAAACAAACTTATAAGATTATTTTTTAAAAAAAATCCTACTGGAGTTCATATGCTGCCTTAAAATCCTTTGGGACAAGTATGTTTCTCAGCTTTTTGTCACAAGGATTGACTTATTTACTATGTTTATTTACACATGAACATAAACATATTTATGTAGTTCTTTACTGTTGGAAGAGTGGAAAGTGTTTGTGTGAGTCAGTTATGACATGATTTTTCATTTTACTCTTTCCGTGGAATAGAATTTTTATGCCATGGTTGTTGGTTTGTTTTTTTTTTTTTTTTTTAATGTCCTGAAGCCAGGGATTTCTGTTTTGCTGTTCCAAATCCCTNTGATTCTGTTTTGAAGATATTCAGATTTCAGTTTTTCAGTTTAAAAATGTTGGGAAAGATACTCCAGAAAAGCAGTGTTTGCTTAACTTGAAGGATGTACTGACAGTACTTACTTATTTCTGAGGCTACACATTAGTAAATTTAAAAAAACCCTGAAAGAAATTTTTTTGTGTTTTTGTGTAACCAAAGGAAAACCAGAAGATTCTGTTGGTGTAAATCAGAGGCAGGGATAAAAAGATGGGGAAAATAAGAAAGGTGGGGAATGAATTAGATGAAAACCAGAGGAAAAGCTATTATAATCATGCTACACACACACAGGGGAAGGCTCTTATTGCAAACACACACTTAACAAAGTGGGGATTTACTAAGCACCACAAACAACATAACCTGCTGTTTACTACAAGAAGAGTAAACAAACACTAGGAACCAACCCACAGCTTCTTTTCATGCAATTCCTCTCTGTGCTGGCAGGCCAGGGCTGCATTTCTGAAAATGTATTGGAAATAAATCACAAGAAGCTCCATTCAGATGAAGGAAAGCGTTGTAAATATGAATTAATCAAGTGTGAAGGGCCAACAAAGACAGCCCATGTGTCCTCCTCACGCAAAGCAATGATTTGATAGAGCCAGCCTCTTCCTCTTAATAATACATGGATTGCTTTTGCTTGGGAGAGACACGAGGGAATCAGAATCTCAGAATGGTTTGAGTTGGAAGGGACATTCCGCTAGTCCGGGTCGCTCCATGCAGGGAATTTACGGTGAAAGCAGTAAAAGGAGCGATGAGGAGGGAAAGCAAAGGCAGGGTGTTGATCCTGCCGGAACCACGAGAGAGCAGCATTGCCCTTCGCTGGGCTGGTGCGCACAGGTGCAGGGGGCGCAGGGTGAACGCCAATTCCTTGTAGGTGAACACAAATTACACAGTCCACGAGTCCTGTGCTTTCTCGACAGACTACATGCCGTTGGTAGCGAGGGTTTTGTTTTATTTTTTTATGTTTCAATGCTTCTTGCTTTTCAGAGCTTAGCCTGGTGTGGCGTGGTGGGGTAGACAGGAGCTTTATGAGCTGCACAGCTTTATTTTTTGTACATGCTCTTAAGGCCTGACTTACTGAAGCGGGGCTTTAGTGGAGATTTCAGTGGGGAGGAGCACTCCCAGCTGTGTGGAAAGTAGAGGGGAATAAAAAAACCAGTTAAAATCTGCTGATCTCCCAGCATCTTAGTAGATGAAATAATGAAAACAACTTCTGAATTCTGGCAGTAATGTGCATGCAGTGTGCAATGGGCTCCTTCAATTTTTATGGTTGCGTCAAAGGGATAAGGGAGACTCTAGTGGAGAATGCTGGCATGGAAAGAGAATAGAATCACTGGAAAGCCAGACTGGTAGAATCATTAAATAACATATAAGTCTTCCTTCTCTGTCCCACGCTTTTCAGAAACAGCAATGTTGCTGGCACATCTGTGTGGTGGTGAAGGAGTGAGTGGCTTAGACCTGGGTGCTCTCCTGGATTGTTTTCCAGGCCTAATATGTCCATCTTCTGCAGTTGTGGACATCTGACCATGTCTGGATGGCTGTAGACCCCAGTGTTGTGCTTCCTCAGTGCTTCCTGCCTGGCTGCAGCTCAAGCTACCTTGACCTACAAAACTATTTCCAGCCCCTGCTAAACACAACAAGGAACTGTCCATTGGTCACTTAAATGTTTTCCAGTCCCCCATCTAGCCAAACTCTCTCTCTTTGGCAACACTTACCACTCAGTAAACCTCAGCCAGCAGGAAAAAAAATTGTTTCCTTGTTTACAAAATAAAAAGAAAAGAATGATTCTCTGCTTCAGAGGCCTGGGGACCTTGTTTACCCTTCAGCCTAGAGTGAATTTTTATGGGCAGGTTTATAAACCCCTGCACAGCCAGCTCTGTAGTGCTGACAGACCTTTCAGTGTAGCTGCTTTAACACCTCTGCTCTGGCAGGAGCACCGCTGTGGATCTCAGGGGTAGCAGCAGAACAGACAGATGTTTTTGGCTATTGGCAGGCTCGTGTACTGCAGAAACCTTTATCTTGCTAAGGGAGTGGAGCCATTTTAATGTCTTGATGGGGAGGGAGCAGGAATTCAACGTGAACAAGGCAAACCCATTCCAGTCCTGCCAAAGCTGCTGCTTTGCCCTGAGTTTTTGAGCCAGAAACTTGGTACAGTGTGTAAGAGAAAAGTGCTGGGATGAGCCTTGTTCTAGAGCTGTCACCAGAGGTGTTCTGTCACCAGTGTCACAGCACTGAGGACCTGCAAACCCCTCCATGTTCTCTGTGCCCCCTCTGGCATGTATTCTTCTGCAGCCTTTGGTTCTTCCTTATCATAAATCCTGTAGGATTTAACTTCTAGCTACTGATCCTTTTGACAGTAATGGACCATTAACTAAGTAGACATAAAATTGAAAGCATAAATCCCTCTGCCTTGGGGAATTAGGAAGCAGGTTTGGGATGCAGGCCATGAAGCGCAGGAGTTCATCGTAATCGCAAAGGAGGCCTGATTAACTCTGCCTGCCTGGCACCCTGCTCTGTGCCAGCTGATGAACATGAGACCAGGAGCTGAGGCTGGTGCTACAGGACATTTGCAAGTGCCAGGGGAAAGCCTTTAGTCCTGGTGCTTGAGTTTCTTTATCCCATTGCCAGGGCCTTCCCTGTAAGACAGTGAGGGAGCCTGGGCTGCTGAGGAATTATCTCCAGACACTGATGCTGCTCTGATTGGAAGTTTGGTGTCTTTTCCTTTGTTGGGATAAGGAGAGAAGGGAAAGCCAGAGGTGAAGGTGCCTCTGCCCCTGGGGAACAGCATCAGAGAGAAGGATGAGGTGATGGAGCAGCTCTGCAGGTTGGTGTGTACCTGTCCAGTTCCCAGCCCTTCCTGGAGCCTCCAGTGATGTCACAGGGCTCGGCTCTGAGTCTGTGGGAGTGAGTTTGCTTCTCTCTCTCTTCACTAGACCTTCAGATCAGTGCCCACTGATTAAAAAAGTTAATTACCTTCCTCTTGCAGAAATGACTCTGCTTTCAAGGTCTCCCAGGCCCTTAATTGAGCATCTTTCTTTGACAGAACTTTTGATTGAATTGCAGTGAGTCATCATTAGAGCCAGGATGGCCAGGTCAGACAGGGATGTCTTCAGGGAGCCAATGGACCTCTGCATGTGGTGAATGGAATGGTCCCAAACTCCTCAGGAATAAGTGATAGAGAGAAGAGAGGGAATTGGGTTCAAAAGCAGGGCTTTTGCATCAGAGAGAAGAGAGGGAATTGGGTTCAAAAGCAGGGCTGGATAGAGTCTGCATTTCTGTGACCTCCTGGGAATTGAAGTGCCTGGTGGCCAGTGGTCCCTGCACACCTGAGCCAGCCCCACTTACCTGTGTGTGCTCCAGCATTTCCCTCCTTACCCTGGATCCCGTGGCCGTGCTCCTGAGCTGAGTGCCTGTGCCATTCATCATGCCAGCAGCACAAGAGCAACTGGAAAAAGTGTCTGGAATTTATCACTGACGGCAGGAGCTTTTGTCTGTAATAAAAAACATTTTCCCCCTCCTCTCTTCTAGAGCTTTTCTCCTTCCCTGCTCTCATTATTATTATTATTATTAAGAAGCTTAATGCCATATGTCTTGCTGTTTCATAAATAACCCCTGTAATCAAACAGCACTGGGTAAATGGGCAGTCCAGCTTGTGCAATTTGTTTGACAAAATGAATCCAGAAGAATATGAGTCTGTGGAGGAAAGACAAATAGAGCAGCTTGGATGAATGTGTTAACCAAAAGAAAAACGGCTTGGCAGAGCAGCTGATGCTATTTTTATCCATGCAAATGAAGTTTGGGGCTAATTTATTAAAAATACAATACAGAACTTGCCAGAATGGTCAGTGTCTCCTGGGATGGAGAGCAAGAAAGGTTGTCTGCCTCCTGAGGGAGTGAGGTGCAGCCAGCCTGGAGTGTGCTTAAGCTGCCAGGAGGAGGGCTGGGCCTGGACCATCACCCAGGTGGCAGGAAGAGACCAGAAACTGCCCTGGGCTGGTGGTCCTGGCAGCCATCCATCCATCCATCCATCCATCCATCCATCCATCCATCCATCCATCCATCCATCCATCCATCCATCCATCCATCATCCTCAGGTCACAGGGAGATCCCAGAGCTACCTGAGGCTCAGGAGAGCCAGCTCCAGGCTGGGTGTGACCCTGATAAATCCCAGATAGCCAGGGTTAGATCTGTGCCTTCCTGAACAACTGGGCTGCTGCTCCTTGTGCCCTGCTCAAGATGTACCTGAATATCCAAGTGATCTTCCTTGGGCAGGAAAAGCTGAAGGAAGCCTTTATCACCTTTGACTGTCTCTGCAGTTTCTTCCATGGGAAATCTATCCCAGAAGGCAGTGAGAGCCCGCCTCAGCCTGGGAGGTGCTGCAACCCAGAGGAGAAATCCCTTCATTCTGCAGCAGGGCTCTGCCTCTTCCTCACCATCAGGTGGCAATACAGGCTCTGGTGCCAGGCCGGGCTGGGATGTGCAGATGAAGGGGAGCCTTTCTCATTGAGGAGAAATATCTCGGCTACTGCTCCCTGCAACTCACCTTTTGTGGATCTGCCCCGTAGCCAAGGCAGCTGAAAAGCTGAATTTTTAATCAAAGCAATGAATTTGTTTCTAGGGAAGCGGAGATTGTGTAGAGGGGGATGTTTCCTTGCCTCCTCACCTCCTTCCTTCCTTCAGAATACTTGAGATACCTTTGCTCTGACTTTGCCAGCACAACATTGTCCTGTGGGCTCGAAGGGAAGCCTGTGGGGTGGTGTGCACACGGGGATGCAGGGGACAGCAGCAGAGGCTGGGCCTGAGCTGTGTGCTGGAGGTAGAGGCAGGCAAAGCTGCAGTGCAGGTGGCTCACGTGTTGGACTGCATATCCACAGCCAGGGATGCTGGCTCATTAGTTGAGGAAACACCTCTCTGCTGGCTGCTTCCCTCCCCCTCCTCCAAGTGGGAATGCAGGCCCCATCCTTTTTCCCCATTCCTGGTATGTATGAGTATTCTTTTTTAAGTGGCAAGCTGAATATTTTAAACAAACACTGCTTAAAATGTATAATTTATGGGCACAGCTTCAGAAGAGGAGATCAGTCATTTCTTGGTGCTGAGGGTGTCTCTCCATCTGCAGCAGCCCCCACTACTCTGTTCCCAGTCAACTGGTGCAGCATAAGGGATTAGGCTTGGGCATGGCAGCACTGAGCAGCACCCAGAAAATTCCCAGCTCTGAATGAAGGAAAACCGGACTGTCTTCTCTTGCAGGCAGGAACAGCTCCAAGCCCTCCACCAATGGGACAGCCCTCCTGCTAGCCCGCCTGGAAGCAGCTGGCTGGGCCCCACATTTGGCCCAGAGCTGGGCTACCTGGCACAGCTCTTGGAATGGGTGTTAGGAATCTGCAGCCCCCTTCAGCTCCCACCTCACCCCTTACTTAAAACCTGAAGGAGCCAGGGCACAGGTGAGGAGTCTGAGCTGGCAGAGGCTGAACTCCCAAAGCTGGCAGGTCAGACATGATGAGAAGCTGAATCAGGATCTGAACTTTGGCTTACAGGCACTGCTGGGCAGTGGGGGACCCCAGGTCACTGGGAAAAGACCCTGCCTCTGCTGTCCTTCTCCTCTCTGTGCCCGTGCATGTTCCCCAAGCTGAGCTGCATGTGGGAGGATTCCAGGCTTGTTCGTTAATGGGAGCGGAGAGACTTTTGCTTCGATTAATTAATTTGCTGCTCTTCCCCATTTTCAGGACCATCTTTTATTCATGGCCAAGTAGCTCAGACACCGCTGCTTGCTGCCTGTTCAGGATGCTGGCATTAATATTTCATTCCAGAGCCTGCTTGTGCTGAACAGAGCTCATGTCCCACGTTCCTGCCTCTTCCCGATGCTCTCCTGCCCTGGCCCAGCTCACATTCCCCCCTTCCAGCCCCTGGCTGTGTCTCTTCACCAGTTGTATGGCTTCTCTTAGGATCATATTCCCTGGGAATTAAATGTGGCACACTTGGAGCTGGGCCTTGGAGCTCACTGCCTTTGTCTCCTGTGGCTCTGGGCAATCAGCCCTACACAGAGGGTGTCGTGCTCACTGTGGGAATAATGGGCTCTGGGAGCAACTTGTGATATCAAGCAGCAGGGAGAGGGGAGTGACTCGTCCTGCTATCCCCTCCCAGGAAAGCAGGATATATATTTCAGTTGCTAGAGGAGCAGTGTGGTGCTGTGGCTGCAACCTGGGAGAAAAGAAGGCTGCTGAAGGAGAAAACCCTGGCTGTACCTTTCAGGGCAGCAGCAGAAATGAGGAAATGACACTCTCCTGCTTCTTCACCTCTCTCCTGGCTCCTGTGCATGCACCCTCCAGCATTCCTTAGTTCTGCAGAGCTCCAAGGCCAGGAGCAGCCTTCGCCTACAGCTCTGCAGCCCCAGCAAGGCACTGTGTCTGAACGAGGGCAGGCCACAGTGCAGCTGTTTGGAGTGGCACTTCATTTACTGAATGGCAGCTCCATAATCCTCTTCAAATAAAAAGACTGTGGAGTCTCTGTACTGGGAGCTGATGGAAGGCTTTGCTCTCAGGCAGGTGGCACAAAGGGAGTATCTCCTTGCTGCATGTAGGAGTTCCTGGGTTTTGCTTGGGCTTTGGTATTTGATTATTTGTTCTCTCATTTGTCACTGGGGCTAGTGGATGTGATTAGTTCTCCCTGATTAAGGCACTTGTTTTGGCAGGGAAATGTTTCTCAGGTCTCATGGGATGGGATGAGGCCTTGCAAGGCACAATCTGTGCCCTTCCCTCTTCATCCCAGAGATGCCAGAGCCAATCTCTGGTACATCTTCCATCTCTTCAAGAACAAAACAGCACAGCAGATGATGAAATGTCTGGCTCAGAGGCTGCAGCGCCACCAAACCAAAGCATCACCTTAAAAGAGGTCTCCAGATGGGATTGGGAAAAATGTGGAGTTGGGAGGAGAGGGTGGCATTGTGTTGGAGAACGTGTGCACAGGCCTGTGCATCCAGACGTGTAGTGGGGACACGTTCAGTTAAGGGAATGTAACTGCAGGTTGCAGTGTGTGGAGGCTGCAAGTGGCAGAATCTCCACAGCCTCATTAAACTCTCATGTCCAAATTAAATGTCAGATTTGCATATTGGTTCTGTGTTTTCAGGCCTGTTATGCAGCAGCTGGGAGGAAGCTGATCATGGGTGGGGGTGCTGTGGGTATCCACATTGCAACCTCACTCCTGAGAGCCCTGCAAAGCCAAGCTCCTGAAATTTTAGGGGGAACTAGGGATTCAACTTGGTTTTACAAGAATCAGGGCTCTGTGCCTCAATTCCTGCAGGCAGAACAGAGAACTGCATGTGGTGGGCAGTGTTGTGTTGTCCAGGTTCTCAAAACAGCTTCTGTGGGTTTTTCACTACCCCCTTTCTTTCAGGAGACAGAGGAAGGGCAAAGCACTGCCTGGACTCTGGTTGCAGAGCTTCACCTCTGGGAAGCCCTTTACAATTTTCCCCAGGTTGGAATCCAGTCAGATC
Source organism: Leptocoma aspasia (assembly GCA_013399835.1). Lineage (NCBI taxonomy): Eukaryota > Metazoa > Chordata > Aves > Passeriformes > Nectariniidae > Leptocoma > Leptocoma aspasia. Next base: position 244,572 of record VXAX01002804.1, read on the forward strand.
ATGTTCTAATCCAGGTTTAATTACCTGTGAGGACAGACAAGCCTCTTTCTTGCCTCTTGGGAAACCCAACCAGCAGGGTACCATTGGGAATTGGGACAAAGCCAAACTGCAGCCCAGGCTGGTGAGCCCCTGATTGCACAGGAATTTCCATTGTGGCTGGAGACAGATAAATGTGTCCAGGGACTGAGCTAAGCAGCACTGAGAATCAGTGATCCAGCACCTGAGAGAGGCACATCCCTCCCTGCGGGCAGTGAGAGGTTTCCCTGGCTTTGCAGTGGAATGCTGATTATCCATGGAGACTCCTGCCAGTGGTTTGGCTGCAGATCCATGGGTGGCAGCAGCAGGAAGGTGCTTCCTAACAGCATGCTGGAGGAGCTAAAAGCAGGAAAAGATTCCTGGTGACCTGGGTACACTGTTGTGTTCTGCCCCAGTGTCCCTGCAGGGACCTGAAGGAGCCATGCAGCCCATCTGCTTCAGTCCCTGGAAAGAGATGGGAAGCACGGAGGAAGAATGAGGTCTCTGTTGCTCTGGGAAGCCTGTCCCTGCTGCCCTGCACAGCTGTGAAGCATGTCACATCCCTGATGGGCCAGATGCTGAAAGATGCTGAACATCCTTAGAAGGTCAAACTCAGAAGGCAGAAAACCCTCCTGGCTAATTCTGAGACACAGCAGTGACAGGGCCTGCACGACAGGAGACACCCGGGAGGCAGAGCAGCTCTGAGTCAGCCGTCTCCAGAGAAAGATTTGTCAATGGCTGGGCCAGTTTTCACCAGTTCCACAGCTGGTGGCAGTTTCTGCACTTCATTCGACAGGCATCTTGTGTGGCTGACATGCTGCTCCCTGGAGGGGAGCCAGGGGATGGGACCCCTTCTTTCTCACTGGGGGTCGGTGCCCGTGGACTTTATCCAAGCACTCCTTGCACTGCAGTACCATTTCCCCAGGAGGAAGAAGGGCTCAGCATCAGGGAAGAGCCTGCAGGTCTGGGCTGGGGAAGTGCAGGGTCTGAAGCATCTTCTCTGGCCACCTTCCCAAGTGCTGCCTGCCTGTGAGCCCTGGCTCTGAGTGCAGCCCACAGCTCACCACCTTAGGGCAAGCTCTGGGCAGGTAAGGACAGAGTAATTCCAGGGGAGTTGCTCCAGATTTACATGATTGTAAAGAGAAAGGATGCAGCCTTAATTAAACTTCTGAGTCCTAGGAGGGGCTGGAATAAAACTAAGTTCTGTCACAGGCTGCCTGTATGTCAGTTGTATAATTCCTCATGGTCCCAATTCTCCTATCCATAAAAGCTGGAGTATCTTCTGCCTTGGTTATGAGGGATGCAAACCTTGCAGGGCTGAGACTGCTCCTGCCAACCACCACAGCATCCAGGGGAGTAGCGGAGCTCTGCTGACTGCTTCATCCCTGATCCTGGGTGGGCAGAGCTGCCCATGGAGCAAAGCGCACATTTCCCTTCCAAGTTCCCAGCTGTGAGACAGCATCCAGCTCCCTCAGCCCGCAGTGGTGGCAATCCCAACAGCATCTGTGCCCTCCAGGCATCCCTTGGTGCATTCTCTTCCAACACCAGGGGCCGATGTGCTCACTGCTTGTGGTTGAGAGCATCTCTCATGGCACAATGGAAGGAGTGAGCCTGAGGCTCCTGCAGGCAGGAGAGCAAGCCGTGAAGGACAGCTGAGGACATGGGGCTCCAGACAGGAGCTGTGCCCAGTTTTAATGTGCCTGGCCTTTTGCGTTTGCCTCTATTCATGCCGGGAAGGAAACTGCTGTCTCTGTATCCATCTTTCTGTCAGAAAATCCTTAGGCTCTGAATAGATTTACTCTCCAATCTGTGGGCTGGTTAGCACCGGGCCTGTCTAGTGGGAGGAGGTGAATGGCTCTGGAGAGCTTTATTGGCAGGACAGTGCTCTGGAGAGGGGGCTGGCTTGCTTCTTATCGATGGAATCCTTCACCAGCAGAGACAGCCTTGGTGATAAGGAGCTCAACAGTGGTGGATAGTCCAAGATTCCAAAGTTGGCTACAGGCTTGACCCTCCTTTATGTACCCATGGCCAAATCCCTGGTATCCACTTTATTTCTGTAAGAGCTGCCTGTCTGTATCACACAGTGAAGCGTCACTCTCTCCATGCATGGCGATGCAGGAGTCTCCTCTTCCCTTGTGTTTCAGGCCCAGAGCTATTTGGCTACCTATAAATAAGTAGGCAGGTAGGTTGTGAAAATGACACCACCACGGAGTTCTTGCTCAGCCTGCGCTTTCTGTCACTGCAATGATGGTGCAGACAATTCCTCAGTGGCTGGATTCCCCGGGGGCTGTTGTTAATGCTGCTTTCCCAGCTCTTCCACTGAGCTGTCTCTGCCTGCTGCACTCGTATAATCAGGAGCTGTAAAGCCACTGACAACTCCAGAGAGCAGAATGGAGATTACATGCAACATTAAAATTAAAAATGGGCCAGAGTCACCAAGTTGTCTTCATTAGGCGGCTCTGTTTTATTTGTGGCTTTTACTGCCAAATAAATAATCTTTCAGGTGAGTTAGTTAAGCTGCCCTCAGGAGCAAGACAAGATGGGTGAGGAGAGGCAGTTCAGCACAGCCTCTGGGATTCCTGCCACAAATCAGCCAGTCTGGAAACGGCAGAACTGGTGTCAAACCAGGATAAAAACCTTAAAATCCCACCAACACTCAATGCAGAATGACACAGAGCAGTCCCCTCCCCTGAGCCAATGCAGAGCTGCCTTCAGCGCCGACAGTGAATTCAGCCATTCGAGGCTCTGCCTCCCTCACAGCCACTCTCTGTCGTCTGCATTCATTTGGTTCCTCAGGTTCTTTCCTCTCCCTTTCTGCCAGACTTCTGGCTTTAAGAATGCTCCTGAGGAAAGCATTAAGGGGAGGCAGCACTATGGATAGTTAAGTGCAATTTTAGAAGGCAGAGCATGTTTGCCCCAGAATATTCCAGGACTTTCTATGGAGAAAGTGCACTGGTCATACACTCACCAGGTGTCAGTGCTTGTGGATTGTGTTCCATGTGGATTGCTGATAGAAGCTGCAATGCATGAATGGCTTGGTTTGACTCTGCATCAGAACCAGATGAAGTCTTGTCTTTGCTTTGTTTCCTCTTTGCACTTCTAGACCCTTTCAAACCACAAGCTTGCAGGGCATGACAGTTGTTCCCTGGGGATCAAAAAGTCTCTTGCAAACTAGTACAAAATCATAGCAGTGATGCTGCTGACACTGCAGACAGAGGAGAAGCAGGGGAAAGGTGCTAAAATTCTCTCTTGCTTCCTTCCTGGTCTGGGCTAGGGTCCTGTCTGCCTGATTACTCCTTGACTCCTGGCCTAGAATCATGGCAAGCACAGAAATCCAGCCCTCCCACTCCTGCCACTGTGTCAGAAAAGCTTCTCAGCACTACCGAAGGAAGATGAGACACACTAGGTAAGGTCAGGTATTCTCTGAATATCTGCTTCCTCATCAGAAAACTGCTTTAATGAAACTGAAATTCTTTGCAGGAAATGCTTCCATAAATAAGTCAATTTTTACAAGAAACATGATAGCAAACATATCTGTAGGAAAGAATGAAAGATACTGGTGAATCATCCTATTTCAACACTTCTAAAATGCAAAAAAGAGCCATTTTACATTTTGTTCAGAAAAGAAAGTTAACTGATATTGAAAAAAAGAATCACAAAGGCTGAACTTGTGTGGGTACAGATAGTGAAGGAGCTCTTGTCCTCCTGCTCAAGGAGTCCAGACTAAGCTCAGCTGAAAGAACTTCATCCTATTAATACAAAACACGTCTTTCCCAACCACCCTTTGACTTTTAAATACCCTTCGCTGCAAAGCCAGAGCTGTGAGCAGGCACATTGCACAGTTTGGCATTACACCTGCTATAGGGTGAAAAATAAACAGTGTGGGAAGTTGTGAGATGCTTAGTCATTGTCCCCAGCAGTTTGGGCACCTTTCCCTTGGCGTGTGACATGGTTCTGCTCACGTGGTTGCCTCTGGGTAAGGGAGACTGTCAGGGGGCTGTCATGGACCATCAGGAAGAATTCAGGAAGCACTCAGGAAGAATTTCTTCATGGAAATGGTTGTCAGGCATTGGAAGATGCTGCCCAGGGAGGTTGGGAGTCCCCATCCCCGGAGGTGTGCAAGGAACAACTGGATGTGGCACTTAGTGATCTGTCACAGGTTGGACTGGATGAACTTGGAGGCCTTTTCCAAACTTAGTGATTCTGTGATCAGATCTGGCTGCTGATTGGCACTGGTGCAGATGTGCTTCCTGGCCCCAGCTTTGTCATTCAGATTTCTCTGTGCTTCTCACCTCACTGTCTGGAAAAAACAAACAAACAAACAAAAAACAAACAACAAACAACAACAACAACAACAAACAAACAAAATCTGTGAGAAAAGAGAAAAGCAGCTCCCAGCTCCATTCCCTAAGGATGTGTGAAGCTGCTGAGGAGGTCCTGCACAATAGCAAGAGAGGTTATTCAAGCCTTGGAGATGGGTATGGTTTGGATGGTAGACCATAATAAATCTCCCTGCCGGGCTCCTGAACATCACATGTGACAGAGGGCAGGACAGAGCCCAGGGCCACGCTGGCAGTGCCTAAGTGTCCCCTCCCTGCTGCAAATGTTGTGAGCACGAAGGGAACTCCCCATCCCTCAGCAGGAGCGATGGCTGAGAGCTCCACTGCTCCCCGGGGAGGCAGCAGGGGAGTGTTCCTGCTGCGTGCCCCTGTGTGTGTCTGTGTGTTTTTTCCTTGGCAAAATCAAATCAAATTTTTCTTGGCTCATCTGCCCAGGCATGAGGGAGCTCCCTCCCGCCTGTGCCATGAAAGATTGTCACCCTGTGACTCCTGAGGGGCACAGCACGAATGGCTGTGCTTGTCCCCAGCTGTGCTTTGAAGGAGGTGGTTCTCATTCGTGTAACGTCCTGTTGTGAGGGGATTTAATTAGCTGTTTTGTTCGCTCAGCAGACACAAATGAGGTTTTAATTTTTTGTGTACAGGCGCGAGGTGGTTTTTGTTCATCGCATCGGGAGCTCTCGCAGGCCTCCCATGTGAGAAGCTGCCTCCAAGAGGATGGAGAGGGCCGGACAAAACAGGGATGATATTCCAGAAGTGGCAGAATAGGCAGTAGCTTTAATATGAGCTGGGGTTTTTTTTGTCACAAACACATGGCACTACAGTGTGCCCTTCCTCTGCACTTGCAGTGTTCCTGTCTCCAGCAGAAAGCCCCAGATCCCAGCAAAAGGAGAGTGTGTAGCTGCTGACAGGGCTGGGGAACAAACCTAAGCCTCTCTAAATCTTTCCAGAGCCTCATTTCCTTCTGCTCCTCATTGTTTCTCTCCTCTCTTCCAGCACCCGAAGCACAATGGCATTTACTTTCTTACTTGATGTCAATATTTGCTTTGCTTTGGAACTGTCTGTTTAATAATAATAATGCCTAAGCACAGAGGAGAGGTGAGGCCTCTGTAGCTTCAGACTGGGAAGAGTGGTCTCAACACTCACATTTTCTCTACTTTCTCCTGGGGTTGGAGCAGCAAAGGGAAGATTCCCAGACTTCAGGATCCTCACCCACAGACAGCTGATTTCGGTGGAATGCCAATGCAACAGGTTCTTACTCCTGTGTGTTTTCCTTCCCTCCCTTCCTTCTGTGATGAATGCTGTCTCTGAGACAGGCAGCTGCAGAGGGAGATGCAATTTTTCTTAGCTTGCCAGCCATCAATCTCCTGAACAATACCCTGCTAATGAAATGGCAATGTTATCACACGCCTGTCACCAGCAGTAATGGGGCGGCCCTTCCAAACTCAGACCAGACAGAGGAAAAGCAAGGAGAGCTCTGGAGTTTGTCTTCAGATTCCTCCTGAAGGCTTTTGATAAACTCTGGGCATCTTTCAGTGCAGAACTGAGAACTCCCAAGTGAGGTTTGCTGGCCACCTCCTCCCACTGTGCAAGGACAGAAGTGTCCACACATGGTCAGCCACTGTCCTGGAGGATCATGAGTTTTCATCTGAATTCACCATGTAGGCACCTGTGGTCATCCAGGAGCCAGTTCCTCCTGTCTCCTTTGGGAACTGACATCACCAAGCGGGCAAGAAAGTCCTTGATGCTTCTTCCTTTGAAAATCAAGTGGTTTTTAAGTGGATAGACTCTTCCCTGACCTGTTGCTATTCCACCTCTTGCTTTTCCCCTCTTGGAGCTCTTCAGATGAGACAACAAAGAGCTCACTGAGTGGCATTTTGTCCCTGAGGCCCTTCTGTCCATGACTTCAGTAAATCCCAAGGCACAAAGCACAATGACAGGGCTTTCTGCTTTGCATGGCTTGTTTTTGTGCTGAGAGATTCACTGCAGCCTGGTGAGGTGATGGGGACACACCTGGAACTTGCAGGAGGCGTTGATCAAAGCAGAGGTGTTACCTGGGCCATGTGTCATGGGGCAGGCTCTCCTTGAATGGTGAAGGACTTCCACTTAAAATAAAACTCCTGGATGTGTGAACAGATGGTAGCAGCTACTTGGAGGGAATGAGAGATGAGGGGAAGTTACCAGAGGGACAATCTTTCTAAAACTTAGGGCTGCCTCCAGACAGGAAAGGTGAGCTACCCTGTAGGTCTCACCCTGCTTTGGGTTATGCTGAGAAACCTGCTGTGGTTTCTGTGCAGCAGGAGAAACCCCAGCTCGTTCCCCAGGTTTCCCACAGCCAGATGAGGCACTGGGAGGCTGAGCAAAGCCTGAACCCTCCTTTTTCTGAGGCTGATCCCTGCTCAACATCCTGCACCAACATCCTCCTGCTGCCTGGATTAACACTGGGGAAGTGGGTGACACCTCCAAACTGTGAGGAGTGCCAGAAATAAGGTGTTTGGAGCACTTCCTTCTGTGTCTGGCAGGAACAAGTGAAGCTGAGGGTGCCAGGGGGTGCAAAAGTTAAAAAACTTGTGCAAATCTCCTCAGTGCATGCAAGATCACTGAGGTTCCCTGGATTTCTCTAAGAGGTGGATGCAGCCTGATTGCTTCATCTTTTAGAAATCATGGTTTACATGACTGCTTCCGTTCTAGGTCCTGGCTGGAAAAATTGTTCTTTTTTAGTAATAATTGTCACTGAACACTGAAAAACAGCCATGAGAAATTACCAGAATATAACTTTTTGAGAGTGCTGTAAAAAATTTTGTTGTTTATTAACTTTAGGAAGAAAAAGAAAAATCAAAGAGAAGAGTAAGAGATCCAGGGCTCTGTGATGAGAGAAAAATGCAATTTACTTTTTAAAGCTCTTTCTGATTTTAAAGTGATATACGGAAAAATATAAATGGTTCTAGAAATCTTCACCAAATAATAGAGAAAAGAGAAAATAACTACAGTGAAGGGCAGTATATTGAGGGTCATATCTGCCTCCATCTCCCGTAAAACAATATTTGCTGCAACAAAAGCAGGGGTATTTTAGTTATTTATTGTCGTGTCAGCTACAAAATACTAAGGAAGTAAAAAAAAATTAATTTATCCTGGATGAAGCCTGGTGGCCGAAAGACTGCCCAGGAACATCAGACTTGAATGCACAAGCAAGGTAGAATGAGGAAAGCAGGAAAAAGAGGGATGAGGAGAGCAGGAAAAGCCTCTGGATAGGGAAGTGGCACTTCCTTTCCTTGAGTTGAATCTGGTCCAGGGAGTGCAAGGAAAAAGGTGAAATGTCAGACAGCACCTGCTGGGAGAGGGCTGGGCTCCCTCAGACCCCATCACACCACAGGCAGACCATAATAAGCAAGACTGAAGTGCCAGAAATCCACCACCTTTTAGAAATGGAGTGGTAGCAGCTCTTCCTCAGCCCAGTCTGTGCACTCAGGGTTCAGAGCCTTTTACAATCCAGCCCACGAATCATCTTGTCCCTTTTATATCTCCTCTTCACACAGCTGGTATTTGTGATTAGCACATTTTATTAGTCTTTGTTCCCCACCCCCAGTAAAAAAAAAATCTTAATAAAATGCCAGAACACATACTGAGCAGAAGAACAAATTGTTAATGCAGTCATTAAACAAATACACCTTTCCTCCGGTCTTTGGATGGAAATTAATTACCCTCCTGGAACTGAAACCTGGATGTGTGCTTCGACTGACAGCTGGGAGTTGTGTCTGCAGCCTTTTTTAGAGGTTGAAATCAGAACTGGCCCCTTTTTCAGTCGTGAGGAAGGTGATGGCAGAGCTCTGAAGGACTCTGAGGAGGGATGGGACAACAGATCATGGGAGTGGGGTTCACTGTCAAAGGGCAGAAGCAAGAGCTTGCCAAGCTCCACAAGCAACCTGTGGGATTTCTCGTGTGCTGGAGGCAAAATCCTGGGCTAGCTGAGTCTTCTGTCATAATTAACATCAGTTTCCTCTTCCTGCCTCCCATTGCCCTTGGGAGGGCAGGATTCCACTTCATCCTGGAAATTAAACAGCCTTAGTCCCAGGCAGGTGCATCACCCCATGAGAAAACAGAGCCCCACGGGGCCAGGTGTGCCTGCTGCCACCAGCTCGGTGGCTTGGGGACACTTGCAGGACACGTAATTGCTCTGTCCCATGATCTGGGTGCATTACTAGTCCAGCAGCATGAGATAATGAACCTTTTAGCTGGGAGTAAAGAGAGAGAAAGAAAGAGAATGAATGAGCTGGGCAAGAGAGAATGACTGAGGATTCAGTTAGTTAATAAAGGGATTGCAGAAAGCAAGGTGAAGAGACAGTGGTAATTTTATGCACTGCCAGTCAGGCCCATTTGTCCTGGGAGCAGCTCCAATTTCTCTCTGAGCTGTTCTTTTTTCTTTAGAAATGGAGCTGTGAAAAGGGAAGAAAAAAAGCCCTCCCTGATTAAAATCAGCACCCAAAGTGACAAGGAAAAAAAGCCATTTTAATCTCCGCATCCATAGATGGATCTTCTCCCAAATAAGTGAAACAAAAGGGAATTTACAATATTGGCCAGTCTTACACAGCACAGGCTGAAATCATCCAGACTCTGATGGCAGTCTTGTCATATCCTAGGCCTAACCACAAAACAAAGCCAAATTTCATCTTTACAACTATTAATTCCCACTCATACATGAATGTCTCTGCTCCGCCCTCATCCACTTCCCATTCATTCATGACCATTTAAGAGTAAACCTCCCTTAAACCCCTAATTAGCACTGCAATTTTGATGTTTTAGCTCTACAACTGGTTCAAATCTTCCTCTTGTTATTAAATATTCCTACTCCTGCACCATAACTCCTCACCCCTGAGCTGAGGCCAGAAAAAGACAGAACTGGGTATTTATTGCTTTTAAACTCAGCTTTTATCAGATACTTGAGCATCAAGGGGCAGTGAGATGTACTTGTCCCATGGAACTTTAATTTCTGATTGAGGAGAAAAGAAAGTTATTTGGGGAAGACAGCAGGGAAGGGCATTCTTGTGTTTAAAACCAGGCATGGATTAGCCCTTGCAGTCAATGGGAACTTGTGAAAAGGTTGGTTTTATTTTAAGACCACAGGATGGGGACATAAATAGGAAAGTGTGAGTGTTCAATTCTGCCTGAGTTGGCCTTGGATGGGACAGTTTTGCATCAGGTCTCTGGACAGGTGGATGTGTTCACCTATAAATTCCACATCCCTGCAAGCTGGCCCAGTGTGTTTGTGCACATCCCTTTGTCATCAAAAGCCAGATCAGGCCTTTGATCTCAGCAGGAATGCCCTGACCAGCCATGGCAGTGCTTGGTGCAAGGATGAGTGGGATTGAGCACATAGATCACAATTTGTGTCTGCATGTGGGTGCAAGCTGCTACCACAGGAGTATTTCTGCTGCAGGAATCCATTGCCTTGTTTTACCCTGCCCTGTCCATCCCCAGCTTGGCCAGTGGTCAGCGTGGATGGCAGCTGAGGCAGGAAATGAGAACACTCAGGGCTCTTAGAGAAGCTTTTAGGGCTTGTCTCCAAGGGAACAAACAGAAAGGTCCAGGGGCAAAGCCAGAGCAGTTCTTAAAGAGGATTTAAACTGATGTGGGCTGCCCCTAAGCACAGGGTCTTGCACAAAAGGCTGAGAGTGTTTGTAAGTCTGTTTAACCTCTCTTAACTTCCCTGCCTTTCCCCCTTTAACTGGATGAGCCTTGTTCTGGTCCTGATGACTTGAGTGCAAAAAGGAGGGTGGGACTTTTTCCTCAAGGAAGGCACCAGCAGTGTGTGCCCTTTCCTCAGGGGCACGGAGGATATGAACCACTCATCAACAAGCCAAAGGCTGTTATTTTTATATCAATACACTTGGAGATGAGATGCGTGGAGCCTGGGAAATGCAGGCAAGCAGGATTTTGTCAGCCAGGAGGATGTTAATGTGAGGAGCAGCAAAATCAGGGGGTTTGTGTGATGTGGTACAAGTTCCAGGGGATTTTGAGTCCTCTCTTTTATCAGCGGTGGTGTCCTTGAGTGGAGGCTGTAGCTCAGCTCAGTTCAGTCCTGGCACTGAGGCCCTGTGATTGCATTACAGGGAATTATCAGGTGGCTGCACCTGGCTTAGAGAGCTCCAAGAAGGCACAGGGGTGCAAAAGGGAAGGCAAAGCACCGGTGGTTTATGAAATTAAAAAGTTCACGAGTGCCAAATCCACATGCTAGAGTGGAACTGAGAAATGGAAGAGGTCTCAGCAACACCTTATCAAGAGGTAGGACAAGGAAATTGGAGTTGAAAGCACTGTAGTACCTGATTTGCTATCTCTCCTCTGCACCTTGGCTGCAGGTTCTGCCTTTAGGGGTTTGTTAGGCAACTTGGGGAGAAATATTTTGTGTGTATTCAGTGGGTTCTGCTTGCAGAGGCCTTTGTATGCATGAGGTGGAAAACCTGTCTGGAGAGATGGGATCCAGCGTCCCTTGTACCCTACAACAAACACAAACACAGGAGAGAAAAGGACAAAAACTGTAACATGGGCTTCACACAGCTTTTTTGGAGATGGAGGATAAATTCTCCCCTGCATTTCCCCCTGAGCCTGTGTGCCTGTAAACACAACTTCAACAACTGGTATTTGCATTGGAAATGTTATTGAGGGGAACAATTTGTGTTTGAAGGAGCCTTGGCAGCACCTGGCTGCTGCCTCCAAGGGAGAGGGGCTGTGCAGGGGGGTCAGGGTGAGGTTTTCTTGTGTGCAGTGTGTGGAGAAGGAGAGGCCAGCATCCCTCTGGGATACAAGACCCTGCTCTTCCTGACAGAAGGGGAGGCAGTGCTTGGCCACACCTGAGAAGGAAGCTGGATCCAACAAAGTGCCTGTGGTAGGTACCAGCTGATGAGGAGACCTGTTGGGCCAGAGCTCAGGTGCTGTTAATGCAGGAAAATCTGAGGAGGTCAAAATCCTTAAATGATACTGCCAGAGAAACTGAGATTTCACTTCCTGTACTATAATTATTGCTCAGTTTCCTGCTTTTACCTCGAGAATGTGCTGCCAATTGGGTCAGGAAGGCAGATCAGGTTCTCCTTTGCTTTCCTCTATCTCTTTCCTCATAGGAAAAGCCTGGAAAACCTTGACATTGCTGCGTTGTCAGAGTCTGGTTGCAAGCACAACGTGGGTCTGGTCCTGTAGCTGCTGGTGCAGCTTGGAGATGCTCAGCAATAATATCACGACTTGCTGGCAATGGCACAACAGGAAATTGGAGTAGTAAAATATTTCCCTCCTCGCTGCGTCCCATTTACATGTTCATAATGGAGGTTTTTAAGGCCCTAATGACAAGGAATGCTCATTGCTGGGAGAGGATGATTGAGGCAGAGCCGGGGTGATTGCAGGCAGCGAGGAAGGGATGTTAATTACATCAAAGGAAGCACGAGGGCAGCACAGCTGCCGTGGCTGCTGTTTGCCACCCGGGGATGGGGGCTGTCCTTGTCCCCTGATCCTGGCACAGATGTGCTCACCCACCCTCTCCAGACCTCAGTGAGAAGCAAAAAGCAAAGGAAACAAAACCCAAACAAACAAAAATCTCCTTCCAGCTGCAGCCTGCAACAGGAGGGAGCTGCTGGAGGATTGAGCAGTGCTCAGAGCAAGAACAAAGATGCTCAGGAGAGGAAGAAAGAGGGAAAGAGCCCTGGAGACATGGCTGAGGGCTCAGCCTGTTCAGCGAGGTGGGCCTAGGAGTGAACTGATGTGGTGCAGATTAAGGAGCTTCTGTTGGGTGCATATGAATCAGAGGCAGCCTTTGAAGCCCTGCAGAGGATGCTGTGGTTGTTTCATCTCTGGCAGCCAAGTTGTCTCCAAATTCTGCTTTCTGCCACCTTGCTGGTGGAGAAATGCCCCGGGGAGGTTTCTCCTTGGATGGATGTCTCCATCTGCATTCCTGGGAGATTATAGGGCAGGGTACTGCTATGGAAGAGGTGTTTGAGGAATTGTGCACTCGGTGACAAAAGAAAGAGATAAAGGAGAGCCCATGCATATAATTCAGCATAACAGAAAATAGCAGAGAAAGGAGTTAATGGAAGGATGCATAAAAGAACAAATGAGAAAAGAAGTCCTTAGCAATTGCATAGAGCCTAATTTAAGCAGAGTATTCCCGATATTTCCTCTTTAAATAAATAAAACAGCAGAGCCCAAAGTGTTTGAGTTTTTCCCAGTCAAAGTCTTGGTATCAAACTTTCATCTATTCTTGACAGAGCAATTAAAGGGAGGGATACAGGCTCTGAAATGTAGCCAAAAGGAGTAGACTGAATATTTAATATAGTTCCAGGCTTTGAAAGTCCCAACAAACCAGTGGAATGGGGAAGCTGGTGACAGTTTTATCTTAATAAGGAAAGGGAGGGGAAAAAAACCCTTTATTCCTGCCAGCAAGGATGGCAAGGAAACACAAACTGGATGGGAAACAGGCAGCACCTTTCCAGATTGTCTTCTTGGATGTCATCATAGCATTTCTCAAATGGTATTTGATGGAGAGGGAAGTCGATCTTCCCACCTATCTTATTCCAGCTCTTGGTGCTGGAGACACATAAAGTGTGGGGCTCTCTGAGGTATTCTCTAAAGGAATTAAAAATTACTTTAGGGCTGGGGACACTCTGCTGGTCTGCAGCTTCTGCTCAGCAGCTGGGAGGGGGTGAAGGGAGAGCAGGGGAGTTGAAGATGGAGTTAAACATGCAGGTTAGCTCTAGCTCGGCTGCCAGGGCTAAACCAACTCATTAAAGGGATTAGCCAGCAGCCCTGACTGGATTTAGGAGGGTGGCTGTTGCTATCAATAAGTAATCCTGTCTCCAGTCCTCTCTGGTGGCTTGGGAAAGACAGGGAGCAGAGGAAGGGTGGGAGGGAAGGAGGGACAGCAAGGAATGAGAGGGATAATTTAAGGGAGATGCTGGAGGCACGGATAAACTCCTCCCTGAGAGGGCATGGCTTGCTGAGGAGTGAAATATTCCTTCTCCCTGTGCTCTGGTGAGGAAGATGGGAGCTCTAGAATGGGGCTCCACTCCTCACTCTGTACAAACCTCCTAGGCAGACTTGCTGGAGCAGGATTGTGCTGTTTGGTGACAGGGAGATTGAATTTTGATTAGCTCTGACACAGTCTCTTATAACCTTTTCATTAGAAAATTACCTTTAATAGAAATTGTTCTGACACCTCAGCAGCGTTTCCCCCTAATTCATTACAGACTCTTGTGGTGGGAAGGGAGGGAAATGGAAAGGTGCCTCTGTTTTTTCTACTTGCATATTTATTAATCCATTTACAGTATAATCCATCCCCTGTTTACCTACTGACCTATTTGCTGACTTGTCTGTCTGTTCCTCTGCCTGCAGTATCCATCCAAACAGGGGATGTCAGCTTTCTTACTCTGAATTAAAATCCAGTTCTCCTTTTTTTCCTGTGAAATGCAATTTTTTGGAAGAAACATTGTTTTGGGGCGACTGCAATATTTCTTTCCAGTTTTGCCTTGAGAAGATAATAGTATAAAAGTCATGTTCTGACTTAAAATGAAAAATGAAGGTGTTCCTTTCTAACAGTGTTTCAGAACTGTATTTCTACTTTATCCAAAGGCATCTCTGCCTAATTTTTAATCAAAATTTCCACCCAGCTGATGGATGGATGGGTGTTGGAGGCAAAAGAAGCAGAGCAGGGATGGAAAATGTCTCCATGTTCTCATCTAGTATCAAAAACCAGCTGATACCATGTACAACACGGAGCAAATCATGTCATCTCAGCCTCTTCCCAGGTCTGTGTGATGGAAAGGAAGACCAGGTGTGGGGACATAAGGAATAATAGTTATTTGCAGAGCTCTTTGAGATCCTAAAAGGGAAAACCCTGGAGAGATGTAAAGTATTATTAAAAGGGCTGTAAGTTCTTTTCAGGCAGTTAAAGGGATAATAAATTCATTGCCCAGGAGATCTGGTAGTCAAAGTTCTGTGCAGAACGTGGTAAAAAGGGAAGACTTTGGGAGACTTTTGGGCACTGAGCAGGAGGACAGTAAAGCCAGGCTTATCAAGTTAAGTCTTATCTTGGTTCTGCATTAAAATCAGTTTTGTTGTTTCAACAGCCCTTTCATAAAGCACTAAATGTGTTTGGAGCTTGAGAATTTAAGCAGTTTTTGGTATTTAATCACATTTCACTCAGGCATTTGGGCCTAATTTCCCATTTGAATTTCTTTGGCTTCACCTTGCAGTCATTGGGCTGGCTCTTTTTTTTTTT
>VXAX01002804.1:267549-281864 GCA_013399835.1 Leptocoma aspasia
TTTTTTTTCTTTTTTTTTTTTTTTGCCTCCTTTATTTCTCTGAAATCCAAAGAATGCTGCAGGTATCTCCTGGCTGTGTTTTATGTTTAAGGGCACAGATACCCATTTAATTAACTCCACAACTGTGTGGTTAATGCTGGCCTTGGGATGCACAGTAAGCAGCAGAGATAGATTAAGGCAGTAATTTCATGGCTATTTCTGTCTTTCCCCATTGCTGGTCTCTTAGGGACAGATTTAGATGTTCTTTAGGAGGCTTAAAATTAGGGAAAACTTTTTTTTTTTTTTTGGATCAAGGAGAGATCCATCACCCGTTCTGATGGAGGTGCAGAGGCTGNAATTTCATGGCTATTTCTGTCTTTCCCCATTGCTGGTCTCTTAGGGACAGATTTAGATGTTCTTTAGGAGGCTTAAAATTAGGGAAAACTTTTTTTTTTTTTTGGATCAAGGAGAGATCCATCACCAGTTCTGATGGAGGTGCAGAGGCTGGAAGGTGCCTGGTGCTCCCACAGGGGACAGGGATGGAGGGATATGATCAGAGAAAGTCCCCCAGCAAACCTAGGCCTAGGAAAAGGAAAAATAACATCTTTACTCCTTGTCTTAGCACCTCTTTTGCTTCTTGAAGGATCCCTGCTTGCACAATTGCCTGCTCACAATAGCCTAGATGGAATTACCTTCATCTGAAGCCATTCTCAGAACTAGAAAGAAACATTTCCCATGAGCTGCTGGCATTTGGAATTGGGCTCTACAGGCAAGCTCAGCCTTTCTGCAGTGAACAAATCCCACACAGAAGGGCTGCAGAGCATGAAACTCTTGGCTTTATTCACTCAAACTGCTGGTATGTGATGCCCACAGAACAAATTGCCCATTAATTGGGTAAACTGTGCTGGGAAATGACAACTGCTCCTCTCCCAGCTCTCCTGGTCCACCTCAACTGCTGCATCAGGACCTTGCTTGAAGTGTGAGTGGCGTCAGGACTTGGCATAAAAGATAACAGGTAGGAGCAAAATGAAAAGCTGGGAGCACTTGGCAAGCACTGCTCTTTGGGTGAACCTGGAGCAAAGCCAGGATGAGGCTCAAAGCTGAGCCCTGCTGGTGGTTTCCTCTGGCTCTTCACTCTCTCCTCACTTGTGAGAACATCTGGGATCCATATGGCACCAATGGCACTTGCCACAGTGCTGGATTTGCTGGAAATTCTGCTTCAGGAACCAACAGAAAATCTTCTTTGTGGATACTCTTCACAAAGACCCGAAGTGTGATATCCTTCAAGCACCAAAGAGGGGCCCATTAGAGCGCTTGTGTTTGAGAATTTAAAGTGATTATTCATGTTCACCCAGCTCAAAACCAGCTACCAAACACCATGTGTTTTTCTTCAGTGTTAATAAAATCCTAAATGATTCTTCATTAAGAAGCCCATTAAGACAACTGCAGTTTCCTCGAAGCTCATTAGAGGATATTCTCACCACTAAATTATCGCACTGGAGTTTTATAGGAGGCTGAGGAAAGATGCCCTATTGTGATTAATTCATGATAGATTTTCCTCTCCTCTGCTTGCAGTCTGCTCCCCAGGCTCAGCTTTGCTGGTTTCCCAACTTTGGGAGGATAAAACTGATCCTTCAGCTTGTCTTTGTGGGAGAAACAATCCAGAGCTGAGCCTGCCATCCCTATTTGTGCAACTTTCCTTCATCTCTTGGCCTGTCCTCTGCACAGAGAGCTCCTGCCAGTCTGAGCTAGGATCAGGATCAAGGGCAGCCCTTGCAAGGCAAAAATCTGAGGACAAAGTGGTAAAAACAACAGCAGAAAACAGAATCATTAAGCCCATGCTGGATCAGTGTTCTCCTCACTCCAGGTTCTCCTGAACCCAGTGGGAAGCTCCAAGAGCTGGGGATCACTCAAGTGTGGGAACAGAGGCCACTGTGACAAAACAGAGCTGCTCAGATCTCCCACTGAGTATTAAAATCTCATTTTATGGTACATTATACACTTGGCCTTTCGAACAATCAGTGGCCATAAATGGTGTTTGCATCCCAGAGCCAAATCTGGGGAAAGAACAAGAGCTAATCCGTCTGGCTGGGAGGATGGAGTGGGAAGGGCCAGCACTGCACAATTATTTATGTCCACTCAGAGACACAGGGAAATGAAATGCACTAAGAGGGCTGCCAGGCCCTCCTCAGAATGGGCCTTTAAATGATATTGATGTGGTGCTAATGGGTGCACAGTTTGTCTTCTCTGTATTACACCTCAGAGCTTGGAGCTGGCACTTGGAGAGCCAGTTTAGGCATAGTTGGTCTCTTTAGGAGGATTTATTTCTGGGGATTTGGAGTCTCAAAGAGCTGCAGAACCCGTTTGACCCAACAAGAGGATCAGGGAGGTGTCAGGGGTACCCAGCCACAGTGCCACTGCTTTCACTCACACCTCATTCACCAGCCAAGGGTCAGGAATCCTTAAATCAGGATTTTTTTCCCTGAATAAGAAGTGAAGAATGAATCTGAATAATATCCCTGTCTGAGGATGGCCCTTGGCAAGGGGCTTTGAGGCTGGCAGGGTGTCACACGCTGCCCCAGAATGTCACACGCTGCCCCAGCAAGGCTGAAAATCCCCAGGGTTTTGAGCCAGACCTCCTTTAAGAAGCATTTTTCAGGTGACAGAGGAAACTCTGTCTACTCCTCCAGCCTGTGTGGCTGCCTTGGAAATCTACCACCTACAGATAAAAACTCCTCATATGTGGCCTATTCCTTTCAGCTTTAATCTCCTCCGGAATCAGCTATTAAATCAAGAGTGTGTGTGATTATCTTTGGAGGGAAAGGTGCAGGGTGCAGAGTTTGAAGGCAAGAGCTGTTTATTCATTCCTCCTGCAGCTCCAGCAGGAACACAGATCCTGGCATGGAATTAAGGGAGGAAGGGCAGAGCTGCGATTTGTTGGCTTGATCTGACAGCCAATTTTCAGATCTGGATCAGAAAGTTATAAAGGAAGTTTTAAAAGTGCCTGCATTTGGGTTTAGCTCTGTGGAGGAGTTATTTTTCACTCTGCTTTCAAAGAGGAGTTTTTAATGTGTCAGGGCAGTTTTTAAGGATTCAGTTCATTGTGGCAGTGGCTAAAGCCAGCTGAGAGCAGAGAGAAGTGCTGTGCAAACACAGTCCTTCCCCAGAGGCCTCAGAGATTCTGATTAATTATTAAGAATAACTGAGGAAATAATAGAATCCCAGGATGAAAACCTGGCCTTGGAAACTCCCAGGGATGGGGTAGCCACAGCTTCTCTGGGTAACCTGTGCCAGGGCCTCACCACCCTCCCAGGGAAGAATTTCTTCCCAACATCTGATGTAAATCTCTCCTCTTCTGGTTTAAAACTGCTCCCCCTTGTCCTCTCACTGTCTGCCTGTGTGAGAAGTGGCTCTCCATCTCTTTTATATTAACCAGTGAGTAATGAATCACAGCAATGGATGTGTGGAATGCTATTATTTCCTAATTCACTTCCTTCTGGTGCAAACCCACCCCTGAGATCAGCTGAGTGAAGCTGCTGAGGTGCCAGAGGAGTTGTTGAGCCCTGACAGTGCAGTGGGGAAAGGAATGCACTCCACTTGTGCCTGGGGGAGTTCCCAGCCTCTGTTTCTTCAGGGAAAACGTTCTCCAGGTGTCCTGGGCAAAACACAGCCAAGACTATTGGGTGGCAACTCAGAAATGCAGGCAGGAGCCAGCCAGGCCATCTGGGCAGTGCTGAGTGTTTTACCCCAATCTCTCTCTTCCTACGAGCAGAGAGAATTATTTCTCCAAAATGAACATTCCTGATAGGAGCTGCAAAATTGCTTTCAAATTGTTCCACAGTTGGGTTTTGCTCGTGAACTCCTTGGTGGAGTGAGACATGGGAAGAAGATTTGGGAAGGAGGGAGCAGAGAGGAGGCCAAGGGCTTGGGACTGGGGAGAATAAGGAGGTGGAGGGTGGGTGAAATATCCAATCTTCAGCAGCAGCTCAGGGGTCACAGCAGAAGGGGTGGGTCCTTTGGCCTTCCAGAGTGAGAAGCAGGGATGTGAAGCTCTAAAGGAAGGCCAAAACCTTTCACATTTATGGTTAAAATAAGACTTTTTTTGGGGGGGGCACACCCAGCCTGGTGTCTTTTCTCCAGCAGTGAGAGCAAAAGAGGAATCACAGCCACTGTGCAAGTGTGGAACTGAGAAAGAAATGAAACCCTCCAGGTGAAATTGTGTCCTCTGAGAAGTGAAAAGTAATTTTTCTACTGACTGCACCTGACCACAGCTCTAGTCTCCCCCAGACAGGCCTTGGTTAACTCTGCTGCCAAGGTATCTCCTTGCAGTGCAATAAAAATAAAATACTCTCTGATCCAGCTTTCCTCATAGCAGTGACTTTGTTTAAGCAACTTTATAATGAACCCTAGCTCTCCTCCCAATAGATGCCTTTGCTATAATATCCTAGAGTAACAATGGACTAAAATAAATCACCTTTTACAAACTCATAAACACAAGGAAGGGAATGTAAACCAATTTCTGATCTAGTTGAGGTGCACTGAGATTTCACAGAGTGGCATGAAGCTTGAGTGGATTCTGAAATTGCTCTTGAACCTGAGAATTCATCTCTCCTTTCTCTGCTCTGCTCTTAACCCCTTGAAGCCTGGCCTTGAATTCACCTTCTTTTTGCTGTCTATACCTGTCTACAATTCACTTGCATATTCATTTTGAGATATGGAGAATTCAAGGTGCTGAATGCTCAGAGCCCTTCACTGACCAAAAACTTAACAGTTCTTGGGAGAAAGGGGCATCTGGGACAGAGGCATTGTCACTGGTGTGAAACACCTCACCCACCTGGGACACCCAGGGCTGGGGACACAGCTGGAAGCCAGAGCAATGCTGCTGGTGGCACTGGAGCTTGGGGGAAAATCGTTGGAAAATCGGAATTATTGAAAAAATCGGAATTATTGCGAAAACTGGTGGCACTGCCTGGAAAATACTGCAGGTTCCCGAGCCCTGCTGGGAAAAAGAGACCCATCCTCACCATCCTCCCTTCAACAAATGCCCATCCACTGTGTAATTAACCCAGTTATCAGAGACACTGATGCATGCTAACTCCACGAAACCAGCTTATTATCTGCACTGCTAATTAGCCATGGGAAAACAGGCACGGGGTTTATGAATATCCGTTTAAGAAGGGGGAGGAAGAAAGGAAAACCTGTTGAAATGGGGTTTTTAGCCCTGTTATTCCTTTGCTTTTTAAAGAGGCATGAAAGCAGGAACAAATTGAAGTGCACACCTCGAGGAGGGATTGGTTTGGCAGGCTGGGGCAGGGGACAGGGTGGAGGGGGAGAAGGGTTTTGGGAGATGAGGGTGAAAAGCTGTGGGGAAATGGGTTTTACCATCAACTCCTGCACGCCTTTGGGTCAGGGTGACCTCTCTGCCTGCCTGGCCATGTTAATCAGCTGTGAGATTTATTGAGATTGTAGCCTCACCTGGCTGGAGAGGGGCTGGGAACAGCCCTGAGCAAGGCCTGGGGATGCAGCAGCAGCAGTGCAGCATCAGGAATTGCATCCAGTGCTGGCTCACCAAGCAGAGCTGCCACTCTCACAGGAAGCTCCTTCTGGAGTTTGCTGCTGCATTTGGTATTCGGAGAAGAGCCCAATTCTCTGATTGTGCTGATGGGATATGAAAGGCAGGATGGAGTTTTATTGCAGAGCAGTTGACCTTGCTCCAGAGATATTACTGATACACAGCTGCTATTCAGCATGGCAAAACACTGTAGTCATTATGTGAATCTGGCTGCTAAGAGAAGCAATTAGACTTCAGAGCTTTAGGATTTGCTTTAAAAAAAAAATAAAATAAAATTCAGGCGTGTTCAGGTGGGAGGATGGGGCAGCTCCCTCCCTCTCTGTGTCAGGTGGTGGGACACAGGGGTGCCTTCTGCTGTCATCGAGGGTCCAAGCACTGACCCTTCCCCATTTTAAAATCAGTTGAAGGCAGGTGAGAGTGTGGTTCTGCAGCTGCTCAGTGGGATTAGTGAGGCTTTTCTCATAGGCTGTGGGATACCACAGAATCACTGAGGTTGGAAAAAACCTCCAGCAGCGCTGAGTCCAAGCTGTGACTGATCCCCACTGAGTGCCACATCCTGTAATTCCTTGAACACCTCCAGGGCTGGGGACTCCAAACCCCTCTGGGCAGCTGTAAGAGCTGTACTGAGAGATGTGGGACTCCAGAGAGCATTCTAAAATGCTGTTTATTGTATCCAGGCAGCAATCACAGGTCTGGGTGACAGAGCCCAGCCTAAAGCCACCAGCCACAGCTGTAGGCATGCCTGAAGTCCCTTTAGTTCTGGTTACAATACATTATATACTNCAGGCAGCCTTTCCATGAAGAAATTCCTCCTGATGTCCAAGCTGAACCTCCCCTGAGGCCATTTCCTGTCACTGAGGACACAGGATATGTAAAATCCAGGCTGGCCCAGGCGAGGGAGGGAGGCAGGGAAGGTTCCTGTGCTTGCTGCTGAGCTGTAATTATGCTCAGAGCCTGTGTCAGCGATTACACTTGTTCCACTTGTACAGCACAGGGCTGCTGCCTTGTTTAACAATGCACAGCTCATTGTTCTCGCTGCAGCCCTCAACGCCACCAAATTGATATTGCTTTTCCACGGGCAGGCAGATAAGGCACGTGCTCAGCACACTGGGAGAGCCACAATAGCATCGCCACGCACGGGGAAATGGAAAACAGCCACGTGGCAGCACAACCCCTCTTCCTGCCTCAGCAAATCCCTCTTCCTGCCTCAGCAAAATCCCTTCCTTCCTCAGCAAAATTCCTCTTCCTTCCTCAAAAACATCCCTCTTCCTTCCTCAGCAAATCCTTCTTCCTGCCTCAAAAAAATCCCTCTTCCTTCCTCAGCAAATCCCTCTTCCTGCCTCAAAAAAATCCCTCTTTCTTCCTCAGCAAATCCCTCTTCCTTCCTCAAAAAAATCCCTCTTCCTTCCTCAGCAAATCCCTCTTCCTGCCTCAAAAAAATCCCTCTTTCTTCCTCAGCAAATCCCTCTTCCTTCCTCAAAAAAATTCCTCTTCCTTCCTCAGCAAATCCCTCTTCCTGCCTCAAAAAAATCCCTCTTTCTTCCTCAACAAAGTTCCTCTTCTAGCCTCAAAAAAATTCCTCTTCCTGCCTCAAAGAATTCCTCTTCCTGCGTCAAATAATTCCTCTTGCTTCCTCAACAAATCCCTCTTCTTCCTCAGCAAAATCCCTCTTCCTGCCTCAAAGAATCTCTCTTCCTGCTTCAACAAAATCCCTTTTCCTGCCTCAACAAATCCCTCTTCCTTTCTCAACAAAATCCCTCTTCCTACCTCAACACGGCTCCCCTTCCTGCCTCAGCAAATATGCTTTAAATATGCTTTAAAATACCCTAAAGCTTAAAATCAAAATGGAACAATCTAAAGTTATTGGAGGAAAGGAATAACCCAATCTAAAATCCCTCTTCCTGCCCTGGCAGCACAGGAATTCCCAGCTGGAATTCCAAAGAGGAGGGCAAGTGAGAGGGATGTGCCATGCTGAGGCTGTGGAGAAGGGAGGAAATCCTTCTGAGATGAGAAAAACCACTGGAAACACAACTGCATCTCTCACTGGGGAGGCTGAAGTCACACCTGAGGTTATCCCTGTACATTTAGGCTGGGCCTTTAAAATAACTGATGGTTTTAATGCCCTTCCCATGCCAAAATACGCTGCCTTCAGCTGGGACACGGGGAAGGGCTGCTTCTATGGCAGAGGGTGGGAATCTGTCCTAAATCTGTCCTAAATCTGTCCCAGATCTCTCCCGTGTTGCATTTGGGAATGAGGGGAGATTAAGAAGCAGGAGAGAACTGGAAGGAGAATGGTGAGCATGAGATTGCCTCTGACAGGCAGACACAGTGGCAATTTTTTCCCCAAGATGCATTTTTGTCCTTCACTGAAAAGTGCTCATTTGTTGTAGCAGAACTATTCAAGATTTGGAAGCATTCACGAGGAATTTTCTGAGTTGGAAAAACACGAGTTGAAATTATCAAGGCACCCCAGTCTCATGCAATCAGAACACAAAGTCTGGGGAAGTCTGAGTCGAAATTTACCCTTTCACTTGAAGTTTAAACTTGAATGCTTTAAAATACCCTAAAGCTTAAAATCAAAATGGAACAATCTAAAGTTATTGGAGGAAAGGAATAACCCAATCTAAACTGTATTTCTACTGGTCATCTGGGGAAAATTGGCAACACATCGACATTTTGCTTCAATTTGAGGTAGATTTCTGTCAGTCAGAAAAAATTGTTTTCTGCCCCACGCTTTTTCTTCTCTCTGTTTGGTGCAGTGTGAGCATGCTGAGGGATGTCTGCAGGACCTGGGCGTGTGGGACTCTGTGATCTCTGCACCCAGAACCTCTCAGGGAGCCTCTTCCTGTGCCAGGCTGGGCACTGTTCACCCCAAAGGGAAGAAATTATCATTTTCTCTTGTCTCATCCCCAGAGAATATAAGTTGTCACCTCTTTTGAATTAAATCTACCCTTTTTTTTTTTTTTTTGCATGTCTAGCTTTCCCCCAGCCTGGAGGAGCTCTGAGAGGGCAGTGGTGTCAGGAAAATTAACCCACAAACACCAGAGGTTTATGTCCAAAAAGGAGACAGAGGAGTCCTGGAACTTTATTCCAATAAAGGGAGAGGCCATGGGCCATTCCCCTGGGGTCTCTCCAATTTTTGGAGGATGCAGCCTCCTTTTTATCCCAATTTCCTCCTTTTGATCCCAATTTCCTCCTTTTTATCCCAATTTCTTCCTTTTTATCCCAATTTCCCAGCCACATTTCCCTCTCTCTTTCCCCATGGCCTGAGGTACTTGAGAGGCACAGACTGATACCTGAGATTCCCCTCTAATCTATAACCCTCCTTTTTCATTTTTAATTCTCATGGAATTTCTGATTTTCCCCATTGCTTCTTCCATCTTTCAATACCCCATTTCATTTCTCAGCAAACCTACAGTTTGTTTGTAAAGGCAAATATCTTTATTCCCATTCATCAATCAGTGGGATCCTTCCCATTGTTTCTTTTCTCTCTCAGCGCTGGTTTGATCTCCCAGCAGACCCACAGCTGGTTTGGAAAGACAAACCCCTCATTCCTCTCAGTGGGAAGCGGAATCTCCACCATGGGAACGTGGGATGCTGTCCTGGCTGGATACAGGGACAGTGTCAGGTCCTTCCTCTCCTCAACCCAAGCCACTTGGAGAAGACAAGCAGTTTTCCAGAGCTTCTGCTTTATGCCAGTAACGACCCTCTGGAGTATTCCCATTTCCATCGATTTACTGCCTTAATGCTTTGTTAGAATGATAAAAGCCAGTTAATTATCCCTTATGAGAATCTGCCTCCCCACCTGCCTTCCTCAGCCCCCCCAGCCTGGCTGTGTATTTCTCTTTTGTTCATCCATTTGATTTGGAGGCGAATAAATTGGGAAAGCTGGAGTGATTCATGTACTGAGGATTGCATATTGATCTGGCAGCTCTCCTCCTTAAAGCCCCCATTAGTCACGGCGATCAATGGCTCCTTCTGGATGGGGATCCGTGCTTGTGGAGCCAGCATGGGAAGTGTGAGCTGCGGGAAGGTCTCTGCACTTCGCAGCCCCTGCCCAGCCCCTTTTATTATTCTTTTTGTTGCTGTTCTTGCCAGGAATTCGGGTGCTTAGAGGCAGGATGGCTCTGCTTGCACTCTCAACCCCTAAGACCCTTCCTGAAGCGGTTTCTGAACACTTCCAGGAGCTGCTGGTGATGGTTTCTCTGCCAGTGAACTTTTTCTGATGGGTATCAAAAGGCAGGAGGTGAAGGAACATGTTGTTTTGCAGGCTGCTGGAGGAAGATTTCCTCCTACGTGGAACAAACACAGGGTTTTCCATCAAGAACAGGGTGCAATCAAAGCAGCATCGCTCCACACCAGCCTGGCATTAGGTGATCCTCCAGCAGAGCTCATAAAACACTTCACTGAGGCACAGCAGCATCATCTTCCTCGGAATCACACACAGCCAACACCTCCACAGCTAAATGGGGCTATTTAAACAGCCCTCAGAGAGCCCCCAGCACCACCAAATCCACGTCTCAGCCCCCTGACCCCCTGCTTGTTTCATTTTCTTCTTCACTTTCACACGGGACTGGGAAATTCCGTGCAGGAATGTGGATCCATGGTGCATTTTCCCACCCCCCAATTTGGAGAAGCAGTTTTAAGGCCAGTGCTGAGGTGACACACACCCCAAAATGCCGCAGGTCAGTGGTTTCCAGCCTGCACTTTGGAGAATTTTGGGGGTCAGCAGATTAAGGAGCTGCAAGAAGAAACTCAGAAAAGCCAAGTTGTTGTCAGCGGGCTTAACGAAGGTCTTCAGGGAAACTATTCATCCAGGAGAAACTTAAAGGGATCAGAAATTAAAAAGAAAGGGACTGAGAGCTCGGTGTGTGACTGGGGCTAAGTACTGGAATGTGAGGATAAGGCAGGAGGGCCTTTTGGGCTGTTTAATTTTATATTTCTCCCAGGCTTGGTTCTCCTCAAGAGGTTTTGTGTCCTGTGTGAGAAACCCTTCTGAGGCAGGCAGCACAGCTCTGAGGTGCTCTGCAAACAGCTGGGAGAGCATTCCTGCTGCCCTGGGTGTGCCCTGATGTCCCTCAGGCTCCTCCAGTTGTCCCATGGCTATTCCAGAAGGAGGAAGCAGCTCAAAGCCACAATTGTGCCCACACTAACAAAGCAAAATCAATTAATTTGCTCTGGGAGTCCTTCCTCTGCTGGTTTAGTTGAGCCATAAATCATTCTCTCTGTTCAGGATTGGTCCCAGCCTGTTTCTGCTGGGAACAGCATCCCTGGGAGCAGCCAGGAGCATTTGCTGTGCTTCACCAGGGCCTGGGCCAAAAGATCACAGAATTCACAGAATCACCAGGCTGGGAGAGACCTTCAAGATCATCGAGTCCAACCCAGCCCCAAAACCTCACCCAAACCCTGGCACCCAGTGCCACATCCAGGCTTTGTTAAACACACCCAGGGATGGTGACTCCAGCACCTCCCCGGGCAGAACATTCCAGAACTTTATCACTTTTTCTGTGAAAAACTTCTTCCTGACATCCAACCTGTATTTCCCTTGGCTGTGTCCTCTGGTTCTGTCAGCTCCTGGAGACAGAGCCCAACCCCAGCTGAGCACAATCACCTTGCTGCATCTCCATTTTCCCAAACCCAAACCCACCTGAGGCTGCTGGGGCCTGGCTGTGTCCTTCCCACAGGGTTCTGTTCTCCGTGGTGCTGGATCTGCAGCAGAACAGGGCAGCAGCAGGGTGAGCCTGGTGCTGTCAGGCTGATAAAAGCCCCCAGCACCCTGAGATGTTGCTAAACACGTTCTGCCTGCCCAGCTCGGGCTGATGGGGGCTCCTGACAGGCAGCAGCTTCCCCGGGTGTTAAACGTTAATGGTTTTCCAGCTTTGCTTCTGGATTTTCGGTGTCTGAGGTGTCAGCCCAAGACAGGACAATTACTGCCCGAGCTCCACACTGCTGGAGAGGCCCCCAGGGATGGATTGCCCGGGAGTGATTAAGGGGACTCAATCCAGGGTGTGTGACACAGCAAGTGATGCCTCAGGTTTTGGCTTTTCTGTTTTTCAGATTCTGTGCTGCTTTAGTGTGTGGGTCTGGGCTTCACATCAGGGGATGGTGAGCTCTCTGCACAGAGCAGGGAGACAAAACAATTCCTTCTCTAGCTGGGGACCAAGGACAAATGATCCAAATCTCAGGCCCAAGAGCACAAACAACGTGGGCTGAAGAGAGAAAAACAAGAAGGATGGGACTTGATGGGCTAAAGCTGGAATTGGACAATGAACTCCAATCTGCAAATGGAGCAGAACTGATAAAAGCGCCAGAGCCCGTGCCCGGTGTCCATTTTGGGACCATTTTGGATCATCTTGGGTGCAGCCCTGGCTGGGCTCTTGTGCTGCCCAAGGTGGATCCATGGAGGAAATCCTTTGAATAAATCCCTGCTTTATTCTGTAACTCTGCCCAGCCTCTGCTCCAGCTCAGCCTTCCCAAGGCATCCCAGGGACACAGGACTCTGCTGGGGCGTGCAATCCATCCCCACTGAGGAAGAGGAGTGCAGATGTTCTACCCAATATCTTATTACTCCTGTTAAAACCCAGAGCCAGGGTCCAAATCCAGCACCATTTTCCTCTGCTCCCCTGATTTTGGATGCCTCTCCCAGTCCCCATCTGCATCCTCACCTGATCCATCTCTGCAGACTTTGGCTCCCTGCTCTCCCCAGCAGTGGCTGCTTTCAGGGCAGCTGATTGACGGCAATGTTGTATAAAATCTCAGCTGCTTTTTTCCCCCCTTCCTTCCTTTGTATATAATTCACAATTTTGTCTTTCAGGAAAGCTCATGTCAGTGAAATATGTCTCCTCTGTGAAATTTCACCAAGCTGAGGGTTTTCCCTGCTGAAAATATCTGAAACTGCAAGTGTTAGAGGTTTTGGTACAGATCTGCCTTCATGAGACTCACCATTTGGAACGGATTCAAGATTTCCTTCATGGCCACATGATCTTTCACATAGGCTAGATTTGAAAACAAACTCGTTTGCTCTGCCAAAAAGGGAGGAATCCTTTCATGAAAACAGGATGAGTTCCAATTCAGCAATGATCCATGTAAACACAAAAATATAGGGTGCCATCTTTCATAAATCCTAGGCATTAAAAGATCAGCTAACAGAAAATGGCATGATTGCTTTGAAACCCACATCATTTGCGCTGCTGGATGGAAAAACACGGACACGGGGAATAAAAACAGCAGGACACAAATGTTAATTACTGGAGAAACAGTCCTTTCCTAAACTGTGTGTGTGCCTCGTGTGTCTCTCTGCCTCTCACTCTCTTCTGGCTGGAGGACTCCAGCTCCAGGTTTGGCCCAGCCCCACAGGGATTGGGAAGAGGAGACACAAGCCAAGATGCAGCTTCAGATCTTTTTGTAGTCCCACCCTGCTTGTGAGCATCCCCAGGCTCCTGTGCTGCTCTGGGGTGCTGGGGATCTCCTCCCTGCTCACCACTGGGACCACCTGAGGAGAACATCCCCCCATGGCCCAGGAGATGGGTGTGAAATGAAACCCTGCAGGTTTCTCCAGCCTCAGCAGCTGTTTTTGGAGAAGATGTTTGAGCAGGGAGCGGGGAGAGGCAGGGGAAGCAGCCTGTGCCGTGCTGCTGTGCACCACCAAGGCCCTGCCATTGTGGGAAATGGATTTGTAGNTGATCCCACCTCTGTGTACTGGCTCTGCATGAACACCTTCCCTTTTTCCATGGTCTCATTTACCAACTTACTTAACCTTCCGTGATGAAAATAGCTTGGAAGAGATGAGAGCAGAGGGACAAAGAAATAAGGTTACACGTTTACCAGCCTGNGAGATGGGTGTGAAATGAAACCCTGCAGGTTTCTCCAGCCTCAGCAGCTGTTTTTGGAGAAGATGTTTGAGCAGGGAGCGGGGAGAGGCAGGGGAAGCAGCCTGTGCCGTGCTGCTGTGCACCACCAAGGCCCTGCCATTGTGGGAAATGGATTTGTAGAGAATTCTCAAAGCTTGATAGAAGGCTTACATAGCATGCATTTGTATGCAAACTTTGAGATAAGGAATGATTCTGGTTGTGATGGTGTGAATTATAACATCTGTATTGTCTCACCCTTCGTATGAGACTGAAAATGGAATAAGAGTTTTTAAAACACCTCTCAGTTGCCCCACCTCTGGGTCAGAAGAGGGCAAAATCCAACACCCCTGCAGGCTGGAGAGCCTTCTGTCAGCAAGGAGAATGTCCCTGCTGTCCCTTCCTTTCCTGCTCAGGGAGCAGCACTGACCTTTCCCTGTCCCCATCGCCCCCAGCCCCACTTGGAGCACCCAAGTTCCCTCCCATAAACACTTTTGTAGCTGCAGCCAGACTCTGAGGAGTTCTGTGGTTCCATCCATTTGCTTTTCTGAGAGTCATATCAGTAATTTTGTGAGTGCTTGGAGTCACAGATAAATCCTGGTTGTAGAAACCCACTTTCATTTCATGCCCTTTTCAAGCAGAGGGACTCAGGTCCTTCCTGTGGCACCAAACTCCCACCTTGCTCAGGGATCACCATCCTCCAGGAAAATTCCTTAGGGACAAGGCCTGCTGCTTTAATCTGTGGGTGAAGCTTTCCTCCACTGTTTCCCCCCATACACAATTCATTACAATGCAAATGGAAGTGTCTGTTCATTCCCCACTTGGCTGTTTGTGTGGTGGAATTGTTGGAAGGGGAGGGAACAGAAAAATTCTGTAAGGAAAGGGAGGGAAGGGAAGGGAAGGGAAGGGAAGGGAAG
>VXAX01002804.1:281926-307743 GCA_013399835.1 Leptocoma aspasia
AAGGAAGGAAGGAAGGAAGGAAGGAAGGAAGGAAGGAAGGAAGGAAGGAAGGAAGGAAGGAAGGAAGGAAGGAAGGAAAGGTTGATCCCACCTCTGTGTACTGGCTCTGCATGAACACCTTCCCTTTTTCCATGGTCTCATTTACCAACTTACTTAACCTTCCGTGATGAAAATAGCTTGGAAGAGATGAGAGCAGAGGGACAAAGAAATAAGGTTACACGTTTACCAGCCTGTTAATATTTATGAGGGCTATGAACCAGATTAATCTCCATGCACCGTTTCACCTGCAATGCTTCCCTTCCATATGCATGTGAGGGGGAAGTAAATAAACAAACAAAAAGAAATCCAAATATCTACCTGCTTTTAAGCAGTGAGTGAGCCACCTGTCATTCAAACAGGAAAAAAGAGTTTTCCTCTGCATCTTTTTGGGCAGTGGGATAATTTTCCAAGTTTCCAAGGGATGGGGTCACTGCTCTGTAGGAATTCAGGATTTCCCTGGGGTTTAGGATCGGGGGGGGTGGTGCTGTGCAGGTGTGTGGGATGCTCAGGAATGGGTGGGAAAGGGGCACAGAAATGCCCAACCCAGGGCTGGGGCTGGACCCAGTGCAGAAACAAACCCTGCACTGCACAATCCATCCACCTGCACTGCTCCAGCCTAAATCCCAGGTGGCTCCAGGTCTGTTATTCACAAACCCAACTGCTGCTGTTTGGGTACTCCCAATCCCCCAGGGAAACATCTCTGCCTTGTCTCCAGGAGAAACACAGTCAATCTGTTTATGAAACTAGTTATGGGGATGAATTAACATTTAAAACCCTGCACAGTTTACATTTCCATTTATAAATTCTCCTGTTAGGATTATTTGATAATGCAAATTCTCATCTACTGTCTTAATAGACCCTTCAGTGTTGGGGTGGGTTTGGATTTCAATTGCTTTTTTTTTTCCCTCCTCCTAGTAATAGGATCTGCCTCACATATGACAGATTTGTCAGTGAAATTTTAACAAATAATATTAAATGAACTTTAAATGCCATTTGTATCATCAGTTTTTAATTTCAAAAGTGTCATCCCATTGCATTTGGGGAATATGTAAATGAACAGTTCACCTACTAGATTT
The DNA here is from genome assembly GCA_013399835.1 of Leptocoma aspasia. Classification (NCBI taxonomy): domain Eukaryota; kingdom Metazoa; phylum Chordata; class Aves; order Passeriformes; family Nectariniidae; genus Leptocoma; species Leptocoma aspasia. Next base: position 283,042 of record VXAX01002804.1, read on the forward strand.
TATGGCAGCCCAACGTGTCTGGAATACTTTCTGCTGATATTTCTTTTTATTTAATCCTTCCAATATAAGGGAAAGATTAGCTCTGCGTATTTTATATATTTGCTTTATTATGACTTTTTTTTTTCAGTAATGAAATGATTTCCAGTGATGCAAAACAAGGTACAAATTGTATTGGGAGTTGACTATGAAATAAACAGTTCTGGGGGGGAAAAACACCTGGATTAAGGAAAAAGCAGGATGGTCCTGTGCCACTGCATGTGATGAAAATATTTAAACCCCTGTGTTCACCTGGATTTACAATGAGATATGATAGAAAATAGAAATGTTGCACCTGAAGTGGAAGAGGGAGCTAATTTGGACACTCAGACTCTGCTCCACTGCAGAGCTTTAAATCCTGGCCAGCCATTGCTCCTCCTCGAGAAAGAGAAATTCTCACATTGTCAATGCTTAACTCACTTTTTGTAAGTGTTTGACGACATCAGAATGATGTTGTAGAGATTAAAACCACTTTTTGCTGGAAAACTACGGGTTTTTTTGCTTAGAATTAGGAAAAGGGGATGGGAAGGAAGGTCCTTTCAGGTGACAGGAATGACACAGGACTTCAGCAGAGCTCCGAAGGGGGAGAGGAGAGGATGGAGGATTTTCTGTGCTCTGAAAAGTGGGTGAATCTGCTGCTGCTCTGCAGGATCGCAGCCCCTTTACAGCAGGACAAATAACTCCCTCTGGATCATTTTCCACCATTTCACAGGCCTGGGGTGCTAATTGCAATCCCCTCGTTATGCAAAGCCATCAGCAGCCTGACAGTGTCCTGTGCTGCAGCCACCCAGGGAAGGCAGGGATGTGGCAGAGGAGTGAGAGGAATGAGGGGTTTGTCTTTCCAAACCAGCTGTGGGTCTGCTGGGAGATCAAACCAGCACTGAGAGAGAAAAGAAACAATGGGAAGGATCCCACTCATTGATGAATGGAAATAAAGATATTTGCCTTTACAAACAAACTGTGGGTTTGCTGAGAAATGAAATTGGGTATTGAAAGATGAAAGAAACAATGGGGAAGAACCATAAATTCCATAAGAATTAAAAATTAAAAAGGAGGGTTATACATGAGAGGGGAATCTCAGGTATCAGTCTGTGCCTCTCAAGTACCTCAGCCCATGGGGAAAGAGAGAGGGAAATGTGGCCGGGAAATTGGGATAAAAAGGAGGAAATTGGGATAAAAATGAGGAAATTGAGATAAAAAGGAGGAAATTGGGATAAAAATGAGGAAATTGGGATAAAAATGAGGAAATTGGAATAAAAAGGAGGCTGCGTCCTCCAAAAATCGGAGAGACCCCAGGGGAATGGCCCATGGCCTCTCCTTTTATTGGAATAAAGTTCCAGGACTTCTCTGTCTCCTTTTTGGACATAAACCTCTGGTGTTTGTGGGTTGATTTTCCTGGCAGGAGGCTCTGGGGGTGCCTAGGCAAGGCTCAGACCTCCTGTCATTGCTGGGGTTGGTGGCTCTGGCTGGGCCAGGGTTTGGATGAAGGAGAACAAAACGCTCTCCTGCAGAACCCCCTTTGCTGCTCTGCTGCTCCTTCACCAAATCTCCCTTTCCTCCTCTCCCAATGATGCCTCCTGAGCCCATAAATTCCTCATTGTTGCCCCGAGGTACTGCCCACTGCCACCCTTGGAAGTTTCAGGGCCAAACTGGACCGAATCTAAAAATCCCAGGATGGTTTGGGTTGGGAGAGACCTTAAATTCCCCCCTCCCACCCCATGCCAGGGCAGGGACACCTCCCACCATCCCAGGTGGCTCCAGCCTGGCCTTGGACACTCCCAGGGATCCAGGGGCAGCCACAGCTTCTCTGGGCACCCTGTGCCAGGCCCTCCCCACCCTCACAGGGGAGAATTTATTCTGGGTATCCAACCTAAATTCCTCCTCCTGGGTGACCTCCTGTGACCCCACAAAGCCTGGAGCAGAAGTTTGGGTAGAGTAGCCCTGGGGTCCCTTCCTCTTGAACTCCTATCAACACAGGAACTCCCCGTGGCTGAAACTGCTGAGAAGAGCCACACCAAAGCTGCTGCAAAAATCCCCATTTTTGGCTCGGTGTTTGTTTTCTGTTGTTGTTTATCTCAGAAGAACCGGCGGGTTTATTCCAGTAGAAACACACGGGTGGGATGAATTACACTTGTCTGTGGTGTTTTCCCACCCCAGCTCTGGTTTCTGGTGGGGGTGGCATTCCCAGGAGGATGATTTGACTCCTGCAGGCAGCTTTTGATGTGCTGTGCTGGAAGGAGGAGGAGGAGGAGGAGGAGGATGGAGCCCAAGCAGCCGCCTGTGACTGAGGGAAGCTCAGGCTCTGCTCTGCACTGCTGAGCTCGTTCATTCAGAGCAAACACGGGGCTCTGGGAGTGACACTGATATTAAGTAAGCAAAGTGCTCTGCTTAATCACAGCCTGTGTGTGCTCCTGAGAGAGATGGAGCCAGCAGAATTCCCCCTCACACTCAGTGTGGAACATCCAGAGCAAGGTAACTCCATCAGGATCCTGGTCACGGCTTGTCTGAAGAGGACAAGGAGAGGACTTGCTCTGAGAACTGCCCTAAAATGTAAGTAAATTTGGAAAAGAATACCTCTTGTTAACACAGAAGAGCCTCTTCCAGCCCCTTGTCCCCAAGTGACTCAGCTGAGCCCTCTGTGGTACCTGCTGTCACCTCTCATGAGGAATTGCCACTGCAAGAGCACTCCGAGAGAAAATAATACAGATTATTTATCCAGAGAGATGCCCCACTCTCACACATCGGGCAGAATGGTGCTCAGATGAGTTCTCTGGGTTTCAGCCAGAAGCTCTGGTCAAAACACTGCCTGTGGCACAGTGTCAAGTGTCAGAATTGCTGGGGAAGTGGCAGGGCCAGCTCAGCAAGGCTGCACTTCAGTGCTCTCTTCCTGTCTCAGCTCTCCAACACCGGTGGCATCCCAGAGAGATGAAGGAGGGAGACAATTCCCTCCCTCCCTGCGTCCTCCCCTCCTCTCCCTGCTCATTTCCACCTGCATTTCTTTGTCTCTCCTTCCCTCTGAACCTCCCTCGTGCTTTGTCTTCAAGCCACCGTGGCAGCAGTTGGGTTGTGGGAGCCTTCAATTTCCTATTCAGTTCATCACGGAGCAGTAATTTTCTGCACTTCCATAATTAGGGGGAATTTTTAAGCAAACTACCCTGTAGATGATTACAAACCGGATTCAATCTCGGGTGCTTTGATCACCAGGAGGATGAAGACACTGCAGGAATATTTGGTGGTGTGCTCTGCCTTGAAGAACCTGGTGCCAGCTGCTTCCTCCCTGCCTTTCCCTCTCCCCCTCCCTGCCAATCCAGGGATTGTCTTTTCAGCTCAAGTGGAAGGAATAAATGCCCCTTCCTGGAAGATGAAGCTCTGTTAAAATCAGTTTTCCCAGTGAAGAAGCAGTGTGGCCTGATTGTTGGAGCAGGGCTTGAGGAAGGCAGAGTCAGGGAATTAAATTTCCAGGCCTGTGCCTGAGTTTCCTGAGCTATAAAATGATGGAATAAAGGACAGGGCACTAATTTGCCGTTCTGCTTTGTAAAAGCTCCTGTAAGCAGCATTCCAAGGGCAAATGCCTGATTCCTTGTGTCTCCAAGATGGTTTGGGGAGATCTGTGATAGAATCACAGGACGGTTTGGGTGGGAAAGGACTTTAAATAATAATAATAAACTCATCCAGTGCCACCCCCTGCCAGGCAGGGACACCTTCCACTACCCCAGGCTGCTCCAAGCCCTGTCCAGCCTGGCCTTGGGCACTTCCTGGCCTTGGCTATCACGGTGCTTTCGAAGTGATAATTGGTTTTTGCAGCTTTTATCAGCTTTAACACCCAGCACTGAACACAAGACCTTTCCCCATCAGCTTTTTCGCTCGGGCTGTGCTTTAGCTATCTCCCTGATTATCTCCTTTCCGCTCCAGGGCTGGGAATCCATCCAGGAGGGAACGGCCCATTGAATCACTCCTGTTCCAGAGAGGGGACAGCGACAGAGCAGGGCTGAAGGACTGGGGACACCCTGAGCCTGCAGGAATGTCTGGTGAGGGCTGGAGGCAGTGGGAGATGAATTTCAGCACTGAGGAAGAGGACAGAAGCAAGGTTTGGATGATCAGCAGGAGAGCTGCACCACAGCAGCTTTATTCCAATTTCTACCCCAGGATTGTGGCAGGAGCTGTTCCAGCCCAGGGAAAGAGCAGGATTTACCTGCCACAGGAATCTCTGCTCCATGGGAGGTCACGGGAGGAGGTTCCTGCTCCCAAATGTGAGCATGATGGGCTGTCAGCCCCAGTGTATTAATAGACTATTAATGCTTCCAAGTTTCCTGAGCCACGTGCATGGGTTTTCGATAGGTTAATTAGGCCATATTTCAGGATAATTACAGCTGTATATTTCTACACTAATTAAGTGGCTTTAAAACATACCCACAATGTGGCTCAGTGAATCATAATTAAACTTCCTCTGCCTCCTGCTATACACTATGGAACTAATACCCATAAAAGACCCGAATGCTGCTCCTTGCCAGCAGCAAATTGGAGCTTGCAAAAAAAGAAAAAAAGAAAAAAAAAATCTTACGGAATGTCTGCATTTTTTTTTATAGAATCATGTACAAACTAATTCAAAATGAATATTACATGAGTCATCAAAATGCTGCAGCTTCCCTCTCTTTATTTATATTTATCCTCCCACGTGAGCTGTCACCTGGAGGAGACGGCGGCTCCAGGGTGAGGGGGGAGTGATTCATTCCTGCAACGGCTCCGACAGAGATGGGCTTTGCTTTTCCTTCCCTTCCAGCTAAAATCCATGGAGAATGATGCTGGAATCTCCCACTTCTGATAATCTCTGGCTGGTGGGGAAAAGGAGACAATTCCTGGCTGCTGCCTGCCTGTCACTGCCCCCTCCTTGGTCCTGTTTAGATGGAGGGCTGAAATTCCTTTTTCCTCCTCCTTTTTCCTCTCTTTTTCCCTCCTCCTTTTTCCTCTCCTTTTCTTTCTCCTTTTTCCTCCTCCTTTTTCCTCCTCCTTTTTCCTCTCCTTTTCCCTCTCCTTTTTCATCCTCCTTTTTCCTTCTCCTTTTTCCTTCTCCATTTCCCTCTCCTTTTCCCTCTCCTTTTTCCTCCTCCTTTTTCCTCTTCCTTTTTCCTCTTCCTTTTTCCTCTCCTTTTCCCTCTCCATTTTCCTCTCCTTTTTCCTCCTCCTTTTTCCTCTCCTTTTTCCTCTGCTCCTTTGGCATCTGATTCCCTTTCAGTCTCCCCTTGACAGAAATACCAGTGCCTTGTCTTGTAATTTTGTCACTCCCTGAATGATCCCAGTAATCCTTTCCCTGCACAGGTTCCTGGCATCCTTCTCAAGGTGATTTATCACTTTTTCCAGTGCCTTGTTCCCAGGTATTATCACACCTCCTGCCTCCTGAGTGGAGCTGTTCCACTCTTTTCCCTGGCTGCTTCCAGGTTTAGTGTCCTGACACTTGTCTGGGGGCTCCCAAACTCTCCTACAATAAAAATAATCACCAAATTCTTCTCCTTTCCATCAGATTTTGCCATTTCTAGTGGAATTTTGTCTGAGTGAATTTAAATGTCCGTTTATTTTCATTCCCCTGTCTCCCACCCCTTCCTGGATGTGTGAATGTTGTTCAAAAGTTTAAAAGGGCTTGGAAAACTGGGATTAAGTGTAGGGAAAGTCAGACTATATCTGTTTATTTGCATTTTTCAAGTGATTTACTCCAGTTGTATCTCCAAGCTTTTGATGGGAGCTTGCAGCAAGCATTCCAGTGGAGGAATTAATAATTAGATGGAGCAGTGATGGGTGCTGTGGAAATAAAATGATACAGATGGACACAGAGATAGATCAGCCTGACTGAGAGAGGCGAATTTTAAGCAATGTTTTAGCACATTTATGGAAATCCAGTGCGATATTCACCCAGGAAACTCATTCTAGGGGTTGAGTTCAGCTGCTCAGGAGACAGCCAGAGCCATGTGAGCAGCATAACCAACACCAAACAGCTCTCATTTCCCTGCTGGAATTGTCCCAGCTAATTCCTGATGCAAAGCAAAGCAAATTCTAAACTTCCACTCGGAGCAGGGCTTCACACCCGGGGTCCCTCTGCCATTTTTATGAGTTACCTCACCTAATGAACAGATTCTGGGAGAGACAGAGCTCCCAGACAGGCAGGGAAGCCAAATTTGGAGGATTATTGATGAATTATTCAGCCCTCTCTGCCCTAACACTGACATGTGAGCAGGAGCTTAATGCCCTGAGGCACCATTTCATTGTGGGAGGACAGATCCAGGTTTATAATCAACATATTGCATAAAAGCCCCTTATTTACATGTGCAAAGCAATTTTTTTTCTGGGTCTCAGGCCTTAATCTCGAGTGTCTCCTGTTTGGGAACAAAAAAAAAAGTTCTGGGTGAGATTCATTTTCTATGGACCATGTCAAAAGCTCTTATGGAGCAAGGGAGGCAGGAAAACTGCTTGGTTCATCACTTATTTATTTCTAATGAATGGGAGAGGAAAAATGCAACAAGACAATCCAGGTGAAGTCGAAGGGAAAGGCTTTTAATGAGAGGAGTGAGGAAGAAGTTATCCAGGAGAATCATTGAATCCCTCCCTGAGAGGCTTGCAGGAGGTGCTGGATATCTATGATTCTGCTCCAGTGAAAGGCAGAGGGATGCAACTGCACAGGTCTAAGACAGAAAGGAAGAAAATTAAATTACAGGTCAGCTGAGACAGTTGTGATGAAGACATTTCAGAAGCATCACTGAGCGTGGGAGCCTTGGCAATGTGCAGATTCCCCAGGATGGCTAAAACCTGATTTAATTCCAGCCACAGGCACCTTGTCCTGCCCCAGCCATCAGTGCTGAAGGTGACTTTCTGCTGAAAAGCAGCAGGGAGAGAAGAGGAGGGAGTTCAGCAGATCTTGGGAGCCTTTCCCCTCTCTCCTGTCCTTGGAGTTCAAGTTGCACATCCAGCAATTGCTTTAGGGGCTGCTTCTCCCCTCAGCCAAATTAAATCTGCCCCAAAGCCTTCCCCAAAGCCTCCAGGAACTACAACAGCAATGCTTTAAAAAAAACCCAAACCAAAGCACTGAATTTGTGTCACTTTTAGACCTGCAAGTGAGGATTTAAAAACTGTTTGAAGTGCCCTGTTCCAGCTCAGAAGGAAGCAAGCCCTCTGCTTGCCCTCCCAGGTCCTGGACAAAGCTCCCCACATGCCACTAACCCAGCTCTTGTTGCCCAGGGGACTTTTCCAGTCTCTGGAGGGACCCAGGGGCTGTGTTTTGATGCAGTGCCCTGCAACACTGAGACTGGCAGGCTCTGTACAAAACATTAACCACTGTCATTAATGGCTCTGCTGTGCTGCTGCTGACTTTTATGTGGCAGGAACTGCAGCCTGGAACAAGCTGCTGCCACTGGGAGAACATCCCTGAACAGGGAAGATATCCCTGGTGGGGCTGAGCTGGAGGGCAGAGCAGCAGGGAAATCAGCTGAGAGGGATGCAGGGGGGATGCTTTGGCACAGCTAAGGGGAGAGCCAAGGCTGGGAGAATCCTTGGGATGCACCAGGCAGTGCTTCCAGAGCTGGATTTGCTGCAGTAACTCCATCCCTGAGTGCAAACACGGCAGGCTTGGCTCTGAATACCGATGGGCTTCGTGCCTGTGTGGGCAGGCTGAGAAAAACCAGTCCCACCTTCACCTGCAATTGTCACCTCAGTCCCCAGCAGGCACCACAGGCACTTGTGGTGACACCCAGCTAAATTCTGGGCCAGAGGGTAAAAGCAGGTGTGGGGCACTTGGGTTTGAGGGCTGAAGGAATGGTGCCACAGGGCAGGAGAGAGCAGGCTCCCCTGTTTTAGGGGAGATATGGGACAGGAGCAGGGCAGTGGGGCTGGGGGTGAAAAAATGAGGGGCAGGGGCCCTTTGGGTGCAGAAGGCAGAGGGTCCCTGAAACAGAGAGTTTCAGGGAGTCACTGCACGCTACCAAAGAGCTCTTCAGGGTGCAGGTGAGCTGAACAAATGGAAATTGAGTGTGTGCAAGGCTGAGGAGCGTGTGACAGCTACAACTGCTTTTGGGGACAGCCCTTGCTGGCAGGCAGCTCCTCTGAGCTGCACAGCACGGGACACTGGCTTGGCTCCCACCTCCTGGTGAAAAGGGGGCATGAGCCCCCCCAAAAAAAGCCACAGCCACTCGTGTTTGTCTTGCCTACAGAGCTGCTAACAGATTAAAGGATTTGTTGGAGGAGAAACGCTCTCACCCCTGGCAGTTTTAATAAACCAATAATCAAATAAAGAAGCGACTACAAGAAATTAACATCTTTTACCAGAAAGCCAGGCAAGACTATCCTTTTAAAGCCATTGTCAGGGTTGTAACCGGTGAGACAAGGGAGGGAGGGGAGAAGAAGGAGCAGTGGAGGGGAAAAGCAGGGAAAAAAGGGAAAAAAAAGCGTTTAACCCCGGTTGTTAGACATGCGAATCCCACGTCTAATTTCCAGCGGCCTTACAGCGTGTGTGAGTGCTGATAAGGGCTGTGTGAAATTGCCAGCTCGGGCCAAGGCGTGGATGTGCCATAAACCATTTCTTTATTGAGCAGATAAAGGAGCGAGGCCGGCTGAGCATGACTGAGCCATTAAACTCTGCAGCCGAGCAGGAGGGGTGAGGAAAGGCACCCCTTCCTATTAGGAACACCATTAGTTAATGAGAATTCCTGTGTGTGTGTGTGTGAGATCAGAGAGGGTTTGCACACACACACCTGGCCCCAGGTTCTGTCTGGGGGGGAAGGCAGGAGGGGTGGGGGGGACACTGTGTGACCCCTGTGCAAGGAAGTGAGGGTGAGGAGCAGGTGAATAGGGAGAAATCCAGGTGAAAAGCACGTTCCAGGTGAGTCTGTGAGGAGCCAGAGGACGGGGCCATGCAGTGCTGCTGCTGCCTGGTGGAGTGTCCAGCTGAGCTGGGCTGTGCTTTGGGTACTAACATTTTTTCAGCTTTGCTGGGTGTTTTTCCAATGCCTGGTGTGCTTCCTGCATGTGCTATCCCTGCAGTTTTGAGCACAGAATTGTAGAATTGTGGCATAGATTGGGATTGGGTTGGAAGGGACCTTAAAGCCCAACTCCTTCCACCCCCTGGGACAGCTTCCACTAGCCCAGGTTGCTCCAAGCCCCATCCAACCTGGCCTTGGACACTTCCAGGGATGGGGGCAATGCCTGGCCACCCTCACAATAAAGAGTTTTCCCCTAATATCTCATCTAAACCTGCTCTCTCTCAGTTTGATGCTGCTTTACATGCAGGTCTACCCCTGCTTCTCTCATTGGTGATCAGCAGGGCGAGGAAAGGAGAGAGATGTGCAGCCCTCGGGCTCTTCAGGCGACGGATTCCTATCCTTTCCCCAGCCAGGGAAGGTCCCATCCCAGCTCCTGGCAGTGTCTGACGTGGCACTGAGTGGCAGACAGCTCCTGGCCCTGTCCTCACTGCTAATGGGAACAGGGAGAGGGAATGAGTGGCCGCAGGGCTTGGGAACGCTTGGGCTGGAGCAGAGCAGCTAAAGCAGAGCAGATGGCCACATCAGCCCTGCAAAAGAGCAGCCTCTCACTCCCTCTGCTCATCACTGGCCCCCCATCCAGCCTCAGCCTTCCAATTTTCTCAGCCAGCCTCTGACAGCTGCTCCAGGGGAAATTGTTCTGCGGGGTGAGAGGAGCTCGCCCCCGGCTCCTTTTCATTACCCACGAGCACCAACCCCCTTTGTCTTCCCAGGCAATTTCATAGCCCGTGCACAAACACGGAGCCATCAAAGGAGCCTTTCACAGGGCTGGCACGGGAGACAATGGCAAGCAGATACACCTCCATCAATAAAGGGCTGCATTTCCATTTTGATAACAAACGTGCTGGCTCCCTGTCGAACACACGCATCTTGTTTTCCCTCTGTTTTCTCTCTGTTTTCCCTCTCCTTCCCCCAGCCAGCCCCAGGATGGGGTGTACAATAGCATTTCCCTTCCCTCCCCTTGCCACTTGTCGTGCTGACAGATCTGATAGTCCTGCGTGCCCAAACAGCAGAGACAGAGAAAAGCAGGCCCCGTTTCCCTCCCTGTCAGTGTTATCTCCCTCCTTCATGTCCTCATCACCGTGCCACCGAAGTGGTGGGGCAGCAGAGGTTTAGGAGCTGCCAGGAGGGTGTTTTCCTTCTTGGTGTGTGCACTCAGGCTTGCACCAGAGCTGAGTGTGGCTGCCCAGGGTTGTTATTTTAGCAGGATGCAAGGAGGGGAGGAAGGAGAGGGCTGAAGTGACACAGGGCTCCCAGGCAGGTGACACCTGCCAGCTACAGGGACGCTGCTCCTTTAGGATCCCTAAACATGGCCCTAACAAAGACAAGCACTACCATAATTAGAGCACTCCACCCATTTTAAAATTATTCACCCATTTTACCTCTTCCCTAAACTGATTATCTCAGGCAGATCTCAGCCACGTTGAGATGATGAACAATGCTGGTTCCTCTTGCTTTGGCAAGACTGGGAGAACCAGGCACTGATTTTCCACCATCTCCCCACCTTGTCCTGGGGCTGAGGTGTCCCCACCAAGAGCAGCACCTTGTGCCTGTCTGCACTGGTGACAAGCTGTTGGATGTTTGTTAGAGGGGAGTTAGCAGGGACAGCCCTGGTTCACTGCTGGCTCCCAGGCCCTGCAATATTCATGTCCCCAGGGCAAGGGGAAATGTGAGCACCTTCCCCTGGGAGCAGCTCCCAGCTGGGCTCTCCTGGCAGAGGAATCCATCAGGGAGAAACTCAAAGCCAGTGGGGACAGGAGAAGTGGGAGAAATTCTGCTCTGAGCTCTCAGGCTCCAAAGCAGCCCTGCCCTGATGAGGCTGTGGGACAGCCCAGTGGACCTCAGCCCCTGGGGATCCCAGGAAAGGAGAGGAACAGAGAGCTCCAGCTCCTTGTTCTTAGGGCCCCGGTGACAAAGTGACAAAGCACGGGCTGAGCACAGCTGGGAGAGGATCCTGACATGGGTTCCTCGCTTTGCTGCTATCCTGTGGCATTCCAGGGAAGGGCTGCAGTGCCAGGAGCTGTCCAGAACCCTGTGACTCCCTCTCCTTTGTCTCAGTCTCCTGTGACAAAACCAAGCAGTTTTGTTAAAAACTCCCCAAACTCCCTCTTGTGATGGTGAACGCTCGCTGCTGGTCCTCAGATGTGGGTGGGCTTTACTCCCCAGAGGTTTTTGGGGTCATTATTTCATCCACCACCAGCTGACAAAATTTTCAGCCTCAGCAGAGGAGCAGTTTCCTGATCAGGCTGATCCTGGGAGGATGAAGAGATGCCTGGATCCTGCTGGTGCCACAGCACGGAGCAGGGACTGGGAGAGGAGCAGGGCTGAGAGCTGAGGCTGATCTGGAAGGAAAAAAAAGAGAGAAAGGGTGAAAGACAACCCAAGGAAACACAGAGTGGGGTGTGAAGAGGGTGAGGAAATGCACAGGAGACCTTTTGAAAGGAACGGGAAACAGAAAAGGAAAGAAGCCTCGCGTACAGTGGATTGTTCACCCAGATCAAAATGCCAACAAAATTAGGATACTATAGGTCACTGAACAGGGATTGCACAATGGCTGAGTCTCTAACAAAGGTTAAAACACAGAACAAAGACAAATGATGACAGAACCCAGAGCCAGTGACCATAAACTCCAAACAAAAAGGAGGGGGCACGCACAGGATGCGAAAGCAGAAGAAATCGTTGTTTGCAACCAGTGCTCAGTGGGTCAGACTGAAAATAAAATGGCTTTGCAGAGCCAGCATCCTAGATGGGGACACAGAGGCAGCTCTGACAAGGCCTTTCAATAAAATTAATACACTTCAAATGCTTGGTAGGAATGAGAAGCTGACATCAGCTCACAGACAGACAGGGACATGTTTAAAATGTGCAATATATGAATGTCAGAACGAAGGAAAGAACCCCTGGTTTCTCTGAGCTGTTCTGTACAGCTGCCTGGGAATTGTCCTGTGAAATTTTTGGTTGGAAAATCACTATTTAGCTAAATTGTAGCTATTTGCATTGAAAAGGGCAGTTTTGATAAACTTCTGGGTTTGAAAACATGCACAGAAAAGCACTGAAATGGTTGGAGTGTGCCAGTTCTTGCCTGATTCTCCAAGGAAATGGAGTATGGGATCACACCACATATGGCATCAATGAGAAAAGGCTTTTCTGTCCCCTCCTACAACTCCTGAACCCTCTGAGAGATTTTATTCAACTGTGACAAAGGGACAGGGGCTCTCAGGGTCATTAAACTCTACATAAGATGAAGGAAAGATGCTGGGGAAGCTGCTGGGTTGTGACAGGAAACACCAGCACCCATTTTCAGAGCTGGTTCCTCTCTTCTGTCCCCACTGTCCTGCTTTGGTCCCTGGGCTCTCACACTCTCCAGCTGGGCCCAGAATCCCAGAAACCCTGACTTCCCCCTGATCTCAGACAGAAACCATCCCTGCTCTCCCAGACAGGCAGCCCTCTAGGTGACTTTTGGGGTTGCTATGGCAGCAAAATTGATAACTCTCATCTAAAAAGGCAATTCAGTGTTGCAGAGGATGATCAGCAGCATCCATCACGCCCATACCCCATAGGTGCTGGGGTAAATGACCACCACAGCTGCTCAGATGTATTTTTTACAAGTCCTTGTGGCCCTGTGCTGTCACTTGGGGCCATCCCAGCATGTGGAAAGTGAGTGAAAGGCACAACATTCTTGCTTTGCCACAGATGTTTTACCTCCCCTCTGATAAGTTTTGGGAGAGGGTGGCTGCTGCTCCTTGGGGGATGCTTTGGGTGCTGTGTGCTCTGATAGATGCTCCCTCAGCTCCATATCTTGTTCTGCTGTGAGGCTGAGATAGCAAAGTCTTTGCCAGATTTCTTTAGGATCCTCTTTTCAATGCCTCAGATCTGCCTGGCAGCCAGGGGAGGTTGTGCAGATCCGAGTGTGGGGATGCAGAGGATGGGAAAGGCAGGGCTCGTGGTCTGTGACATCAAACCAGGCTGTTATCTCTGCCTCCAGACTGAGGGCAGAGCCTGGAGTAATCCATCTGCACCTCTCTCCAGCAGCTGCCTTCAGACCTGAGCCTGACAGCTCTGCCTGCTCCTGCAGGGACTCACAGTGTGTGCCCTCAGGCTGTTCCTTTTGCCTGGCCCTTCCCACAGCCCCACACTCCCCAGGTATGAGCACATGGCACAGCCTGGCTGTGAAACCTCCTGGCTCCAAGGAATTCGGGTGACAACAGCATGGGGAGGACCCTGTTACTGCTCCAGACATTTCTAGGGTCACCACATCCCACCTTCTTTTTTTTTTTTTTGACACAATCATGTCCCTGTGAAATAATGTTCAAATGTTCATTTTTGACAGTAATGTTCAAAGCAAACACTGCTCCTTTCCCCTCTGAAATCCCAGGCAAAAGGAGAATGATGAGATCCAGCTGCTTGTACTGCAGCACTTAACAAATGCTGCCATTTTTACAGGGAGCACCCAAGTATTTTGTTGGTGTTAAAATGATCTACACAGGGTTAACAGGACCCCCAAAATCATTCCCTCACCATGCAAATATAGCCAGATTTCCTCTTGCATCTTGTTTTATTATTGATTGTACCTCTGTTTTCCTTTGACACTGAGATGTAGCAACAGGGAAGGCAGCCCTCTGCAGCCCCCCAGAGCTGGGGAGCCCCTGTCCCCCTCCCTGGCATCAGGGCAATCACAGCAGCCACTGCCCTCCTTCCATTCCTTCCATTTCCCTTTCCACCTGCCTTTTTTTCTTTTTTTTTTTTCTTTTTTTTTTTTCCTATGCTGTTTCTCAGAGCTCTCTGAGCCACACATTTCCTCAGCTTTGATTGTAGAGTGGCTGAGGTAGCAGTAGCAAGTGCAATTTTCGAGCTGTGTTTCGTGGATGGTTTAGAATAAAGCCCTGCATTAGCCTGAGCAGGCTCCAGGATGCTCTCAAAGCCACTGCTTGTCACACACACCGTGCCTTCTGTCCCCTGCTCACAGGAGTCACACCATCAGCAGCACTGGCCCAGGGCTGCTGCTCCCCACCCCTCATCTTCCTCAGTGGCCCTCCAAAGTGAGGAAACAATAGATTTGTTGCTCCAGTGATGGGGATGAAGGCTCCTGCTCTCTGGTCCTGTGTCCCACGTGGGTGTCACACCCCAGGTCCCGTGTGCCAGGTGTGACAGAGTCCCTCCAGTGAGGCCATGAGCTCTAAATCATCATGTATCCCTCTGAGGATTTTCCAGCCTGCACCTCAGCCCTCCTTTCTGATGGAAGGACAAATAAGCAGGACAAGCCCCGGGATGTTAGAGGCTGCTCTCCTTCCCTCCCAGGACTCATCCCTGCAGCTGCTGTCACCTTGCCTGCATTAATCCCAGGGCAGCCCAGCAAAACTGCTGCTCCAGCACTGGGAAATCTCTCCCTGCCTCCCAGCTGGTTCATTCCTCGTTGGAGCAGCTGGGATTTGCAGCTCCATAAAAGCCTCCAAGCAGCCCCATGAATAACAGCACTCAGTATGGAAATGATCTGCCTGGGCAGGGAGCGGGCACAGCCCCTGGGCTGCCACCTCTGCCACCTGCCTGAGGCCACCTCATCCCTCCGGGCTCCCTGTCACCCTCACCAGGGATGGAAAAGCTTCACCCAGCCCACAGGGGTGAAGGGCAGCGTCTGTGACAAGTGACAGGGGAGGGGACAAGCCAGCCCCCAGTGCCCACAGCCAGCACAGCCCTGAGATGTTTCTCTGCCAGCCCTGCCCGCTGTTCCCAACACCACCAGCACAACTCGTGCTCTTCCCAGTGACTCACTACCAAGATATCTGGTAAATACACACACACACACACACAAAAAAAAAAAAAACCAACCCTCGTGTGTCCCCGTGTCACCCTGAGGCTGGGGGAAAAGCTCTGGGAGAGGGCAGGTTCCAGTCCATTCCCTCCAAGGTGTCCTTGCTTCAGCAACTCAGGTTTCCTCAGCCTTCTCCAGTGGGTGAGCAGGGAAGGGTTTTAGCCAGGACCTTATCAAAGCTGCAGTCAGGGAAGCAGTGAGGTTTGCACCTCATTAAACGGATTTAGGAGGTGTCACGGTGCTGCTGGACTGGTCTGCAGGAGGAAAACTCTTGGGAGCAGAGAGAGAAGGGCTTTGTATTGAGGAGTAGCTACAAAACACAGATAAAGAACAAGGCTGGCTCTATCCATGGACTCCAAAGATCTCTGTGAAATTGGGACAGCTGGGAGACCTTGGTCACAAAGCCCTGGAGCCATCCCAGAGGGCCGGTCCCAGTATCAGGATGGTTTATCCAGGAACTCTGCCCGCCTCGGGATCAGGCAGCTGAGCCTGAGATTAACTGGCCCAGGGCTCCCCGTGGCCACTGCAGCACCCCTGGCACCACACCTG
This sequence comes from Leptocoma aspasia, assembly GCA_013399835.1. Classification (NCBI taxonomy): domain Eukaryota; kingdom Metazoa; phylum Chordata; class Aves; order Passeriformes; family Nectariniidae; genus Leptocoma; species Leptocoma aspasia. Next base: position 298,453 of record VXAX01002804.1, read on the forward strand.
CCTGCTTGGCACCTGAGACAGCAGGACAGGCTGCTGCTGGTGCCACCAGGTCACACATTTTGGCACTGAGATCACTGGATGTGCAAAAGGGGATCTGCCAGCTGGTGGGGGGCTCTGGGCCAGATGGTGGCCAGGATTAGGGGTTTTTCAGGATGCATCAGAAACCTCGATGATCTCATATTGCTCCAGATGTGAAATGCCTTAATCCACAAGGAGGAGGTTTTATTTTTTTGGGGGGGAAGGGACAGTCCTTGCCAGATCCCTTCCTGGAAAGGAATTTTCTTGCCTGGCAGGGATTGGTGGTCTGGGAGTGTATTGAAAAATGACAGAACATAGCTGGCAAGCCACACACAGAACCTCCCTGCACAGCAGCTCCCATACCCCTCCACGCAGTCACTCGGGCTGAGGGATTTTTTAAAAAATGCCTTTATTACAGGGATTGTTATCGTAAGTAGGTTAAACCACCATTGACAATGCCAGCTACCCTGAGGAGAAAAAAAATAGTGACTTGAAGGCTGGTGATTTCAAGCAGCTGCCCACCTCCCCTCCCAACCCCGCTCTGACTAATTCAGACCTCAGGCAGATGCCTTTTGGCTATGATCTCCAATGCACAAAAAAAGCCTTATAAATAACCACCATTGTCCCTAGATTGCCATCTCTGCCTCTCCTTTGTCGCCCTCTCCCCGAGGCAGAGGTTCCCATTTGTGCTGAGGAGAAGCAGGGCAGGGCTGCTCTGAGCTCTCCTCTCTGCTCTGAGCTTTTCTCCCTCCCTGTGCTCCTGGGTTTTTCTGCAGCTCAAAGCTGTGCCCACCTCCTGCTCCCCAAGTGAAAGAGGGGAGCTCTCAGATTTGGGTATTTTCACTTCCCTCCTGCCTGAATTGGCCCCTTGAATTTTTCCCTGCTGGTTTCACACCTGGGTTGGGTTCATCTCTGTGTTCCCAAGCCAAGGAGGATTTTACCATTCAGGAAAACACCTGCCTGAGCAGGGTTTGTAACTAAGGACTGAGAGCCTCAGCTCCACTTTGGGTTCCCAGAGGTTTTCCATGTGCCTCCCTGTGCCTGACGTGTCCCTGCAGCCCTCAGGACTGGACAAACACACACACAAAAATATTTTTTTCTGTATTTTTTTTTGTCCTTCCTGTCCCATTTTAGGGCAAAGTGTACAGAAACACCAACCCCAAACGATGGATGTTGAGGGAAACAATGTAAAATTCTGTACCTGGGCAGGGTGAGAGCCAAACCTCTCTCTCCCAGATTATTAGTGAGAGATTAGGTTGGGGCAACATCCCTGATACAGAGGGTTTCCTCTCTTAGATAATACACCCAACCAATTAATTTTTCCAAATTAACTTCACCCCTTCTGGCCTTTTAACACAGATGGAGACCCTGATTCCCTGCTCCCCTCTGGCCACCAAGGAGGGAGGATGGAGCTGGGCTCTCCCTGTGTGAGGGCAGAGCAGCTCCTCCCATCCTGATGGGGAAACACCAGTGCCAGGGGGTGTTCTCCAAGAATAGATAAGGGAAGCAGAGCATTTCCTGGAGCTGGTTTATGGTAGTTTTCACACTTACCAGCTGTTTGCACATGAAATTGTTTCACACGATTAGGCAGGTAACAGCACCTCTAAGCCCTGTGTCAAATATTATTACGCAATAAAATAAAACCCTGAGGGAAATCGTCTTGACACACACCCTGATTTACACCCTGCACCGTGGAGATAATTACATTTCAGTGTGATATATAAAAGGCAGCAGAGGAAGCTGGTGGGGAAGGTGCAGCTCTCTGCACTACCTGCTCAGTCAGAAGTGTCTTGTTAATCATTGTTTTACAGGAATCAAAAAACCTGCTGGAACAAAGAGGGACTAACAGGGACTGATCCCCGGGGTGGCTCTGAGGAGGGCTGGAATTAGGGCTGCTTGGGGAAGACAGCTCTTGCTGAGCAGGTAACAGGGAGGGGGAGCAGCGTGACCTTTTCCTGCCTCTTCATTTCCTAAACAAGTGTAGAACTCTTACTATTACAATCTTCTCCTCCTTGTTCCCAGCAAGAACAAAAACACGGCTGAGGGTGAAGCTGTAAATATATTTGGAGGTGTATGAAGCTGGTAGAGAGAGGGGACTGGAAGGATGGATTTGGGAGGGGGTTTAATATCTATGAAAGGGGAATGTATCCTTATTCCCTATTCCCTATTCCCTGGATAAGGGAATAATGGAATAATGGGCTGTCTGGAAGCTTTGTTCTGCCTCTGTCCTGTGCATGGGAAGAAGGATTGGATTCAGTGGTCACCAGACCTTCTCTGCAGTCCATCTTCACCTTGCCTGAGTCAGATTTTCCTTCTTTCCCAATTTTCATGGGGAAATCCCAGAAAGGAGTGAGATTTAACCTGATTGCCAAAGTCCTCATGCTGTGAGTTCAAGAATTTTAACTTCTTTTTTTTTCCTTCTCTTTCTTGGAGTTTGGTGAGACCAATCCTTTCAGAGGGTGAAAAAGGGACCTGAAAATCTCAGTCCCCACCACCTTTCCTGGTAGGAGAAATTGTGGCCTGAAAGCTCAGCTCTGAATGTCTGTGGAATTTCCAGGTGAAGCCTGGCACGGGGACAGTGGATAAGTTGAGGGGAGCAGGCTGAAAATTGGGATTTACTGGACTTTGCAGCGTTGGATTGAGTTCTGACCCACCCTCACATCGTTGCCTTTCTGCTTCTCTGAGCATGGGTGAAATCAACACTCAGTGACCAGAAAAAGAAAAGAAGAGAAAGAAATTAATTACTCCTAACAAACTTTTAAGATCATGGGTTCTGCCTTCTGAGAAGTCTCCAAATCCCCCTGAAAAGCCAGCTCTGTGCAGTGCACTTTGCATGCCAGCAGAGTCTAATTCTCTGCCTGATAAAAGCAGAAGGAAAGATAAAAAAGCCAGCGGGCAAATAGGATTAATTGTGTGTCAGAGGTGCCTAATTAGACAGAATGATGGACTGGAAGGCAACACACAGGAGGCACGAGCCAGCCCAAGCTGCTCTCAGTGGCCTCTTCTGTTTCCAGGGGCTGCAGCTCTGGGCAGTGTGACTGCTCCAGCATCAGCAAGTCCCTTTTCCCAGCTGTCCCCTTCATCAGGGATCTGGGAAGCCTTTCCCTGGTACCTCTCCTGTGTCAGCATGACCCTGGGATGATTTCATCCTTCCACATGTTTATTTACTCCATCTACTTTTCCCCTGAAAAGTCAATGTTGAATTGATTTCACAGAAAAAAATCAGTGTTGAAGAACCCATGTTCCTTCTCCTCTCTCCATTTCAGGGCCCGTCCTTCTGAGCCTTCTCTCCTGCAAGGATTTGGAGCATCTGGAATGTCTGAGGCAAGTGTTCCTCCTCACTTTCAACCTCAGGGAGCCTTGGAGTCCCTGGACACAGAGTTGGCTTCGTTAGGATTTCTCTGTGCCCAGAGGTGGAGCCTGGCTTGCCATCCTAAATGGAAATAAATGGCCAGCAGTGTTGCACTGGAATTTTCCATACAGAAGAGCAGCTGGAGGGGATCTGGTTATTACACGTGATGGGAGGGTGCCAGTCTCCTCTCCTGCTTGGAGGCTCAGAGACCGTGAGTGGGACTAATTTCATTTCACCTAAAGCATTCAGCGAATCCTTTTCACCATGTAAAATCCATTGCAGTTTTCTCATTAATCCTCCAAAGTACAGACACTTACTCCAGGCCTAATCCCACTCTGCTATTGTGTTTCTCTACTGCAGCCTTCCCTCATCAGCTTAACAAATTCCCTGATTTCAATAGAAGATCCAAAGCTGAACATGCTGGGCATTAAACTGAAACCTTCTCCCAAGGGCTGCTGCACCTTCCTCATTCCCCAGCCTGAGCAGGGATGAATCCTGAAAGAAGCCAAGAGAGGTGGAGGTCATGAGCTGTGACATTTAAAAATTGCTTCTCTGAGCCCGTGTCAGGTGAGACAAAAAAAGGAACGTGTCCCAGTCAAATTAGAATTGATCTCAGCCGGCTTTGTGGGGAGATTCTCCTCTTCCCTTTGTGTCTCCTCTGGGAACGATCCCAATTCATGCAGGGAAATGGATGGAGAGTCCATGCTGGTGACAAGGTGCTGGAGCTAATTAACAGCTTTGTCAAAGGGCTTTGTTTCAGGGGCTGGGCTCCACTGCCAGCACCCCCATCCATCACTGCTGAGCAGCACAGACAGTGTGAGGAGCTGCTGAACCTTCTGCTGGACCAGCCACCCCTCAGACAGAGCTGCTCTTCCTCCAAAGACTTGGATTTCTCCTCACTTTCTTGCTTTCTCTCCTTTGTGTTCATTTTGCTTTCTTGCCCTCTCTCCACACAGACTCCTGTCCCTCCTTTCCCTTTGCTGTTGGTCCAGGATCAGGTGGCCTTTAGTGCTGACCTTTCCATCTGCTTGGGGCTCCTAAAGGAAAGGCTGAAAGATGGTTATAATAATATTTTCATCTCCAACTGCTCGGCTTTGCTCACCAGTGTCACTTGAACAGCTGTTTCCTTAATTTACACCACGAAATCCTGTTGTTTTCTCCCAGTCCCTCTCCAGTGTGAGTTGTAGCAGGGAAGTGTTGCTTTATCTCCTGGGTGATTCCCTGACTGGGGTGGGGTTACAAAGGATTTCCAGCCAGGACAACCTCAAAATCTCCCTGCTCTGGGTGTCTGTCAAGTTTTAGGCTGCAAAAGGTCTTCTCGTGACTGTTTATCTACAAACAAGTGGCTGCAGGTAAATACCTGCTATTCCCACAAACCTGACCTTTCCCAGCTATTCACCCACTCACAGCCCATTCCCATTCCCTGGGCACCTCCACAGCTCAGTTTTCCTCCTCCTCCTGGCCCTGATTTTGCTCTTTAGGGGATGCACCCAACACCTAAAAAAGTTCCTGAGACACATCTGCCCTTAGACCCCCTTGACACTAATCCAGGCTGATACCATTTGCTCTCTTCCCATTTATAAGGTCTGATTCCCATGTAAATGTTTCATTTGCTGCCGAAATTACTTTGATCTCCTCTGAATTTTTTAGCTCTCTTTATTGCATCCTGGGATCATAATCCTGCTTTATGTCCTGCTATCTTTTGGAGAGGCCAAATGCCTGCGCTGCATTTGTTTTTCAGCCTGGCATTTTCACTGTGCAATTGGCTACATGAGCACACTTCTGAGGGAGAGATTCACAGTGGAAATTAAGCATAAAAGACTAAATGCTCCTGTTGAGCTGTGAGCTGTTGTGTTGCTTTGTTAAATTTTTAAGAGTATTTGGATGGAAATGGCCCTTCTTTTTGGTTTAGTTTTTGCAAATCTCCTCTGAGAAACCATAGCAGCCTTCTGGAATATGCAGGGAAGACTTGTCTGTCTTAATAAAAGTGAGAAGGGGAATCAAAATAAACCCAGAAACAGTGATAGATCCTCTAAAATTAGCAGCCTCACAGGCATCCTAGGAGAACTAACTTGGGAATGATGGTGTGACATGCACAGAAATGGGGGAGAGGCTTTTTGATCTCCTCAGCCGAGCTCCAAGCACGACGTTGGGTGGAAAAGCGATGTTCTGGCTGGAGTTAAAGATGTGATCTCCTCAGAGTACAACCTGCAGCAGCACCCTGAAGGAGCTCCTGCAGCCTGGGGGAAAGGGGCACTGTGGGCACAGAGCTTTAGCCAAGAGAAGAAATACCAGGAGCAAGAGGGGTGGGAGGGGGAGTGTGGGTGAAAAGCAGGCTTGGAGGAGATGAGCAGGGTGCAGAAGGGAGGTTTTGTTGTGGGAGAACAAGGTTCTCCATCTTCAGCACATTCTGGTTTGTAAAGTGAGCTCACCCGGCTTCTGAACAAAAAGAAAACAACGAGACCTGTCCACAAAGCCTGAATTTCCCAGCATTAATTGGTTGGTGCCTCACATTTCATTCAGGCTCTCCTGTGGTTTATTCTCTTCCATTGGTGGGCCCCTCCTGCTGGCTTGGGTTCAGGGGGGGGTTACCCTGCAGCGCCTGTTCCACCTGCACATGTTCCTGGTGTGAGCTGAATTTCCACTTCCAGCCTCTGATCAGCTGGCCCCGAGGCACTCCTGGAGCACACAGCACAGGCCAGGCCTGGGGAATCCTAACAGCAAAGCCTGGCTTGATCAAACCCTGTTACACTTCAATCCTGGCTGCCTGCAGCTCTCCCAAAACAAAGTGCAGCCAAGGAGACAATCATGGCCCGAGACACACCAGGCTGTCCCTGAACAAAGACTTGGATGCTGATGCAACATTTAAAGAGAAATCACTTTTCCTCAGCCCCAGCTGGATAAAAACCCACTGGCAGATGAGGCTTGGGCCAAGCCCCTTTTTTCCCTTCACCCCCTCCTTATCACTGCAGCAAGTGAGGTGTTTTCACTGTGAGTCCCTGAGTTATGGCTGTTATTAAGTTGGAATATTTTTATAGACTTCTCCACTTAGAATATACAGGCATGTTTACACACACAGCCCTTTTGCTTTAATTTAGTCCTCTCCTTCCCTGCACCCCATCAAGTAACTTCTAATAAATGACCAAATAAACGCATTCAGATAGTGCTGTAATGGAGAAAAATTCAGTGTCTAATGAAGAGATTGTTCCTACCCCAGGACTGTAAAGATGAATGATGGTGACTGTGGTTTGAAAACTCCTTTTAGTTTAAAATATTACTCCTTTGTAAGGAAAAAAAGAAAGCACAAAGAGGGGGGAAAAAAAAAAACCAACCCAAACAATTCTGTATAGTTTTTACCAGTCAGGATCTGCTTGCACACAAAACAGAAACTGTCGCAGCCAAAATTGCTTCATCTATCATAGCCCAGCACCAGGCAGATAATGGCAAAGCCAGTTCTGATCAGGGAGTGATTATTGCTCCATGCTCTGAGCACTGACGTGCAGACAACTGACTGCAGCTTGATTTCCTTCAGCTGGATTGATCTTTCCAGGCTGAAATTAAGAATGTGATCACCCTGATGAGGTGTTGACCTGAAGGAAAATTCCTAAAAGGAGCCAGTCCTTCCTCTCTCGCACTTAAATTTTCTGTTTGCAATAGGATTGTTCTTTTCTGTAGCTCTGGGTGCTTAAAGGGAGGGAAAAAAGGCTTTTTGTCTTCCTGACCTGTTACTGACAGACATCAAATTATCTCAAGATCATCTTGGACCTGATAGAAATCCGTGGTCAGACCAGTTACCAGATTGCAGGAATAGGAAGCAGAGCAGAGGGAATGATGAGATCATTTAGTCTGGTGTCATTTTGCTCTCTCCCAGCTCATCCAGCGTGATTCTGGAGCACCCACACTTTCCCAGGCTGTTTGTGTGTCTGCTGATCCCACAAAATGTCCCTTTCCCCAGCATTTTTGTCATCAGGAGTTTCAAAACAGGGACATTTCCCACTGGTACAGCACCAGGCAGCCAGGGAAAATCACAGCACAAACAGTGATGAGAGCAACAATTAAATTCTGTCCACTACAAGAGCTGTGGCCACCTCTCCTCCTTGTTTATTTCAGATTCTCAGAACTCCCATGTGCCTGTTATGAACATTTCACTGCAGCAGAACAAGCCCCAAGCTGGGAAAGGCACCCAGTGGCCAAGGGATGAGAGGAGACAGCAAATAACACAAGGAGAAAAGCCATGCACTGATGAATCCCCTGCTGCTAAGACAACAGCAAGTCAAACTTCCACCTTTCATGGCTAAAGCAGCACATTAAAATTAATTGAATGATCCTCAACTTCCATGAAAAGGATGTTCTGTGTCTGTTCAGCTGAATCCTTGCTTCCCTCAGAGGTGCTTTTCTTGTGTCATGAATCCAAATTCAGGCTGTAAATTCTCCTTGTTGTAAAAGCACAGTGAGCCACGGACTCGGGATCTGCCAGAGTTTGTTATTGAGTTTGTAATATGCAATTGTGGTGGTGATTATAATATCAGCAACTGGATTTCATCTGTCCCCACACATTGGAACAGGCGAGCTGAAATGAGCAGTGACAGGAAAATGGTCTTGTTTGCACATAAATCCTTTAATAACCAGCAATTTCAGAAAGAGAATAGCAGGAGAATTTAGAAGTTGAAGGACAAAGAACTCACACATTAAATCCTACACTGAATTTAAGTCTTAAAAACCGTATCATTAAGGCCTTCAACGTGACTTGAAGACTGGTAAAAGCACCAAAAAGGGTTAATTTTCCCCTAAATCTCTCATCCATAGACCACTATTTGCATGCCTTTTAAGGCAGCCAGGAAATTACATTAATTTCTCTAATGTGTGCAGTGCCATAAGTTCTTTTTTTAATTACAATGATCAAAATATTGCTTAAAATTAAAGGCAGCTGCATTTGTTTCTGACGGATATCATAATTGCAATTGTAAATTGGGAAATGTAATGTTTCCTGGTGCTGCTGTGAGTAATGGCTCTGAAATCATTATAGATAGGTAGATATAAATAAACCAGGAGATCTGTGAAAATAGAGCAAAAGCAAGCTAAAAGGGTAATTAGCTGAGCGAATGGGAACAGAGGAATCCGGTGCTCAAACAAAAAAAATCTAAATATTCAGAGGAGCTCTGTGACTGTATTCGTATCATGTTGGAAAAAAACTTTCCAAAAAGGAAGGGGGAAAAAAAAAAGAAAGAAAAAGAATTAATTTGAACTCTGAAAGGTTTTTTTGCTGTCTTTATAAATTCCTCCCCATGAGTGAGAATGGCACAGAACCTGATTCCTGTGGGGTTTTTTCCTACCCTTGGGCTTGACTGGGAGCATTGCTCACATCTTGTGCTGATCCCTGAGGATCAGCAGGTGGAAAAGGGGATGGTCCTGGGGCTCTGAGGCTGCTGGTGATGAAAAGCCAAGTCACATCTTTAAAGCAGCCCAGGGGAGGATCAGGGCATGTGAAGCCATTTTTGGGCTCCTTGCCCCGGGGTTATCCCAACCCAGGATGCTGCTGCCCTCCAGGAGAGGGATGGAGCTGTGGAAGAGCTGAAAATACTCAGAAAAAGCCCTGGAGCAGCCAGCAAGGTGCAGCTGAGCCCTTTTTGTGTGCCTAAAAGCCCTTCCAGAACAGGAGCCAATTTGGGATGGGTGTGAATCCAGAGGAATGTGCTGTCCATCCATTTGGGTTTTTTAGGGAAAAGAAAAATGAAGTTTTCTGGATCTGAGGCCTGGGCAGCTGGGAAATGGCCAGCTCAGCAGCAACATTTATCAGCAGGCCCTGAGATATAACAAGCAATCACACTCCAGCTGGTTTCCCATCAATAAGCAGGGATGGAATATTAGTAACTATTCCGTGGGATTCGGAAGGCAAACACTGAAAAAAAAAAAAAAAAGAA
>VXAX01002804.1:307780-333154 GCA_013399835.1 Leptocoma aspasia
TTGCAAAACTGGAGAGCTCAGCCTGGGTTCCCTGCTCTGCTAAACTCCCTTCTCCAACAGCTCCGGGTGGTGCTGCCATGCTGGGAAGGGTGGACTGGACAGATGAGTCAGGGAGGAGAGAAACAGATGGGAAAGGGGAGCAGTCAACAGCTGTACAAACCCCTGGAACATCCCCAGATGGAGCAGCTGACCACGGGGCTGGAATTGTTCCTAGCACAGGCAGGACACAGACATCCAACACTGGCTTGAGGATACTTCCTAGAGATAAAATTAGAGGCACAGGAAACAGAAGAAAAAAATTAAAAAAATAAAAATTAATAATAATAATAATAATAAAGGACGTGGAGCTCTGGTGCTGTGGGACAGCCCGAACTTGGCTTGCAGTGGTGTGCCCACAAAATCTGCAAGCACAAGTAGAGCTGAACATCTGCTGAAGAAATGCATGTCCTTGCATGTGTGAGAAGGCACTTTGAGCTTAACTGGAGCTAAACCAAGCACCAGAATTTGACTATCCAGGCAAAATTCTGAGAAAATCCAGCCCATCCCATAAAATTACCGAGAAACTCTTTCCCTCTGCTCTGGGGGAGATTTCTCAGGCTTCATTAAAGACATGGGGATCGTTATTTTCCTTCTTGAGCTGGGGGAATCACCTCCTGAAAGGATCTTTTGGCAGGCAGGAAGGAACCTAACAAGGACAGTGGCCGATGGGGGGGCCTTTGTGGGTTCTACAAACACTACTGATTTTCACATTCACACAGAAATGAATGAGGTGCCAGCTGTGTATGAGCTGAGCCCCTGCCTCCTGGCCTGTGAGAGCAGAACTGCAAAATTCTGGGTACCCCCGAGGAAAGAAAAGGTTGGGGAGGGAGGGAGAGAGCTCAGATGTGGGATTGAAAAGGTTGTCTCCAGTTTAGTCCCCTGCTCCTGTCAGCCAGTGCCTTAGGAAAGGCATTTCCCAGCTAATCAGGGAAATGTTGAACCATGTTTAACATTAAACATCCTGATGTTAAACCATGAGGAAATGGGTTTGAACTCTGTGATCACACCTGAATCTCTGAATTCCTCCCTAAAGGGGACCAGAAGAGAGAGAAAATGGTGGGTGCTGAGTGAATAAAGCAAAAACGGGCCCCTCTTTGCCCCACAGCACTTTGCACTTGCACAAATCCAGCTGCATATTTACATCCTCATGCTTGGCAGGTGACAAAACAGACACGCAGGCATCATCTCTGTGCCAGCCACAAGGAGCTCACCCTTCCAGGGCTTCAATTCCAGTGCTGCAGACAGCCCTGCACCTCTGGGAGCTGCAGGGATGTGGAGGTCACAAGCGGTGACAGGATGCTGTGACCCCAGAGCCGTGACAAATGACAGAGCCCCGTGCCACAGAGCTCTGCCTGCTGCTCCAACCCATCATCCCCACGATGGAGAAGAGCTCAGACCCTGGAGATGGGGGTGGTTTAATCTTCTGCAGGGCTGTAAGGACTCTGAACCCTGTGTCTAACATCACTCAGCGTGACTGCTTAATTACAGTAATTAGGGAGCGTGGTAGGAACCTGTGCAGTGTGAGAAGGAGGGAAAATGCACTCAGGAAGTGGATTCCCTGGGGGTCAGGTCCATTAGGAAGTGATCCTGGCCATCCCTTCAGCTCCTGGGCTCAGGGCTGGGTACTTGATGATCCTTGCGGGTCCCTTCCAACTCAAAATATTCTATGATTCTATGGGGAGCCTCGGCCATGTCCTTGTTCCTCCTTCCCTCCCATTCCCAGCTCGGGTTTTACTCTCCAGAATCAGTGAAAGCTGACTCCTGGCTGCTCTTTAGGCAGGTGCTGGTTAATTAGAGAGGTGTCCCTGGGAGGGGAGGAGGTGACACCATCACCACAGGAGAGGGGAAGTGCTCCTCACCTCCAGGTCTCAGGGAGTGCCCTCCTCAGGGAGGACACAGTTTCAGGCTGTGTCAAGGGAGATTTAGGTTAGGTATAAGAAAAAAGTTTTTCACAGAAAGAGTGACAAAGTTCTGGAATGTTCTGCCCGGGGAGGTGCTGGAGTCACCATCCCTGGGTGTGTTTAACAAAGCCTGGATGTGGCACTGGGTGCCAGGGTTTAGTTGAGGTGTTGGGGCTGGCTTGGACTTGATGATCTTGAAGGTCTCTCCCAACCCGGTGACTCTGTGATTCTGTGAGTGCAGGTGGATAAACCTCAGCTGGATAAACCCTCCAGCCTGGCAAAGGCACCTGGGGAAGGGGCACACAGCACTGCTGCCACCCCAAAGGCATGGCCAGGGTGGCCTTTCCAGCCTGTGACACTCGGAGGGAGTGGCTGGACACCCTCCAAGTCTCCCTGGAGAACATCTCCCTCCTGTTTCAGTGTGTTGCCTTAGCTCAGGCAGAAAATCCTCTGTGTCCTGTGCTGGGAGAACTTGCAGAGGCTCAGGGCAGCTGTGCACCAGGAGTGGAGCTGGATCTCGTGGTGAACAAACCTTTTCACAGGATCACCAGGTTGGGAGAGACCTTTAAGATCATCGAGTCCAACCCAGCCCCAACACCTCAACTGAACCCTGGCACCCAGTGCCACATCCAGGCTTTGTTAAACACACCCAGGGATGGTGACTCCAGCACCTCCCCAGGCAGAACATTCCAGAACTTTATCACTTTTTCTGTGAAAAACTTCTTCCTAATGTCCAACCTGTATTTCCCTCGGCGCAGCTTGAGTGCTTTCCCCACAGCACCAAGCACATCCTTGGGTCACCCTGCCTCAAACCCTCCCTCAGCTTCCCCTGGGCTGGAAAAAAGCACATTTCCCACCAGCACTGCTGACCTTTCCAGTGCTCCCGGGGCTCAGAGCCACCCCCTGCCTGCTGTGACACCCCCGAGGTGACACACACGACTTTGGTCACACTTCAGCAGGTGCTAAAGGGAGACACGGATTAGAACCTGCCCCCAGGCAGGACAGAAATAATCCTGACCCCACAACACTGCACCGAGGAAGAACCCCGGCTCTGACTTAATGAACCGTCAATTCCAGCTTAATGAGTTTTATGCTGAGGAGAATAATTAATGTAATTAGTCCTGATACGAAAATGATGGCACTCGAGCCTGGATTATGAGGGGGAGGGGAGGCTGGGGGTGGGAGGAAGCTTGGAGGAAAAAGTTCATTCTGTTTATGGTGCTGTTCCACCCGAGGAGCGGGGCTGGATGCATTCTTGGCAGCCTTTAAAGCCTCACCTCCCATCTGCCATAAAGGGGGAGAAAATAGAGCATGACAGTAGAGGGAAAAAAAAAAAAAGAAAAAAAAAAAGAGCTCAGCCTGCCCTGTTTGCAGCAGGGATGTGAAATCTTCAGTGCAGCCCTTTCCTGTGCTGGCCTTGAATTTGCAGCTCCACTCTGAACATCCTCCACCCTCCACGGGGCCTATTTTTTAGTTCTAGGAGAAAATATCTTTATGAAGGTAATTAGGTGGTAAAACAACAGCTTTTCACCTTACACTGCATAAGTATCAATTTACTTATCCTGTGTAAGTGTTTTGATAGGTTTGATATATTTAGTGCAGTCCAAGAGCTGTATTTTAGTTTTATACATATGAATAGGTGCATAAATTCCTACACAGCCATAAAATGACCCAGCAGGAAGTTTTCTGTTCTCACCATGGCACTGATCAGACATTCAGCACTGGAGAAAGGGACCACAAAACTCAGTGCTGACCCTGACAGCCACAAGGAAATAAAAAAAGGAGCTGGAATGGGTGTGTTTCCCAGCACCTCTGTTGGAGTGGGCAGCTTTCCCCTGTGAAAGGTGTTTCTGCTGCCACACTGGGTGTTTGTGTGGCTTTTCAGCTCCCATGGATCACCTTTAGATGGGCATTGGTGGCAGTCTGTGGGCAAATGTTTTAAAAACTGCCATGCAGGAGGTAAATCCAGATTATTTTCCCATTTCTGGGGAGTAAACACAGTCCTGGGGGGAGATGCCAGGATCCAGAAATACAGGATAAACCTGTCTTTGTGCAGACTGAGGAGAGCACTCTGCTCCCACCACCCTGTGTGATATCCTGGCCCTCAGGAGAATTGTGTGTCTCCTTGATATTTCTGAGAAACAGCCCAGAGAAACACTGGAGTTCTCAGCAGGATTGTGTCAGCTTCTCTCCCACAGCCCAATAAACCCTTCCCAGTCATGAGCAGCTTTGGCTGCTGCTGCTGCTGATGCATTCAGACCCTCCAGCCTCCCTCCACGAACCCCCTGCCCCATCCCTCTGCCCCAAATCTGTGGCTAAATTGTCCCAAAGGGCTTTATCCAGAGGCAGAGGCTCCATCCTTGTGCAGTGCAGCTTTGCTGGTAAGAAATACTCTGGGGCTTTTTCATTCTCAGTGCTAGTGCTAAAAAACGCCATCAATAAATGGTTTATTGATCAATTGTGCCTGACAGTGAACCTCCTGGGGGAGCTGGGAGTGTTCAGCTGGACTGGGCTCACAGCCTGCTCCCCCAGCAGTGCAGGGTCAGTGTCTCCCTGCCTCTGGAACCAGCACAAGGAAATCAGCCCAGTGCCATGAGAAGTGGGCTGGAGAGGAGGAGCAGCCCCCCTTTTCTTTCCCTAAATAGCTGCTGGCCCCCAGGACTGGCTGCTTGTGACTGAATCTGTCCCAGCCACGTGCAGGGGGAGGCTGGGAGGAGGATTCCCAAGCAAAGTGAAGTGAGGCTGGCATCTCCTGAGCACTGGAATTGCTCTGGGGGCAGAGCTGGGGCAGGCAAGGGCAGCAGACATCGCCTTGGAGGTCACTGAGCTCTGCTCCTCTGCTTATCTTTGGGTCCTGTGTGCCCTGTGCTGCAGGCAGGGAGGGATGCATCAGGAAAAGGGAAAATTCCAGTCCTGAGGAGCCTCTGGAACAGGCAGTAACTCCTGGGAGAAGGCAGGAGTGCGTGTGGGTGCATTTTGGGATCAGGGATGTGGAGGACAGCTCAGCAAGAAGGCAGCCCTGGGAGCAAGGCAGACATCAAACACCCCACACAGGTCCCACAGGCAGGACAGAAGTTGCTGTAACTCTTCAGCTCACTTTTATTTCAGTTCTGTGATCAGTCTTTTCCATCTGCAAGAGCTCTGGTGTCAGTGCCACCAACACATGGAACAGAACCCGTGACATTTCACCCTGGTAACATGAGGAACAGCTCCATCTTAGAGGTCTTTTCAACCTAAATGATTCTCTAGCCTACAATACCAGTTCCTCCCATCCCACTGGATCCCACTCCACCAGTTTCCAGTTGGACTTGTTCAGTGATCTACGCCCAACAACGCTGCTGGATGGCTCAGTCTCCAGAGCAGGGACCTTTTAAAGTCAATTGGCACCGTGTCAGCAGGAGAACACCTCCCCTTGGCCCTGATTTCAGCACCTGCAAGCTCCCCCCAGGCATGGGCAGCCTTGTTGTGGAGCAAAGTGAGGATTAACCCGTGGCAGCAGGTGCAGGGAAGTTTGGGAAGAGCCATTGGGCAAACGCTGTGTGACAGTAGGGAAAGGGAGTGAGGAACAAGAGCCCTGAATCAGAACCATTTCCAAGCACAGATTTGTAAAACCAAAACAGTGAGCTCACTATTTCTTACTTCAGGGTTTTCCTTCAGGGTTTTCCCCCTTTTCCTAGGGTGCAAAGGAATTTGGTGGCGTGTGGAGAGTCCCTTTTGCCGTTTTTTTGGGATCAACCCAGCTCTTCAGGAGGGATAGACAGAACCAAAACATTCCTAGACTAAATATCTGTGCTGGCATAAGTCAAACTACTGCTTTGAACTGAGGCTTCTCCTGCCTTTTACCTTTCCAAGGAGGATTGAAATCCTTCTGCTTTGCTGCAAGCCCAGTAAAACCCTTTGTGGCAGACTTCTGTGGGCAGCTCAGATTCAAAGCTGCACAAGGCAAGCAGAGTTTTTCTGTAATGCTGCAGTTTGTATCCCTGCCTCCCCCTTCCTCATCAAAGGATCTTTGTCCCAGACATGGGCAGCAGAGGAAACCACCTGCAACGTGTTCTCAGCCTCCTCTGGCAAGCAATCATTTTGTCTGGCTTCTTTTCCTCTTGTATCTGAAGACCCGAACATATTCCACTCCTCATTTAAATTCCTGGATCTGTCTGAAACCACATCAGGTGAAGGCTGCAAACCAAACCACAGTGCAGGCAGCGCTCTGCTGTTCCAGGCATGCAGGTAGGGAAGTTTGGAATGGATTTTTGCTCGCTTTTTTCCTCATGGCCAGTGGTGCTGGGTTGATTCCAGGACATCAGAGACCCCTGGGGCTTCCAGCACCTCCTCACCTTTCCAAAGAGAGGGAGCAAAGGCAGATTTGGCAGATTCAGCGTGGGGTGAATGTGGTGGCTGTGCCTTCAGTTCAGAGCACACCCAGTTTCCAGCTCTGTGGTGACCAAAAAGTACCCAAGGTGTGTTGGGGAGAAAACCAGAGAGAAAAATACATTTTCTGAATACAGACATGGAGCACTGGAGTCCTTTGGTGTGAGGGAATGACCAGCTGAATCCTCTGGAGACTGGCAGAGGAAATGTCACTACAAATGATTCCAGAAAGGTTTGCATCAGTCAGGACTGGCAGGAAGGGGTTGAAAAGTTGTGTGGAGTGCTCTAGGGCTGTGTCCTGATGGTCCTCCCCTGATCCTCTGGGAATGAGAGTGCTACACGCACCAGCACGTGGCAGAGCTGCTGCTGCCCGTTCCAGCTTGGCCAAAAAATGCATCAAAAACTCCCCTTCCTCCACTCCTCAGCCAGCCAGGCAGCTCAGCTGATGCACCCACCTTAGTCATTTAGTGTGAGGCCTCCTCCCAGCAGGAACACACCTCTCCAGGTGCAGCAATTCCCCCCACAAACCTTGTCCTGGTGCCCAGCCACCGTCCTGCCTCGAGCACAGAGTGGCAGCGTGCACTGGGGAAGGGCAGGCAAGAGCTGGGGGTGTTTTTTGTCACTCAGGGGCATCCGTGCACGTGCTGCCATCCCCACAGGGCTGTGCTGCCCGACTGACCAGGGCATAAACCCCTCTCCCACATCCAGATGTGTTGGTCAGCCTGCAGGGGATCCACTCTGGGTTGGCAGAGTGACCCAGAAGTGCTGCTGTGGGGAGGAGGAGGAGGAGGGACAGGCAGGATGAGGCTGGAGGTGACACAGCAAGGGCAGGGAACAAGCAGAGCTGCTGAGATCCAGATAGACAAAAAGCAATGGGTGCCTCAGGGCGGGTGGCAGGGCAGGAGCTGGGACATCTGTGTGGTCACAGGTCCTCTGACAGGAGCTGTCACCTGCTGGGAGTTTCCTTTCTCACCTGTCTGAGCAGCACTGACAGGTTTTGGGTGCCTGCCAGCAGGATAAGGGTGTGGTGCCCACCTCTCCCTCCCACCTGCCCTCAGCCCAAGCATCCTGAGTGCTCCAGAGGGATTTTAGTGTCTGCAGAATGCCAAATTCCCAAAGCAAAGGAAATTCCCTGAGCCACAGGAAAGGAAATGCCCTCTGGCCACAAAGCTTTATCCCCTTGTTCAGAACCAGCCCAGCCATCACCTCTTCCATGCCATGGGTGAAACAGATGGAAGTTATCCCTGAAACCAAGCTCTTGGACAGGATGTTCATTCCTTGTCCTCCTCTTCCTCTTCTTTGCTTTTATATACATTGAAGTGTATATCGATATTTATTATTTTTTTCTCTAATACAAGTGAACACGAATGTGATGTGGAGATAAATTCCCTTCTCTAAAACACTTTGTGGTCATAGGAATGTACACGTTTGGATTTACACACCCACACACATTCCAATATCAAAAAAAGGTGTAGTCCCAAAACTAAGATGCTTTTATAAAAGTTAAAAGGCCAAATTCCTCTATTGGCTTTTATCCTTCATTAAGAGCAAGGAGATTACCTGAAATCCTGATTTATTCTTCATATTCTGCCTGAGTTAATTTTAAAATTCCAATCAACAGATGCGAAGAAGAGAGGGGGGAAAAGCTCGTGGGGGGCCATGTTAGGCTTTGAAAGGAAAATTAGAGAGAATGTTTTTCTTTAGAATTATTTTCTCCTTTGGGTTTCAGGTTATCAGACCTGTTATTTAGAGGATGCTTTCTCCAAATGTGTTGACTCCAAAATATGTCCCCTTTAGAAAGAGTCAATCCTAGAGATTGGGAGTGGGAGCAGGAAGGGAAAAGGACAGAAACAAACCGCCTAAACCAAGTCCTGATCTCTATTTCTGGGTTGGTTTTGAGCATCTTTCATTATAAGCATCTTATGATTTGGTTCAGCAATCTTGGCTGTTCAGCTCTTCACAAACGGGGATTTGCTATCCCCACCCTTGAGGAGGAAAAGGAGCAGGGAAAAAAAAAAAACAAAAAACCCAAGAAATAAAAAGCCACAGCCTCAGATTTGAGCAGTGGCTGTGCTGTAGAACCTCACAGAAGCTGCAGCGAGGGCTGGGAATAATCCACACCCGGCTGCAAAGAGTGCAGGAACTGACACAGGGGAAAACCTACGGACACTGGGCTGGGCTGGGCACATCCCACCCACCACAGGGCACCCACACACACATGCACACACAGAGCCAGGAGGAGAAAAGAAAGATGCAGGTGCTGGAGAGGACGTGGGAGAAGGCAGAGTGTTCCCTTGAGCGTTAGCAAGCCAGGCAGACACTTGGAACTAATCATGGCAATTGCAGCCGGATTTAAAAATCAATCAATAAAATGAGCAATGGCAAAGGGAAGGGGGGCTGGAAGGCCTTGGTTGTTGAGCGACAGGAGAGGTGAAAACCATGAGTTTCTTCTTTTTTTTTTTTTTTTTTGTTTTTTTTGCAGTGTTGACACTTTAGACATACTGTTCCTTAGGACAGATGTAAGGAGCCCGGGAGCCGGGAGGTGGGCAGCAGAAGGAGATGTCGGAATGGTGAGGAGGATAAAGATCTTGTGGGAGGTCTGACAAGGGGGCATAGACATGAGGGATCTTCTCCAGATATCGATCTTCATGTGAGTAACAGCGGGTCAGGTAATCACTCGCATTCGATATCTCTGAGTGACACTTTCCAAAGTTCTGCAAGTAGAGACAAAAGTCAGCGGGTGAAAACTCCGGGGTCGCCGGCCAGAAAACACACACAGCTCTTCAGCTCCTTGCTGAGACACACAGAGAGCAAGCAGGGTGGAATATTAACTAGTTTACCAAGCTCTCGCTGCTTCAGGAAAATGGAAACCCAGGTGATAAATCCTCACACTGCAAAGTTTTTGTCTCGCTGCCTGAAATACCCAGATCGTTGATGAATATGTATGGCTTGGGCATGCTTTGTCCCTTGTCTGTAAATACTCTGCTCTCTGGACTAAACAAGCAACCAGACAAAGGAAGGAAGGTTTATTTCCACGCTTTCTAACTCTTCCCACACCTGAGTTTTGGAAAAGCAGTGCTTGAAGGCATCATTAATCTAAGCCAGGCCCGTGCTCTTCCATTTAGAGGGCACATGTGTCCTCCCGGGGGCTTGGGATGCAAAATAAGCTTTCTGTGCCTGTTGTTTAGGTGGGGGACAGGAGTGCTGGGCTTTACCTGTGTGAACAGCTCCCTGGGAATCCTCGGGGCCGTTTCTGTGAGTCAAATCAACTACAGAGAACATGAAACCACGTCCAAACCCGAGGCTGCTCTGGGGTGCGTGGGGATGCTTTGCTCTCCTGGGCTTGAGGGAGCATCTCTGCCACATCCCAGGGCTGCGGCTCCCCAGAGGGTGGCAGCAGATGGGAAGGATTCCTCCCTGCTCCCAGACCCTTTCCTGCTTTGAAAACCCTGCAGGATGACCCAAGCAGGTCGGACATTTAGCCGGGATGTTTTTAAAACCAGCCGGGTGCCCACCAGGAGATAATTTCTTCTCCAAGAGGGAGCAAACAGTGCTGGAAAACTGATGCTTGTGGTTTAAAGCAAGCAACTTGCCCTTGAATCCTTCCTTGTTCCCTTTCCAAAATCCTAGGAACAGTCAGTTCAGTGGAAAGGACAAGGGTTTGACCCTCAGGAGAAAACGCCTGAAGGAACACAACAATCCACTTGGCTCATCTGCTGCCAGCTCCTGGATGAATATTTCACCAGGATGCTTTAAGAAAAATCCTATAGAAAACAAGGTGTTGACAATAATTTATTGATGGCTCAGACTGCTGGGAGAGGCACAAAGGCAATTTTGGGAACAGTCTGGCTGAGCCCAGTGAGGGAAAGTCTGCCTGAGCCCCAGGAAAACAGCAGCAATGCTGAGGTCAAGCTCATTTTCATTTCCCTTCCACTGGCAAAACTGTTTATCCTACACATTGAGCTTTTAAAAGTCAGTAGTGACTGGGATCCTAAATTTGGGTGGGCCTTTCCCACAGTTTTGTCCACTTTAGCCTTTTAATTGCCAAGGGAAAATGTGGGTAAGTGCAGCATTAGAGCTTTTTAACCAGAGGAGCCCAAGCCAGGGGCCATGTAAAAGCCTGGCTAACTCTACCTTAACCTTAAATAAATGTTTGCTGTTCTTCTGATGGCCCCAGCTGATAAAAAGAGATGGAAAGGGGCTCACAGATAGGGAAAATGGGATGTACAAAGTCCTCTCCCTGTACAATCTACTCTCAAGAACTGTCACACTCAACAGAACCCCTCTGACACCTGCAAGGGGAAAAAACTGTATCTAGTTTTGCTCTCCTCCTGCTTTATAGAGATCATTCATTTTCTGGGTTAAGCTAACCTGAAAGGGAAGTTGACTTAATTACAGAAATTTAGGAAGACAAAGCAGGCAAGGGGGTTTCTTGTAATTTGTTATCAGTTAAGTGGGAGGGGAAGTTTATGTGCTTTTTGAGGAAGGCAGAGGATTTGCTGTGCTGTGTGCAGGTCTGATGGACAGAAAGGTCTCCTAGGAGAGATCCTCAGTTAACACAAGTGGAAGTTGAGCTGGGTGTGATCAGGTGGCAGCAAAAGGGGCTGTAAGACACTGTTTATGGGCTGTCTGTGACAATATACAGGGTCAGGAAAGCATTTTTCTTGCTGCTTATCTCCCAGTTAATGTGGCCACGAGCCAGGAGCCCATGAAGCACTGCCAAAGACACCAAGTGCAGTTTTGTCAGCACTTCTGTTTGCACAGGTGAGTGCAAACAAATCCTTCTTTTCGTGCTGGCCCCTGTTTTGTGCTCACTCCTCACAGGTGGGGTCGGGGCAGGGCAGCTGGAGAATGTCAGGGCCAAAGGAAGAGAATTCCCTGTCTCCTTTTACCTTTCCTGAGCACCTGAACTGGGGGTTGTTTTACTCCTGCTTTGTTCCCTGAACTCATTTATAGAGTGGCAAAAGGGAGGAGAACAAAACCAGCCTGGTGTTTTTGAACATATTTAGCAGCCGGTGCCCTTTGACTTCCTTCCCCAGTCCCACTGTGACTTTTCCCCAATCTAATTTATCTTTAACGAAGTTTGAAATTAAATTAGGGATAATGAACTAATTAAATTGAACTGGCACACGATTCTACCACCTTCCCCCACCTGACTTCTCCCACTTGCCTTTGTCTCCAGCATGACTCCATGCAATTCTTCATTATCTGGGTTACATCCTCCCCTCTCAGTTTTATTTCCAAGAGCTTGATTAAAGGGGATGTCAGCAATCTATCCATTTCAGACAGCCTGGCAGATTACCTTTAAACAGGCTTTATTTGATTGAATTAGGGAGCTTTCATTTCTGCCATGACTTTAACTCAACCCTTCTCCATCCCTCCACACCCAATTCCATCTTTTCTTCTGTTTGCAGAACATCTCTTTGGGTAGCAGGAGCTGTGAGGCAGCTGACCATGTCCTGTACTTTTAATCATCTTGGAATAATGAGTTCTTACTGGTCTGAAAGTGAAAATCTCCTTCTCAGTGACCTGAGGATTCCTCTGCTATGGTTTTTGGGAAATCTGAAGATGTTACAGGTGAGAGTTGGATGGGTAATGGTTCCCCTTGCTTGGCCAAGCTCTTGGCAAACATATTTTTGCACTTATGGAATGTGTCCACCTGTGTTTTCCTGGCTGGGAAAAGCCCCTGCTGCTCAAAACTCCTGAAATTTTGGGCTGCTACTACCCTGACCCTCCTCCTCTGTCGGTTTGGAATTCTGGGCTGCAGCACAGGCTGATGGCCAGGAAGAAGCAGCTCTGTTGAGTGACAGCATCACAAAGCTACTGTCACACTGTGGAGCAGCCAGTGCAGAGGGTGTGGGTGCTGGGGGACAGAAAATACACTGGGAGCCAAAAAAAGAACTATTTCCTCCTGGTGTTGGGAGCCTCCCATCCTCTCCTGCCCTGGGTCTGGACTCCCTGCTCAGGGTATTCAAGCTGTTTCCCCACTTCCAAGTATGGCCATGATTTTAGGGATCTCTGGGCAGGTTCCTGCTCTGTTTGATGCTTTATCTGAGAGGGAGTTCTTGGATAAACCCTGTCCTGAGTAAAGAACAAACACTGATGTGTCAGGGAGGAGCAGGAACCAGTGGGCCTGAGCTTGGGCTTCTGTGAGGACAGAACTGAGGGCAAGTGGGACAGAGGGACTCACCCCTGGGTTCAGGAAATAAAAAGATTGAGCTGAAATTCCCAAAATACAGAGCAAGGACCTATGGTGAGGGATGCATTCAGACACATGCAAGTATTAATTGTGCAGAAAACTTGCTCAGAACGTTGCATTCCTTCTCTCAGCATGCTTTTCTCTTCCCCGCTGCCTCTGGTACCTACCTGGTCCGTGTTCCTACAGCACCTCACACCATCAGTCATCCCAAACATTCCCCTCCTTGCTGTTTCTCTCCCAAATCCTCCTCTCCACCCTTTGGGAATCAAGGCAGGGCTGATATCCTCGTTTAAAAAATGGGAAACTAATAAGGAGGCACCTCTTTGCTTTATTTGTCCTGCAATTTGGAAATGGGAATCTGAACCCTGGTCACTGATTTGTTGTGCTCTTGATCCAAGTCTGATGGTTTCCAGCTACTCTTGCTGGAACAGGGACAAGAAATTCCCAAGCAAAACGGAGAGCCAGAGTGTGGGGAGGTGAAGGGGGAGGAAATAATTAAAAAAGCATAAAAAAATTAAATTGCCCTGATCTGTGGTGTGTCTTAGCAGGGAGATTACACCTTCAAAGCACCATATGACTGGCTTTATTTTTACTTCAGAGAGATTGGGAGGATTTCCAAATTTGGATTTGGAGGATTACTGTCCTTTTGCTGACAATAAAATTCCCCACCCCGGGGAGGACGAGGGGAGACCTCCCAGGATGGATCAGGGAGCTCTTGCCTTGTTTGGAGCAGTGGGAGCAGCCCAAGGAACTGCTGGGAATGGGAGGCGAAGACACGAGGGAGAGTGGCTGGTTTCAACCACCCCTTTCCTCAGGGCTGGAATTCTCATCCCAGAGAGGATGCAGGAGGCTGGCAGTGCCTGGGAGTGCAGTGGCAAACAGCCCCCCACAAGCAAACAGAGACAAGGAAAACCCAAACCCATCCAAAACTTACTGTCCACTCTCGCTCGTTACGTCTACGAAGACCTTGATCCTCATTCTGGGAGCAGGAGTGGGTGAGACACCACAAGAGAGAGAGGTTATGGATGTGCTGGGGCCCAGGGCTGCTGCAGACACTCACCTAGGAGGGCTTTTGCTGTGCCAGGGGAGCTACAGGGCAGCTTCCAGCACGGGAGGACCAGGGAGACAGGGACAGAGCAGACTGGAGCAGCCCCAGGGCTGTGTGCTGCACCCTCACCCACAGAGCTCCTCATCTCAGGGAGGCACTCAACAGGATTGTCCAGGGGGGCTTTATAAAAATGCCATTTTCCTCCTGCTTGTCCTCCTTTCCTTCCTTCCCAATGTCCTTTATCTTCTCCAAGCTGTCCCTTTCTGTCCCCAAGCTGCCGCTTCTCTTGAGCCTCCTCTGATCTACCTGGGGTGATCCAAGGACCTGCAAAGCACCTCTCCATTTGCTGTCTGCCTTTTCTCCTCTCCCTTCCCTTCCTTTAAAGCCACAGATCCTTCCTGCTGCTGGAAAGGCAGCAAAAAAAAAAAAAAAAAAAGGGGAAGGAGCAAGGTAGAACCTGGAATTACCACAACCTCAGGAGTCCACAGGAGCGAGGGAGAGCTGGAGCCAAGGAGGGGGGCACCAGTGGCATTTCCTTGGCCAAAAACTCTTGGAATCATCCAGCAAAGGTGGGAAAGGAGAGGTCTCTCCCTTTCAGGGACCTGGTGGTTTTAATAACTGAGAAAAAGCTGTGATTATGGGGCAAAGGAACATAGGAAGAGCTGAAGTCACCCCAGGTTTAGCATTTTTTCCACTAAAAAAAATCATCATTCAAAGGGTTACTGGAGATGGTCCAGAACAACCAACTGAGTCTGAATCACTCCCTGCCACAGGACCTGAGCTTGAAAGAGTTTGGTGACACTTGAAAAAGCCAGGAGAACAGGGCTCAGCCTGTGTCTAGTTTTGAGAAGGAGAACACCAAGGAAAATAATCTCTCCCTCTCTCCCAAGCATCCAAACTTGCCAGCTGCACCAACGTCACACCACGCCAGCCCTGTCATTGTCACAGGCTCAGTCCCTCTCTGCCTGTCTCTTATCCATGGACTCTTTCAGCTGAGGGAACCTTTAGGTGTTCCCATATTCTCTCACATCCTCTCCCACCTTGTTCTTTCACACATGCACATATGCTCCATCTTCTCTAGAGTTACTTCCACATGCACACAAGCCCTTCTTTTTTAAATTTTCCTTTCAATCATTCCCTTTTCCTTTCCCTCCCCTATTTGTCCTGCAAAGAGGACCTGGAAAGGGCCTGGAAAAGCCCTCTTAGCATCTCTGCCTTCTGATACTGCAGAAATTCCCTGAACCAGAGCAGGATCTTCAAACCCACCTGGAGCAGGGAGCAAACCCCTGCTCTGCCACGAAGCCATGAACCCTCTCCCCCTGTCCCACATGCCTGGCTGCAGGAAGCAAAGGGAAACACGGCAAAAAGAGCATGCAGAGAGGCAAGGCAAGGCAAGGCAAAAGCAGCAGCACCCCCAAAAACCAGGGCAGCAGAGAGACAGAGAGAGAGAGAGAGAGAGAGAGCAGGCAGGGAGCAGACAGGACGCAGAGGGAGGGATCCAGGGAGGGGGGAGAGGTGACTTTGAGGGGTGCAGTGAGGAGGGCAGAGTGCCATGTGTACCTTGAGGCCAGAATCTGAGGGGAAAGGGCCTAGAGTGACATGCTCTAGCGTGAGTTGGGCTGGATGGTTGCATACTCGACTAGGTCTCCGCCAGCATGGATGGAGCTCCGAGGGCTGGGTGACGCGGCCAGAGCCGACGTGTCCAGCTCTGCATACTGGACATCACAGTCCTTGTTGCCAGGGTTCTGGAGAGAAGAGAGCAGCAAGGCGGTGGGGGGGACACGAGGGAGGAGTGGGGAGGAGGTGGGGAGTGAGGGTCCGTGCAGATGGTGAGGGGTGAGACAGGACACGGGGGGTGAAGGGGAAGAAAGAAGAAAAGGGTGAGGAGGGAAGGGGAGGAGGAAGAAAAAACAGTTAAAAAGAAGGAGGTAGGGAGGTGATGAATAATCAGTCAGGTAAAATCCCAAATCAAAGCAAAAGTCCCAAAGGTGCTGCTCCCCCAAAAGCAGAGCTGAGTGACCCAGCCCTGGCTGGCAGCACTCCCAGCCACTGCCCCTTTCACTGGGGCTGCTCCCAGCAGCCTCTCACTGCTCTGATCTTCCACTGAACCCCTCTGGGATCAGCATTTTCCTTAGCTGGGGCTGGATCAGCGAATCCAAACCTCACCATGCACCTGAGCTGCCTGTTCTAACCCAAGAATTTGGGATTCGTCGCAAACTCAGGTTTGGGGAGCACCAGTGAAAATCATTGGTTTGAAATCCGGGTTTTGGGAAGGGGATACCCGGAGGGAATGGCTTTAAAGGCAAAACTCCAAAGGCATGGCCACAGGGGAATGTCACTGCTTGGCCACCACTGTTGTTCTGCCCCAGTGTGGGGACTGTGGAGTTCTGAAGTGCCTCGTTTAACACAAGGCTTGGCTGCACAGCTTGGCACTGCAGATTAACTCTGCAGCACCATTTTGTCATCGTAACACGGTCTGAGAGATGCTAAAAGCATCCTCCTTTGGCATGGAAATATTTATGGGTATTCCTTCACTAAGCAGGCTTATCAGCAAGGGCTGCATGAATGGAATATTATCCAATTTGTCTGATCACTCCTACCCAGACATCTCTCATGCAGATAACAATGGGAGAAGCCTGGAAGGCAGGATAGCCCAGAGAGCTTGGGGCTCACTGGGGAATATGGATCACCAGGAGGAGCCTTGGTGCCAGCAAGCACGGGGTGAGGGGGATCCTGGCTTCTTGCCCCGTGGAGTTTCTTTAATCCTCGCTTTTGGGGCTGGTTTCAGTGCCAGGCATCTGCTGAGCCTCTCTGAGAGGAGACAGGTGTCTCTTCCAAACAAAACAGCTTCCCAGGCTCTCTCCCCCCTTTCCAAAATGGCTGCACCGCATGGCGATGGTGCAAAAGGTGTTTAATTTGAAAGTGTTCCTCTCCTCTCTGTTTGGAAGTGTCCTCAGCCACCTAGCAGCTGTGGCTGAGCTGTTTTTAGAAGTTTATAGCCCTGGTAATGAGCTGGTTGAGTGCCTGTTGCTGGAAGGGCTTGTTCACTCAGTGATTATCTCTGCCTGCTGTGCTGTGCCAGGGCTTGGCTCCCTGATCCTGCCCCTCAGCCACAGGGATGAGGGGAATGATGGGGAACAGGGCTGCAGCAGCATTTCCAGTGCTCAGCAAAGCTGGAGGCTGGAGGAGCAGAGGGCTGGAGGTCACCTCTGTCCTGCCCTCGATGGCCAGATGGCAGTGGCAAGTTGTTGGCATGAAAGCTGCACATCCTATGGAGCCTCTGCTCCGTGTCTGGACCCAGAGTTTGGACATTTAGGAAAATTAGCAATGCCAGCTCCAGACTCAGACCTAAATCTAGGCCTTGCAGAGCTCTTTCCCCCTGAATTTCGTGTCTCAGCACCTCCCCTACTCCTGGAGGAAGCCAGACTAAGTTTTACTCCTCATTCCTATCCTGTCTACTTTGCCTCACTCCCCTCCTGCTTCCTTCCCACAGGAGCTGTTTTCTCCGTGGATTTCCCTTGCTTTCTCCCACTCCTGGGCTTGCTGCTGCTCCTTGCTGCCTGTTTGGAGCAGAATTTATTGCAATATCAATAATGTGCCTTGTATACAAGGCCCAGCACTGCCTGATGTGAGCGCTCGGTGTAAATCATCACCGCCGGCACCCCGGTAATTGCCCTGCAAACCCAGAGAAATTATTTTGCTGTCTGCAGCAATGAAACTTCCCCTTCTACCTGTGCAAATGGGCCCTGCTGACACGGACACTAATCACAGCTCTGCTCCTACAGCTCCTGCCTCCACCTCTCTCTGGCTCCTGCTGCCTCTCACACACGCACGGAGCATCCACCTGACACCAAAGCGCTGGCAGAGCACACCTGCCTTCACCCACACACCTGAAACACACTCTCCACCCCCTTCCTGCTTTGATATCCTCCCTGTTACCCCAAAATTGCTCAGAGAAATGCACTGCAGGCAGCCCCCACACCCCTACAGCCACCCCTGCAGCCTCAAGTGTCCACGCCACTGTCCTTGGGCATTTCGGGGCTGTCAGCTCTGTGTTGGCTTTCTCACAGCCTGCAACACCTAAAAACACATTTTCATTCATAGTTCTGCTCCCTCCTGCAGGTATCCTGACCCTGCAGACGTGCCCCAGCCTCTCCCTTTGTCCTGGTCCCCTGCCAGCACACGTCCACACACATGTCCCTGCACGCCCTCCTGGAGGTTCCTCCTCCACCTGCCTCCTTTCTTTTCTGCTGGCACGTCTCCCATTCCCCCCTCCCTCACTCTTTGCCATCTCTAATCACTCCCTGACTCCCATTCTAGTGCCGTGAAATCGTCAACCCCGGGCAGTGGCTTTCACGCTGCCTCGTGATAAATCTGGTTTATCCCAAATTATGAGGTTTTGCACAATTCATTTAGAGCTGAATGCACCCACCCCGTTTTCCTGCAGAATCTGCTCCCTTCCATCTTCTCATCTTCTTCACTCCCCTCCCAAGCCAAATCTGCAGATGAAGTACAGGCAGAACAAGAATATCCTGCCTTTCTGCTGTGCCTTTCCCTCTCAGGGATCCCAGAACCATGGATACCCTGGAGCAGCTGCCTGCATCTGCATTTTGAGCACGGTGGGAGCAGGGCTGTGCCAAAGTGAGCTTGGCAGGGAGCAGGGATGAGCTTCCCTCCTCATGCTCCAGCTGACCCAGCCCTCAGGTGAAGGCCTTGCTCCATCCCATGGTGGTTTTGCTAACCACTGCTGTTCCCCGGGGGTTCCCACTCCTCAGAATCCCACTGTGACATGAAAAGAAGGTTTCTGCAGCGCTTTAAGGGTGAAAAAAGTGATGTAAGTCACTTTTTTCCCCTGGAGGGAGGAAGGCAAAGCTTGCTCCTTTGCAAAGCGTGGCCGGACAACACAACCCAGCCCCGGCCTGGCCGCGACAGCACGTCCTGCCTGTGTGATCTGGGAAGAATCCAGCAAAACCAGCACTCCTTGGCAGCCAAGCACAGCCTCCTCTCCCTTGCCAGCCCCAAACTCCAACAGCCAGCTGCCTGCCCAGAGGATGCAGCGATTTAGCAAGGGATGGGAGCAGGCTGCATCCTGCTGCTGGGGCAGAGAGCCAGAGCACGGCGCAGGTACGTGCTGGGCCACGCTGGCCAGGGACAGGGCTCATCCACAGCTGTGCCAGGCCCGTGCCAAGAGCTGTGGCAGCACTTGGAGTCCCCCAGACACCACGTCCTTGCTGCAGAGCCAGTTCGTGGTGGGCCAGGTGAAAGGAGAGCTCCACAGCCCTCCTGGCTGAATCCACGGGCGAGGATAGGTCGGTGCCAGGCGTGGGACATGGAAATGCATCTTCTCCGGCCAGGATTGAGAGCAGCAAACTCTGTTCCCATGGTTACGGAGCAGCAACCCATCAGGCCCCATCTCACATCACTAACTCTGCCACTTAATTAACTGACTGCTCGTTATTTCCCAAAATGAGCTCCTCCATCCTCCTGCTTGCCTGAAATTCAGCTTTCAGATGCTTTTCAAGCTGTGGTCTCGCTCCAACATCCTGCGTTTCATTTAAAACTCAGCAAGGATTAGAAAGAGCTGGGGACCAGCCCCAGGACTGAGGGAGGGCTCCAAGGGGAAGTTTTCCTTTAGGGATGAAGTAAATAGGATCACATCCACCCGGCTCAGCACAGAACTGGGGCTTTTGATTTCCAACGCCCTTGGCGTCTGCCTCGCTTCAGACTTGTGCCAGCTAAAGGTCACTGGGCCCTGTCCTTCCATTATCTGCACAGGAACACACGTGGCAGGGTCACATTGGGATGAACTGGGTTATAATTAGTGGTGTTCATAAAAAATTACTGCAGTCTGGGCTGATATTTATACACCTTTCTCCAGCCAGGGAGTTCACTGTGCTGAAGCACCGGGCTGGGTGTGCAGTGCTCTGAACTCCTCGTGAGGAGGAGTTTGCAAGAGACCTGAAGGATTTAAATTGGGATATCTTATCTCCTCTGGATGAAAAAGAAGAGCATCCCCATGGCATGGGGTGAGGGAAAGGATGCTGTCCAAGGCCTGGGAGGAGGATGGTTTCCTGTTTTCCCATCAAAAACTTACTCTAATCTTACCTGTTTTCTGTTCCCTACGCCTTTGCATCTAACATTTCCTCACTCCTTGCAAACCAGCCTTTCCCACGTGACTGCCAGCATCTCCTCCTGACCCTTAATCTCTCCCCACTGCTGCTGCCTCACATTAACGTCTCCCCATCTGAGGCTGAACAAATCCACACACCAGAAAAAAAAAATAAAAAGGGTTTAAAGAACTTGTTGTTGTCAGGTGCGAGTCAAACGCTGGCACGCTCTGCCCTGCAGATAATTGCTTTGTGAAGCTCTCACTGCTGCTTCCCTCAGCTGCAAACCCCAACAGGGGCTCCTTGCAGGAGGTGAGGAGTGGCCAGGGTGGGGTAGGTGGATTGCAGGTAGAGGATTTGGGGTGGGGAGGGCATTTTACCCCTAAAGGCACAGCTCTGGGACTATGGGTGAGCTGAGATCAGAGTGTGGAGGCTGCTTTCCCCCAGGATGGGATAATCCCGGGCTCTGGATTGTGGGGATCTTGCCTTTTTTAGGGTGAGAGGTCCTGTGTGCCAAGGGAGGCTGGGCTGAGGTGCCAGGCAGTGTCACCCTGTGCTCCTTACCAGCTTGTCACTGTAGGGAGAGGGCTCAGGGGCTGCCATGTCATAGTAGGGAGGCTGCAGAGGGAACTTCTGGATCTCCTCCTCGTGTTTCATGTTGTCCAAGTGAACAACCTGGAGCAGAGGGATGAGAAGAGCGAGGGTTATCCTCTGGCAGAGCTCTGCTTCAGGTGACACCACAACCCAACACCAATTCCTTCAGACTTCAGTACCCACCAAAGGGGCAGAGCAGAATCCAAATTACAGCTTTTAATTAATGCCAGGCTCTGGGAGTTCTGGGAGGACAAGTCACAGAGTCATAGAATCATAGAGTCATAGAACAGTTTGGGTTGGAGGGGACCTTAAAGATAATTCTGTTTGAACCTCCCACTAGACCAAGCTTCTCAGAGCCCCATCCAACCTGGCCTTGAAAAATCTTTATTTTCTGCCCCTCAAACTCAAGCCAGGAACTCCTTTGCTCTTGCAACTCTCATTTCCCAAAATCCAGGCACTGTGGACCTGGATTTGGAATCAGTTTTCCGTGCCAGAGGCAGGGATTTGCAGGTTTTTACCTGGATGTCTTCTGGAGTCAGGTGGCTTTTCATGTCCTGTTTCCTCTTTGGTGGAGGGGCAGGTTTGTGGGATGGAGGGAGGTCAATCCTGCAGGGAAAGAAGAGGCTGCTGAGTAGAAAGCAGGAGAAAAGGTTCTGCTGCTTTGATGTGCCCGAGGATTTGATTGTGTTTGTCACCAAACTGCCAATACAATCACATAGATTATCCTCAGGAACTCCCCCGTGCCCTTTGTCTCACCCCAATTAGAATTGTTAATGGAAATAAACTCCCTCCTAGCATTCTGTCGCTATTCCAGGCAAATCCCCGTGTCAGATTGCAGATCCCGAGGGTGCAGCCGGGATACCTGCTCAGGAACGGCTGCAAACCATCCCCCGGGAGCTGCTTCGTGCTATGTGAGGTACCAGAAAGTGATAACCAGGCAATGCCAGCCCTGCCACGCCTTCCCAGGAGGAATTCGAGTCGTCCTCATGGACATGCTGTGCCAGGCAGGGACATTTATCCCTGACCCTCACCGAGGATCAGCTTTTACCCCAGAGCATAGGGATTGGCAGCCACGGTAATCCCAGCCTAGGGACTGTCTCTGCACATTCTGTTCACATGCACAGATGTGGCTAATCCTTTTACAAAACTTATTAAAACTCTGATCCACTAATTAGCTGGCTGCCCCCCTCCCTTCTCCCCGTGCAGACTCCACCAGATCTGATGGAGGTGGGAGCCTTCCCCTGGATTCCAGCGTGGGACTGGAATGTGCTGGTGGCAGGGAGGGCAGAACAGGTCCCCGGGGCTCTGTAAAACATTGACTCCCTGGCTCTGCAGAAAAGAAATGCTATTACCTCGGGGATCAGCCTCCACAATAGAGGCAGCACCTCTGCAGGGCTGGGCACGGTTGTGTTTCTATTCTCAGCTAAAGTGGCTCTTCCCTGAGCCTGGTGGAGGGCCATTGTGGGAAGTGGATTGTCAGAATGCATCTCGATCACAGGCCGGCTGCTGTTGATGCAATTTCACCTTGTGGTGCTGGTTTTTGTTGTTTGTGTGCCTTTCTGCCTCTCCTGCTGCTTCCCCCGCTCCTCTCCCCTGCCTCTCCCGCTATCCTCCAGTGCCCTCTCTCAAATGGGATTAAATGGAGCACAAAATGTGCCCAAGGTGTAGCGACAATGAGGTGGGGGGTGGGGGAAAATAAAAGCAACCTCTGGGTGCTTCTGTGCCTCCCCTGCGAGGTGGGAAGGGAGGGAGGGGGTGAGGAGCTGGTGACAAGGCAGAGCTGTTCAGCAGAGCCCAGGCTAAATGCTCCTGAAGAGGTTCCTGCTGCATAAAGTGACCTCCATGTGGGAAATGAGTATTGAATCGTTGGCTCTCACAATTAGAGAGTAAATACTATGCAATAGAAGTTTTATAGATGTGTCTCCTTTTCCTTGCCTTTTGTTCCTGCGGGATGGCCGGGCAGCTGGGGAAGCTGGGACATTTGGGAGGGTTAACTCATTATTGTGGCAACAGCTGAGCTCCAATCCAGATGTCAGCAGTGATCCCCACCACTGGACAGCAAAGGAGGAGTCGATGGACAGAACTTGGGGAGGGGCACAAGGGTTAAAAGGTGGAACATCCATTTTGAGGTCGAGCACATGGTAGGGAATACCTTGCTCCCAGTACCGTGTTTCATTGTCTTTACTCAGTCTTCTATTGTAATTTTTGATAAGGTTTTTTAATAAACCTTTTTAAAATTTAAAAAGTGAAGCTCCTTTCTCACACTCCACACCACTCAAATCCCTGCCTGGGATCTCTGCTGCCCTGTGCTGGGCAGAGCAAAGCAAGTCCTGCCCAAGAGGAGCCCCTCTGGTGGCCTCTGTCCCTGCTGTTGACAGAGTTTATGTCACCCATAGGTCCAAACCTGCAATGCTGGTGGATGTGAACCCTTCCCAGACTCTTTGGGATGCATTCAGAAGTGCTCAGGGTCTGTCAGAAACCCCTCTCTGATGGCAGGCTGTGATGCAGTCTCATTCAGGAGCCTGAAGCCACTGAGAAAGGGGCAATAGGATCCTCTTCTACCCACGGAGGGGGACAGTGGCACTGAGCCTCTGCCCCAAGGACGTGCCACAGCAAACCCAGCACCTGCTGGAGCATCCCTGCACTCCAGCCTCCACTTCAGGCTCGTGCTAAGAGCTCAGAAACAGGAGAGAGCAGGACGGGAGGCACCGGGAAGGCCCAAGGGAGGGACGCGGATCCGAGGAATGAGACAGAAACTGCAGGAAAACGTTTTGCCACCAAGTTTTCCTGTTGGGCAGGGAGAGGAAGGGCCAGAGGTGCTGTCCCCCAGCCCCACAGCAGCTGGGCAGAGATGCTGGCACTCACAGGTCGTTGTCGGTGTCCGAGCGGTTCTTCTGCTGCCGCCGGTAGACGATGATGACGGTGATGGCCACGCCGAGGATGAAGACGGCGGCGATGACACCTCCCACGATCCCGATGATGCCTCCGGGGGCACTCTGAGGTAGTGGCTTGTCTGCAACACACAGGGAAGCACAGGGGAGATGTGGATGGGAGATGTGGATATTCTCAGCCCAGTCAGAGAAAGGAATAGAGATCGTTTAGTCTGGGAACTGAGGAAAGGAATTACAAACAACTGTTGCTGTCTCTTTCAGCAGCCAGGGTTTAGGATAGTTATCCTTGGACTGTGTTATTCCTAATTTACCAATGGAGCCAGAGGTATTTTGCATAAGACCAATCAGGTCTTACCTTAGTGCATCGTGTTATAAAAGGCGTGAGTTATTTTCAATAAACCCCTTTTCTTTTCACCTTCTGGAGAGTGGAGCTCTGTGTCGTGTTCTTAGCTCAATAGCGACAGGGAGAGGGTTAGAACACCAAAAATGGGTATTTGTGCCTCCAGACAGCTCTGTCACAGCTGACATCTCACCACCCAAACCCCCCCAGGCCAGCGCCAGGGATTGCAGCAGCAAAGGTGGGGATGAATTCCAAGGCTTTCCCGAGTGTCCCCGTCCAGCAGCTCCATGGAGGGAGCCAGATCCTATGGAAATGGAGCTCAGGGCTCAAGAGGAACAGAAATTGTGGCTACAACTGTGTCTCCAAGAGTTAAACACTTCCTCACTCCGCTCTGCAGTTCCATCTTCAGGTGTTTATTCCTGGATCTGCTTTCCAGCAGATCTGCTTGCCTTTGTTGAGGCCTCAAAGGAAGGAGGGTTTAGGGAATAAAGGTGCTTCCAAGCATTCATGTGGACCTGCTGCTCGATACTGTTGAAGTATTTTGAAAGCCTTCTGCTGGGCTTTGTCACAGCGTCCTCACTGAATTCCTGGAGCTGCTGGAATGTTCTGAAAACGAGCCAAGGAGCAATGCTCAGCTGATGGAGGGGGAGCAGAGGTGTGTGCACCCCAAATCATCCCAAAAAAAAGATATCCTGAATGCAGGATTTAGGGGCAGGAGGGAGATAGACCCAATCTTGCATTTCATCCCCTGCTCTGTGACCTGGGCCAGCTCCTTGGTGACAAACACGGGCCTCATCCAAAGGAAACCCATCCCGATGGGAAAGCGCTTTGAAACCTGCGATAAAAGGATTTAATTTGCTCTACCTTCCAACCTAATTAAACTTGAAAACTAGCTAATTGGTGCTTTGTACTTACAACTCTGGCAGTGATGAAAGGAGGAGATAATTGGGATGGAGGAAGAAGGAGGAGGAGGAGGAGGAGGAAAAGATATTCAGGGGAGGGGAGCAAGACAGGGATGAGGGAACAAGGGGCTTTGTAGAACTTGTCTGTCACATCTAATTTTTCCACTTTTCTTAATGCCCTGGCTACTGGCTGCTCTTAGAGACCAGATTGGGCTAATGGATCTTATTCTGCAACAATTTTAGCTTTGGGTACCAGAATCTCCCCTAAACTACCCATCCCCAAGGCCTTGGAATTAGGCCCACTTTCCATGTGCAAAGTAATAAAATGAAATGTATGTGGCTATAAAACATCTGCACACATTCCCAAACCACACAGGATGACGAATCCAGGACTTTTCAGGGTGAAAATCTGAAAATCCTGCCTTTTACTCCCACTTCACCTCCGTGGATGCAGCCCTTGCTCATCCTGAAACCCCACGTGCCGGGTGCAGTCGCAAAAGGGCTGTGCTGGATCATTTCCAAGAGAGTATTCCCAGATCTCCCCTCCCAGGCAGCCTTCCCCAGCTCTCCCATTTGCTGCTGTCATCCAGGAGTGAACTGAGGTGTGCAAACATCTCCCCGGGAGCCCCCCCTGCTCTGGTCCATCCCAAAAAGCACTTGAGCTCCCAGCCCCACGCTGAGGAACTGCCCTGGGAATTGCTCTGACACCGATGGCCCATTCCCTTCCCCACAAAATCCTGCTTTTCTCCTGCCAAACTCTGACACCCCGGAGCATCCATCGGTCAGGATCCCACCCTCCCCCCGCCTTCCCCTGCTCCTTAATGAAGAGCTCTGAGCCGTGTTTTTGGTGGCAGGATGCTGGAGTCATCAGAACCCGAGGTGGCAGCCACTTTTCTTCCTCTTCCCTCCTCCATAAGCCACAAACACCTTGTAAATAATATTTGTGCCTCCAGACAGCTCTCTCACAGCTGACATCTCGCCACCC